>VFFE01007836.1:3285140-3631618 GCA_008921705.1 Burhinus oedicnemus
TTTTTTATTTTTTTTTTTTTTTTTTTTCCCCTCTTGTCTTTAGTGAGCAGATTTATCTTTTTTTATCCTCTACTGGGGGTTAGTTTACCACTTTTCTTCTGCTTTTTGCAAATCCATATGGGAGGAGTTGAGAGCTTCCAAAACTCACCCTGAAATAAAGAATTACCTGTGGGCACCTTTTCTCATTAAACAAGTGTACCAATTACTTTACCAAGCAGTGAGTCCTAAAGACAACCTTTTGATCCACAATTAATTTTCTACTTTATCTGTCAGGGAAACCATAATAGGATATTTTGTACCCAATGGATCTGCTGCTACAGGTAGTAGACAGGACTTGCACACAAGCAGTTGGCAGGAGTGTATTCAGGGTGTACTATACACAGCTGAAACAAACAACAAAGTTGTGGTTGTAAATACAGTGCTAGTTATCTAGTACAAATCAGAGGACAGAGCTACCAAGTATCTCTCCTACCCAAGTTTATAGGGCCCAAAAATATTTTCAGATTCTGCAAAGTCTTAAGTTTTCTTTTTAATATAGGTGTATAATGTACATGACAGTAAATTTAAAAATACAGTGGTTGAATTTTGGAGAGTATGCCGTTATGCAACCTATTTGTTTATGCCATCAAACCTATCTGGAGTTCCCAGTGGTGCAAGTGTGGTACATCATTGCGTGTGCGAGTCCATTTCAAAGTCCATGTGTATACGTATGTGTGTTCCTCCCCTCTTTGGATGCTATACTAAACATCTGAATACAAAGTGATTATAACTCTCAAGGTAGTGGATCAAAAGAAAACTTGGGACAATGGCACTGGAAAATGTCAGTTCACCCTTAAACCAACCAGAATGTTGAGTTTTGAGTTGAGGGTCAGCAATATTTCATCCATGTTATCAGGCAGAATTGGTGAAGAGATGACAATGAAACATGCAGATAGAGGAGGAACTGGAGGGTAGGAAGGGAGAAAAAGAGGAGAAAGGAAATAGAGGGAAAAAAAAAGGAATGCAGAGATGTGATATTTCTGAAGATGATATTTTTCTGCTGTCCTGAATGTGAGCTATTAAAATCTATTTACTGTGTAAAAGCCATGCTTTTCCTTAGACTTCACATTTTTTGAATGTTCAGCTGCAGATAAAAAGGTGAAATATAAGCCTACTTTTTTCACTCCAGTCAACAGAGTAAAAACGTGAAAATGGCCATCTGTAAAATGAAAGTGACATCCATGCCACTCTGCCTTTTCCAGGAACATGCTATTAGTTTTCTTCAGGTACTTCTGAGAGCACTGGGAAGGCACCCATTCTCCATCACATACTCTTCTGTGACAGGGAAGTTGTGCAGTGGATGGGGTATGGCATTATGCCACATTGCTAACTTTTCTTTTACCTGTGCCATTTGTAGGCTTTTTCATTTCTACTTTGTGTGTGCTGCTGCCTTCCACAGTATGGAGACACAGGGAGGGAACATCTAGTCCTTTGCAATTGGACTTTTCAATCACTTGCAAGCTACTAATAAGCAGAAAGTATAATGTAGACATCAAGCTGTCTTGACTGACTGGTGAAGAATCAAAGCGTTGTAGGTACAATCCAGTAATTGGCAAGACTGAACATAATAACTGTTCTCAGTACTTTTAATTTAATTGGAATTTCCTTGCCTGCTGCAGTAAATGAGGAGTGACAAAGCACAGAAATAAAATAAAAGGTTATAAATCTATTTTCACACTAGCCTAAGTGGTGTTGGTGATATTATTTTTCTGATCGGAGCTCTTATAAAAGCTTCAAAGTTCAGGTCCAGGATTTGTTTTGAATATTTACTAAAAGGCCAGGGCTTTTTGCAGAGCTATGGCAAATGTTATTCTGTTTAAAAAGCTGCTGTTCTTCAGCCTTTGCTCAGGAATGCTGTCTGTGAAGACTGCTCACGCAAGCCTTGGCAGCCCACTCCCGCTCCCACAGTAGATCAAGGAGGACGGTTTGAGATCCTGGCCCCAAAGCTCCAGTAAAATTGGATTGCTGAGAGCACTGACAAGCTGTTGTCCATGTGTGGTCCAACAATTGCATATTCGGTTAAAAAGGCATAACTACAGAATATAAAGAAACAAAAACCTACAGCTACTGCACACAGTATTTCAAAGCAGGAACTTAAAAGCAGCATTCTTGCAACTGTCACAAATTGTTGCCTGCCCCTGACAATCTCATTGATTTAAAAGCGATACGAAGCTGATTAGTACCTTGCAAGATCAGGCATATTGCCTTTTAATTTTGCCATCCAGGAGATTTTTTTTCTCCAGGAAACAGTAAATTAGATGGGCGTGATATGGACTCATTCCATATGGACAACTCAACTGCAGAAAGTCTATTTGCATATACTCGACAGGGTGTCTCTATCAGACTTTAAATAGCCATCCTGTTGCCAAAGATGTGCCTTGATGCTTGAGTTTCTGCCGTTGTTTTGGATAATCCTGACTTCCCATTACTTAATATCTGACATAATTACAAAAAGAAGGATGATTTGTATGAATGCCCAATAATGACAAATAAATGATTTATCAAGCTAGGTTCATGAAAAGCAAATTATCATAATAATTTTGCATCAGTAACTCACATAGAAACCTGATACTTAGCAATGGTAGTCTGGACAGTATTCAAATATTTATTTATTTATAAGTCCTTCTAAGTTTTGGCAAAGCTTGTTGTCAATTGCTGGTGTCTTAGCACTACCTTACATACTGAATATTTTGTTAAGATGTACATGTCCTCCGTGTAGCTGACAAGGCCAAAGAAATCTTTGGTATAAAGCTGATGTGTGTTCTTGTTATACAAACTGGTATTGTCATGGTCTTCACCCTTGCCACTTCAATTCATTCAAAGTTTGCCTGTCTTACACAGACTCATACAACAGGGCACTGACAGGCACCCACTTGTTTCAAAAAGAGCTTTATAATTTACTTGTGTGAGAGGTTATTTAAATGCCAAGAGTAAGAACTTTAGCCTTATGTCTTTAAATGACAGTATTTAATTATGAGGTAGCCTGTGTGTAGCACTATATCACACTTTTTTCCCGGCTTTTCTTCACTTTTGCCAGATCCATTGATGGATAGCATGGTTACCTCCATGACTGTGAATACTGAGGTCACAGAAACCGTACAAATACAGATAATGCAAAGCTCGACTCATTAAAGAGAAATATTTGCAGTTTGGGGCATTGAATATGGAAACAAACTATTGCCCTGATGCAGATAATTATAATTTAACCTCATACTTTAAACCTCAGTGCTTGCACCAACCCATTCGAACACACAGCCTGCTTGGCGGCTCTCTCTGAAGAGCAGAGGTGGTTGTGCTGGGGAGGGCAAACGTGCTTCCAGCCCCACCTCTGGGTGACAGTCTGAACGGCTTTTCAATGGGAGCTTCTGAAACTTGGGTTTAAAACACAGCATTTCAGGAGCAAATCACAGCCACTGCTCAGTGAGGAAAATAAGGATGTAAAAGTGACGTGGGACCTCAACCATCTCCTTGAATACCAGGAAGACCTCTAGGATTGTTGGCAGAAGAAAGGGAACTAGGGAATTAAGCACAAAACAGCAAAAATTGTGGGGATTCAGAAACTGTTGTGATACTCTGTTAAAAGTTTAAATGCATTTTACAGTTGTCCCGCACACACAAAAAAACCCCAAAAAATAAAAAGACCACAAAAACATTCATCTGATTATTTATGGAGGCTCTCTTGCCATTAGCAAAGAATGTTCTATGTAGTTACCAAAAATGCCATCCAAATAGGTAGATGGCCCCCAGGTATCTTTCAGACATCTTTCTGCATTCCTTAGATACATCCACAGATATGCAGTACATTTTTCTGTTCTTCCACAATTTCCGTTTCTCTAGCAACCTTATTTCACATACATTATTGCTCATTTTTGTTACATTCCTTTTTGAAAACCACCAACAATCATGTATCAAAATAAGAGTGCAAAAATAGTTCCTGTATGTTAATAGTGCATTTACAGGCTCCTATGTCTGCTTTCTGTCTGCCTCTTCCTAAAAACCATCCAGCTGCCCAAAGGCTTCCTGTCAATTCAGGTATCTATTCTCCTCCACTAATTGGTTAATCAGTTCTCCTTTTTCACTAACTTCTTTCGCAAATTCAGTGTCATGCTAGTTCTTAACTTATGTTGTATTCCTCTCTATTTCATCCGTTCCTCTCTCTACCTTTACTTTCCTTCAGTTCAGTTCTCAGGCTGTTCCTTTAAATCTGCTCATGTATCACTTCTTCATTTTTCAACTCTTTTGGTCAAATACACCTGTCCTAAGGCTGTTCACTTTTTCCTCCTTTCCAGCACAGCACTTCATAGTCCATTACTTCATTCTTCAGAATTATTTGGTATTGTTCCCAGTTTACTTTCTCTGTTGAGTCATTTGATCTTTATCCTCAGCCAACCAAATAATGGAAAACAATACCTACTCCAGCCAGAGAGTTAGCACCCAGCTCTCCTAAATTGATCAATTCATGGATTCCCTTCCTGGAATTCATCGGTTTACTCTTGGACTGTCCCCCACCCAGTTACTGAACCTGTGTACCTAATGGCAAATTATTTAGAAGCACAAAAGCCATTTTAGGGAAATGTAATTTAAATGTATATTAAAAAAGACATGCCAAGCACTTTAAAGGGCACAGAGCTTAAATCTTAGATTAATGAGATGGATAGAGTGATTTTTTTGTAGCATCTTTTTAAAGCCGTGACTTAAAAGAAAAGGCTGCAGTTTTCTTTCTCTTTTCTAACCAAATCATAAGGCTGAGAAAATCTATTTAGTCTAATCTCTGGAAAATGGATTTCAGATTATTTGCATCATGTTATGATAAAATTAATATTTACACTCATGGTTTTAAAACATGAACAATGCAGCATTATAAAGTAATAAAAGTGGTGGTATAAAAATATGATCAATTATGATTTATCCTTCTAATCCCTAAGTATTATAATTGGCAGGTGTTTTGCCATTAAGTTTGCCTTTTTAGTTTTTGCTTTTTTTTTAATCCATGAAATTTTATTATGAAACTGCTTGCAGTGTGCAGGGCTATTATCAACAAAGCAGCAAAGTGTTAGTCTGTAAATACTTAATAAAAAATTCCATTTCTCACGATATTTGCAGATGTAGATGAGTGCAGCAATGAAGGAACCGTTGCCTGTGGAGATCATGCAAAATGTGAAAACGTGGATGGAGGGTTTAACTGCTCCTGTAAGGAAGGTTATCAACCATCCACAGGAAAATTGCAGTTTAAGCCAAATGATGGCACTTCCTGCCAAGGTACATGATATTATAAAGGTTTATGTGTTATTACAGAGTTATATCTTCTGAGAAACTCACCAGTGCCTCTTTATCTTCAGTTAGATTAATCAGCGAGATATCAAAAAGAGGCAAGGCAGCGGCATCTACATTTCCTGAGAATAGAATAATTTCATAAATGTATTTTTGCTAAACAGTGTGATGAAATCCATTTGAAATAATGGGTACCTCCTCGTAGTTGTCAGATCTGTACTCCTCTCTGTAAATTTGAGCTGTCTCTTAACTTCACCTGTGGAAGACCCAAGGAAAGGGGCCAAACTCTCTACCTGAGTAAAACAAAAGCTCAGAGTCCAATCCGGTGCTGTAACTTTGGCCAAGATAAAGTCTTAGCAGTTGAAGTTTGAGACTGGAGTGCTGCACCTTATGTGCATAAATTCAGAATGCTGGTGGTTTGGGGAACTGCTTAGACAGGAGCTCTTACAATGTGTATATACTGAGTATTGATTAAACTGCAATATATAATTAATTTCTTTTTAATTTCTACAGAAAATCCGAAGGCCAAGTGTGAGTTATACAAAGACTGTATAACTGAACATATTAATAGAACTTTAGCTAGAGTAAGTAGCACTGGTTTACAGATTAATTTCTAAATGCTTTAATTGTTTCTCTTTGAAACTGTTATTTCAATTATAATAGTTCTTAAGGAGCTTTTAACAAATGCTTGAAGCATACAATTGAACTTAAGCATGTTTACAGAAGTCTTTTTAATAATTTCAAATTATTTGAACTGAGTTGCATGTTCAAATCATGATAATAACTTGCTGGGTACCTGTGTGTTCTGTTTCCAGCAAAGTGAGTCATGATGCATGAAAAATTCAAAAGTGTGGTAATCACTCAACTGTCTCTGTAATTTCTGAAGTTACACATTGCTGCATTTACTGATGTGCAATTATTTGCTTGTTCAGAGTGAAAGGCAGCAAGATAGCTTACAAAAGTAATGTCAACAAGTGACAAAATAGAAAATGGAGAAATAACATCCTGGTATGCTAGTTTATACTCCTCAAAACATAGTATGTAAAGTGGTACCGAATTTATAGACTCAAAGACTCTGGACTCAAGAATTTTTTTCAACAAAAGCAGAGATTCCTGAAGCACATTTAAAAAATATTAATGAATTCACTATTCATTAGCCTACAGCTACAGTTGTCTAATTTAAAAGGATAAATGAAACATAGGCATAAATAAATTAAAACCAATTGTGTACGTTTGCATTTTATGTTAAGCAGCATGCTGAAGTTACGAGATTCGGAAAGATATTAATGTAAAGGCTTTTATTTATTTATTTATTGTAAGATATACATTGTATTAACATGTTTTCTATGTTAACCTGCAGTGTAATACATTATATTAAAGACAATACATGCTTACCCCATTTACATGCAAAGATGTGGTAAATGCCGCAGCAAGATCTTAGAGTGAGATTTTTTTAAATATGAAGTCAAACTAAACTTAAATAAAAATAATAAGTCAAAATACCTCCATTTTTTGTAAATAACAGTGTGTCAGCTTTTAGCTTATTTTTAGCCCATGTTCTAGTTCTATTCAGCTGCAGTCAAAGACGGAGCAAGCCCTATAAAAGCTGTTCAGCAGTAGAGACTACAGATCTTACAAAGTCAGGTATTGTGGGGGTTTTTGATGGCTAAAATCTCATTAGGTTTCAGGATCGTGAAATAAGAATTCTTTTCTTATTCAGCCATGGGACTGAAACTTGCAATCTTAATCTTCATCTCACCCTCCCTAGCTTATTACTTTTTAAACTAATTGTTTTACGTAAATGCATTTAGCAGTTCATAAACTGAAGCACTGAAGGTGAAATAGGCAGTACAGTTTCACTAAACTACATGCTCTATAATCCACATTTGAAAAAAAAAACAAAACCACAAAATATAGAAATACTGCCCATCTGCTCCCACCTCTTCAGCTAAAATTTAACAGAAAAGAGTCAAGGGAGTAACCGTAGCACTGATATTTAATTATTTTTGCAGAACATTTACTAGTTCATTTTGGAGCATTACAATAAATAAAACTGAGCTGCAGTAGTAAAGAAAAGAAAAAAAGTGTAATGATAGCACATGACTTGTTTTTTTAATCATAGTTGTTTGTTAGGGTTATACCAGACATGTGTAACACCATTACTTTATAGGTCCCTCTTTTTATGCACAAGCATCTTAAAAGCCAGTGTGTTAATTCACAGAAATCAGTCATTTGCATTGGGTTTACTTTCACTTGCAGAAATGTGACTTTACCTATTTCATTAAGATGTGAGTTTTTGTATTTTTCAGATTAGTCATTTAAAAACACCCCTGGAGATGCTGCAAGAAATTAATAAAAATACTTTGGGACCACTTTTACCTGTAGATGTGATTTCATATGTTGAAGCGCTATCGTATTCGTCGCAGAATACCATGCATTATGCTGTTTCTGACAATGAAGCACTTCGTAATACAACCATTAACGTGAGTGGATCAAGCCTTAAAGTCATGGGGTTTTTTCTTATTTTACAAATAGCGTACGACTCTTCCGCTTAAAAATATTCTTTTATTTACAGGTTTTGGTTAACACTGTGAACAATTTTTTGCAAAAAGACAAAATTACAGTCTGGGAAGCTCTTCCTGTCGATAACCAAAGACAGAGCCTGACTAAGCTGCTGCATACTGCCGAACAAGCGGTGCTTCTCATGTCGCAGAACTTCAAAAAGACAACACAGCTAGATGCTAATGCAAGTGACATAGGTAAGATAAAGAAAACTAACCTAAGGTATACTTTAGATGTGGATTACACTGAAGAGTTTTTCAGCACAATTATGAAGATTAGAAATGGTGCTATGTGAAACACACAGGTGTTAATTTGTATGAGTTTCATAACTAACACCGACTTTCAGTGTAGGTATCATAATTTTCAGATTGAACATTTAAGCCCAGAGCCCAGAAAAAGCTTGAGAGGCTGTGGGAAGTTGTCCTTTCAGATTCTCTTTCAATCTCTCATTACAGTCACACTGTCACAGTGAATCTGGATTCATCTTATATGCACAAAATTATCCTATGCATCTCACATGCATAAAAACACCAACGGAATGAAAATTGGATTAGCTTTTTGACTCTTTTTTGTTCAATGAAAGTATTGTCAATGAGCTCGGAATAAGGATTGTAGCTAGCGAGTTAAATCTTGCATGGCTTTATTTTCAGAGAAATTTCTCATTTTCAGAGGAATTTCAGAGGAAGAAAATTGGTTAGTCTTAACTGCACCATTTTGCTCTCCTACCTTCCCTCTGTGTGCTGGTGTCTTCACACCAGCTCCTGCCAATTTTCCTGTGGTAATAATAGTTTTACTATTCCTTCAATGGGAGCAGAATAAGGCTAATACAAGCCGCTTTTGAAAATCTTACTCTAATAAAGCATTGCTGATTCCTTTGGCAATGGCCACTCTTTCATTTTTATTTTTCTGAATGTACCCAAAGTGTATGTGACCTGATTTCTTATTTTAGATTCAATACAGTCCTCCAGTGCCTCTTACTGGTTTGCCATTTTATAAGATCACTTGATGAGAAAGATTCCTCCTTTTGTCCTGAGGCAGGTCAAACCACCTGTTCTTCCCTCACCTTTCTGAAACTAAATTAGCAAGAGTGATGAAAAAACAGGGAGGGACTTGTTCCATGATATAAACTCCGTAGAAGCAGATTTGTGTTACTGCAGAGCACCTCTGGGTCTACAGCAGATCCAGAGCTGTGCCAGGAGCTGGCTGCAAAGCCCCTCTTCCCCCACCACCCCAGCTGAGAGCAGAGGCTCTCGTGGCTGCAGAGCTGAGGCCATGAAGGTTGAGAAGAGAGAGGATTCGGGTGCAGCCTCTGGTGGCCATGTGGACATCAGTTAGACCAAGGTGACAAAAAAAGCTGATAAAGAGGGTGGGAAGGAATTTCCATGTTGAAATATCAATCATTTTTTGGTTTGGTTTTGTTCCAAAATGAGAAACCCTACGAGCTCTTTTCCAAATTGGCCCCAAACACTAAAATTTTCTGTTATTGATTCTCAGCATGAATATATTTTCCACAGGGCTTACATGTGCCCCACACATCTATTTTCGGACACGACCCACAACATTACTGCTTTCTCTCCAGTGTTTTTTATGGTGCAAGCTCTCGAGCTACAAGCTTTTCAAAACTCCAGCCACAGAAAACTATTTTCTTACGTCCTGACAAACATTTTCTGACAGCTGGTCTATTGAATAGCTCGTATTATTTTTGTGTGCTGTGCTATAAGCAATGCAGATGGTCTAGCTTAGTGATATTCCTCCACCAGTCAAGTTTTAGATTTGTTTGTTGTTGTTTTGGGATTTTTTTAAAAAAAATGCTTGATTGACTTTTTTTCTTCCCATCCTGGGTGATTGAAACTCAGCACTATAA
Source organism: Burhinus oedicnemus (assembly GCA_008921705.1). Lineage (NCBI taxonomy): Eukaryota > Metazoa > Chordata > Aves > Charadriiformes > Burhinidae > Burhinus > Burhinus oedicnemus. The sequence goes on from VFFE01007836.1 coordinate 3,294,877, forward strand.
TGAACCAAGTAAAGAGCTCAATGTCCTCTAATGTAGTTTTTGTCCTGAGGGGTGATGCTTGTTTGTTTGCTTTTTGACAAGACACATCATTATTTCATGGTGCAATGTGCATTTGGTAGCATGGATAGATAACTATAAAATATATACTTTTCAAAAATTGGCTTTTATCAAATGTTACTATTCAGTAGAGAATTTTATGCTTTGCTTTTTATAATTGTGATTTGTGGTCCCTTTCAGAAATGCATTTTTAATAAAGCAATAGCTCTTCCTAAAGTAACCTACATTATTCTTCCCAGGGCCTAATTTAACGCAAGGTAAATAAAAGACTATATTTTTCATGGAAAGAGTAAAAAGTATGAGAGCAAAATGTATGCATGAAAATAACAAAACATAGAGGTTTAAGCAAACATTCTATATTAATAGCATTTTTCTTGAAATATTTGGCACAATGATATATTCCTAAAATTCGTGGTAATTATGCAATCCAATAGCACATTTATTAACCTAACTGTAAATTATGGTAGACCGTAAAGGACCTGTGATTTGTACAGTATTTTTCTTCTTTTGCAGCACTCAAGGTTTTTGCTTTTGATTCACACCACATGAAACACATTCACCCTCATGTATACACAGAGGGAGATTACGTAAAGATCTCTCCAAAGAAGAGAGAGGAATCTCATCCTAATGGTAAGAAACAAAGGTTAGAGAGTAGGTGGGTTAATAAACACCTTGGATAGAGCTGTACCTACTAGTAAACAACTACATGTGCAGTTTACCAAGACTGAGCTAACTACAGAGGAGTCAAATCACTTTTTTTATCGTTTTACCCATTTAATGTCTCAAGACTGGTATTTCTAACATTACCAGTGGCACAGTGAGTATCCAATGAGTTTTAACACTGATCTTCGTACCAGAAACCTGAGTTATTATTCTCAGCCATAGATCTGCTGTGTGACCTTGGACTGGCCCCTTCAACTCTCTCACTTCTCCTCCAAAACTTAGTGCATCTTTTCTATTTAGAGAGCAGCTCGCTGACACAAGACCATGTATTCTTCAGCACCGAAACCAGCAGGGTCCATATCTTGGCTTGGACCTGAGAGTGCTACACAAATGGCTTACAACTGCTGTCCTCACTGAAAATAAACAAATGTGATTAAACAGCTCTGGAATTAAACCACCTAACCTAATAAACACAGAGAAGATTGGGTTTTTAAGTCTTAATCTTCCAGCTAATCTGAATCTCACCACCTAAAAATATGGTTTAACTCCGTACCAGGGAGAAAAATCATGACATTTTTTCAGATCAGCACTGCATCCTAAAATACCTTTTGCTTTCTTTTTCCTTGTTTGCCTTCCATCCTGGCTCCGCTGTAATGGAAGTCAAAGCAAGCCAGGTACTTCAGAGCAGCCCAGTATTTACCTCAGGTTTGGGCCATTTTAGTTTATGAGACCTGACACCACACATGTAGCCAAATGCAGAACAGCAGCAAGCATATATTACTCTAGAAAAAATATATATGCATATATCTGATTAGAATTTCCAATGCGAACGCACATTTTTATTTCTAATGGCAGTTACATTGTTTTAAATAAAGCTATATTTCATTGTCTCTAAAACATTTATATAAGTATTCCACTAAGATTCCATCTGCTTTGCATATTTTATGCAATAGCAGTAATAATGCTGATTGTTTATTGTTTCCTTAATGTCTTCAATTTTGTTCTTCTATAAAAACCCCACAAACTACTAAACATGGTCTGTTTGATTGATAGGCACCGTTGCAGTTGTCTTTCTGCGGTATAGCAATATTGGTTCTTTGCTTTCATCGCCTAAAAACCACTCCTCGAAAGATACTTCAGAGCAGAGGCAGACAGTAAGCTCATCAGTTATAGCTGTTGCAATTAGCTCAAATCCACCAACACTCTATGAGCTCGAGAAAATAACATTTACCTTAAAGTATGCCAAGGTAAGGGTTGGTTGGTTTTTTTATCAACTTCAAATAAAACAAAACAATAGCTAATTATTTTATGTGATGTAACCATACCTGCAGTGTATGATATACTGAGACATAATTCTGTTGTTTGCTGATGTGAGTTTAATCTTATTAGAGAAATATATGACAATCTCGAATGTGACATCCTAAGTGCAATACCCTAAATATGATACAGCTAAAAAGTGCTCTGGGACTAAAGCAAGGGCAACAATGCCATCTTTGCTAGGTTGTAGTATGAATAAAATGCAGATGCCTGAACCAGAGAATATTACAATATCTTGACTATTCTGTATTTAGGTGGGGTTTTTTTCTGAAAGTTTATCAGATGGTTAAGCACGCATACTGAAAAAAGTGAAGGAACACTTCAATGTTAATGCAAAAAGTTAACCTGGAGCTAGGAGGTAATAGCAGAACCTGTAATATTGCAACTTTGTTATTTCTGAAATCTGAATGCATTCATTTAAAACTGAGGGGTTTATTTCCAGTATATGTAGATTTTGCTGACTTCACTTCTACGTGAAGAATCATCTCACGTGGCACAAAGACTTATCAGGAAGAACAAGAAAGTGAGACTCTGTAGAGAGGTGGGCAGTGGGACAAGGTGTTGACCTTGGTTATGCAGCTTTTAAATTTGTTATTTGCCTTCTAATATTTGAGCTAGAGATCACCTTTATATAAATTTGCATATATTTATACAGCCTGTAGTACAGTAGGGACCTTATCTTTGACTCGTGTTAGTAAGTACTAACTGTAATAAATAATACTAATGGTCTTATTCATCGCTGTCGTCGCACCTGCTACAGCAGGTGTGATATGACCCTGGCTTTCTCCCAGATTACTTTGTAAAATGCACAGAATAAGTCTCAGTTTTTGAACTGGTCGTTTGGAAGGGACTGTGAGCAGGACGAGCAATGGGGCTGTAACCTTGGGGTTTAGTCCATGTTCAGCAGGTGCAGGGGTATATATAACAATGTTTTCAGTAGGTAAAAATTCCAACACCTTTGCAAGTGCCAGAAGGGTTCAGTAATCTGATTAGCCTACATGTCTGGTGGGGTGTTAGCTGTGTGGATAAAATGCTTCCATCCCCAGCCATGTTTTAATTGCTTGGAATAGGCTTTGCAGAATGTGCTTTTTGTTTCCCAACCTTCCAATGGTAACAAGCAATTTTTAATAAATTGCACTGGCTAATGTAAGGAAGGTCTTTTGATGGGAAATATCCTGCCTTTTGCCATCAGTAAAACATCTTGTTTCTGTTCCAGACTGCAGATAAAGATATTAAATGTGCGTTTTGGAACTACTCAGCAGACACAATGAATGGCAACTGGGCTACAGAAGGCTGTGAGCTGACGCATTCCAACTCCACTCATATCTCATGCAAATGTAATCATCTGACTCATTTTGCTGTTTTGATGTCCTCAGGTGGCTCTGTTGTAAGTGTTACTTTAATTCAGTGTTTTACCTGATGCTTCCTCCTGTCTTCATTCCTTACGTTTTTATTTCAGTGCAACTTATGTACTTTTCCCCCTTTAGGTTGTCTCTTGTTTTTGTTCAGCAAACACACAATTTATTGTGCACAGAGCAAACAAAATTCCTCCCATATGTGTTTAAATTTCCTTATGTCCTTTCCGCAGTATTACAGAGCAGTGATGCAGCAAAGTATCTTGTTCCAAATACACAGTCTGTTGTGCTTATTTTTGGTGCATTGCTTTTAATTTTAAATCCCACTTTAAGACTGCTGTGGGATTTCACTGGCATTCGTTGGTGGTCAGTAACCATATGGCCCTGAATTTCTCTCTCACAAAACTTTGCCACCCATTTGTCTAACCTTGGCATGTAAAAATCTGCTTTAAATTCTCTCCTGAGACTTTGCAACAGCATAATCAATTTAAAGTTTATGACTATTAAACACGGACGCTCATGACCGGCACAAAACTGTGAGAATGACCACTCAATTTCTGTCCTTATATTAAGAGGCCCCACAGATTTCCAGGGTCTGTGCGGGGATCTGCAGGAGCTCAGCTCCTGCCTCAGGAGGCAGCTTTATAAGGTATCAGAGCTGACAGCAAGCAGAATATTAGCATGAATATGCTGTATTGAGACAGTTCTCTCACACTGTGAATTTCATGCTGATAGAGGCTATTTCCTGGTTACTAAATAGCATCCTAAGTCTTCAGTTCAAATTTAAAACCTTTGCAGGTACTTATATAGTTATTTTGAAAAGGAAGGCTGAGAGGAGAATAATCTCTGGTCCTTTATTTAGAAAAAAAACTACTTAGATACATTTTATGGTCAGCTGAATACTCTCCTTATGCTGATGCACAGTCATGTATTTCAGAGATTCTTTGTGCAAATACCAAGCAGCAAATGTAACCGTATTCCTACACAGAAAATATTCACATCCAATACTAAAATAGCCTGTGTTTCTTTGGAGAATGTTCATGTTACGTATCTGGAATAGCATTTGTATGAAATGATTATTATTTCAGAGTCTTGTTTTGATCGTGTTGCAAATTCAGTAGGACGGTTATTCAATTTTGCTTATCTAAGTCACTGCTGTGATAAGTCCTTTTATATTAGAAAATGTTCATGTCATATTAATATATGTCCTACTCCCAGTGTATTTGCCATTCACTAAAATGATCTGATTTTTAAAATCATATTAGGCGATACTGATGTTAATAAAAAGTTTTGTTAAGAAATATCAGAAAATGCAAAAGCAGGAATATATAGAGTTCATTTCTAATTTCCCCCAGAATTATATCCGTCTCACAAAAAAACAATACTTTTTAGATTATCCAAAGTGTACATTTGCAGTGAAACTCTACAAACAGTTTTGATTAATATTTTGTAGAAAAGAAGAAAAGAACTGTATTATAGAAGGAGGTCTTTCTTGAGAAGGTACAAAGCTATTCTTTTAAATACTATATTATAATTTTCCCCCAGGGTGTTACAAATTATAACATTCTTACAAGAATCACTCAGCTAGGAATAATTATTTCGTTGATTTGCCTCTCCATGTGCATTTTTACATTCTGGTTCTTCAGTGAAATTCAAAGCACTAGAACGACAATTCACAAAAATCTCTGCTGCAGCCTTTTCCTGGCGGAACTTATTTTTCTGATTGGAATTAATATGAACAACAATAAGGTGGGTAGTTTTCACTTGTATCTTGATTTTGTGTTGTAAAGTAAATATACAGTATAAGATACAACCTTCCGTCTACTTCCAGTATTTCCTAGTGTCAGTATGAATGCTCTAGTGACACTGACTTCCCAGTCTAGTAACAGGAAATGTAACATGGTCATTTAAAGGCGTAAGGCCTTCATCTGTGCTCGTGTGTATTGACTTTGCTCCATGGGATTCATTTAAACTTTGTCACCTTAACTGAGACTGTGGTCTCAACGTGTTCAGCATTTTCACTTTTCACATCCGTTTGGATGCTGTGCTAAGCCACATTGGTGGCTCTCTGGGTGACAGGTTTCCCTAAAAGCCAGGCCAGATTTGCAGTCCCAAGCTCACATTTACAATACTGTGTTGTTGGCTGGAGAATCCCTTTCCTTTCTGCATGTGAGGTCTTGACCTGTCCCTGTTGCTGTTCATACAAGTTGGGCTGTTGATTTTTGCACCTCAGATTACTTTTAGGAAATTAGATTATGCATAAATCATCAAAATACCCCTACTACAGGTAGCTGAATAGGATTTAAAATTACTTGAAAAATATGAGCTGCTGAGGTAGCACTCCAGTATTGATTGATTGAGAAATATCATTTTACAAACGCTCTGTAGTAACAAAAGTTAATTCAGAAATAATTCCTTGTGATGTCTAATTACGTTGTTATCAAAATAATAAAAATGAATTTTATCTAGATCAGGAAAGCATATAGACTACTCAGCTGTAACTATGGGATCAACCTTGTCAATTATTTTATACAGTTTTTCTGGGAAGACATGCAGCAATTTTAAAAGTCTCTTTATTTTACCAGTTGCTACAGAAAACACCAATGAACAAGTGTGCTCATGGGTGTGGGCCAAGTTCTTGTCAATCAGCATTACATCTGGGCTGCTGGACCACCACTTTAGAGTCACTAGGTTGCTGTGCATGTGTTGTTATATTAACAGAGACATATTACTAGAATTATGACTCTTGCTTTCTCTGATTGAATTTCTAGCTCTTCTGTTCAATCACTGCTGGATTACTCCATTATTTCCTTCTAGCTGCTTTTGCGTGGATGTGCATTGAAGGCATTCACCTCTACCTTATAGTTGTGGGAGTCATCTACAACAAGGGTTTCTTGCACAAGAATTTCTATGTCTTTGGCTATGTCAGTCCAGCGGTGGTCGTTGGAATCTCCGCCGCACTAGGGTACAAGTACTATGGCACCACAGAAGTGTAAGTCACTGTTTCTGTGTCCAATTCAACATACATAAGGATGCAATAGTCACAATAGCTCGTTTCAAGGCATTTTCTGCTGTTTACTTTTCAGATGTTGGCTCAGCACAAAGAATAACTTTATATGGAGCTTTATAGGACCAGCATGTCTAATAATTCTTGTAAGTATAATTTTCATTTTTTATTGTAGTACATAAAACCGATAATAAAAGGTGTTTAATAATCACCCACCCATTGCCAGCATAGCTCTGAATGCTAATTATAGGGCAGAATTGGCTAATTTAGACCTTTTTATAGTGTCTCTAAATTATTTATATGCTGTACATCTAAATACTTTACTAGCCTGAAAAATGAATGTTTGACAAAAAAAGCGCAATGTAAGATCAGAGCTTTTTTATTGCTTGCTTTTTTCCTTTTATCCCAATGGTTTGAGAAATCCTGTGAAGCATTTCTGGTTTTTAAGAAGCATCATCTTTGTATGTTGTTGGCATCTCAGCATGGCTCAGCAGGAGGTGTACACAGACACTATCCTAGCAGACAGATAATCTGGTTTTTCAAATGTTGTGTGACTTAATCTCTTATCAGTGATCGGTCATCTTTGTAAGATTAGACTGTCATCTTTATGGTTTTATCACTCGCGTGTACCCTGTCATCATCAAAGCTATTTTAAACTAAATTGCGACGTCAGAGAAAAGAACCCGCTATTTCACATGGGCAGATGAGTCAAGTATTGATAGCCCTATTTCAGCTGTGAAGAGGGCCTTTTTAATTCTTATTGGAAGTGGCTTCAAACCTGCAAATTTGGCAGGTATTATATGTTCAGTTCTGAATTGAGACATTTTTGGTGCCTCGGGAGCATTTCTAAGTGCTATAAAGTTTAACAAACCATTCCAACTGTAATGGGGCATTATTGTGTATGACTGGGTTGACAGTGATCTGGCAATAGCTGGAGCTAACAGGAGGAGAAGGTGCAATGGTGAAGCCTCATGACATCTATGGTCTAGTCAGTTATAACCCTTAGTTGCTTTTTAAGCCATTTGGTGATAAATGTGAGGATTTGCAAAAAAGAAGTGGCAGTGCCTAACACACACAAGATGATAATAAAACAGTTTCATTCCAAGGCATTAGCCATTTCAAAGCTGAATAAAGTATCAGGTATAATTCTGGTCAAATTCCACCCCAAATTCCTGCTGTAGATTGGGGATAGGCTGGGAGCAACCTACCAGATGCAACTGCAGGGTGATGCCTCCCCATCTCACCCTCCTGGTGAGCACAGGGGACTTCAAGAGAGGCAAGGCATCGTAACCTCCCTTGGTTCAGTGCTGCTGGGGACAGATGACCCTGATGGCAACAGGTTACTACAGTAAAACAAAATCATGGGGAGAGACCATCCTTAACTAGGAAATTCTTACAATTCTTAGGTTTAAGTTGTCAATTTCCTATTTCCTCTTTGGACCTTATCTCTTTCTTCCATGAAGGCAACAGGGTTGGGATTTTTTTGTTGCTGCTCTCACTCCTGTTCCTCATCTGTCTTCAGGTGAAGATTTATGGGCAGTGATGTATCACTGCACTGTTAGCACAGGAAAACTGCATTATCAAAACATACAAAATGCCCCAAATTTATGCATCTGTAACCTTGTTTTCAGCTCCAGCTCAGTTGTGCCTGATGCAGGATCTTAGTTACACAGTACAGAGGCAGAGCAGGTCCGCAGTGGCTTTGACATAAGTCTAGTTGGCCACAGAAGCAAACAGCAAGCTGGACTCTGAGGCCCATAGCCGTTCTTTGAGCACTCAAGGTCTTCCAGCAATCCCTGCAAATTAAAAGGAAAAGGGGTGGTGACAGAATTTGATATGGGCCCTGTGCACCTATGCAATCCTCCTATAGATGAGGACAGCAGCCAGTCAGTATCTTTTTTTTTCTCCCACTCCTTTGCCTAAGCAGAGCCACACAAAGGCACCGTAGCTGGACAGCAAATAACCCTGTAGTTGTTTTGCTATTTTTTGTGTTATGGAAGTATTTTGTGATAACTTATTTTCACAGTATTCACGTTCCTTTATTATTGTCTCTTCATAATCATGCACTACTAGACCTGGGAGGAAAGGCGACCCGCTTTCAGCAAGCTGCTTTGTCTGCTGGGTGATTTTTTTGAGCGTTTGGACAGCTTGTTTTGATGGGGTGATAGCAAGTTGAAGCCTGAACTGCAAGAGGGCTGTTTTCAAAACGTTCAGGGAGCTAGGTAATTTGCTCACACTCTGTCCAGGTTATTGTCCAAGGAAAATATGGAAAACCTTATGAAAATAGGCACTGACTCTAGAAGATGATGTTGGTGTTAGATGTCTGCTCTGTGGAAAGCACGTTGTTGGTGGTAATTCTGTTTCCGTTGTCCAGTCTTCCTGTGGAGCATACTGCATGGGCACTACCATAACAAAGATTAAACTCTTTGCATAGTGCCACTTAGGAAGTCCTTTTAATTATGAAGTTGATCTCTTTCCAAGATTTCCATTCTGCCCACAGCTAATTAACAACAACAAAAAAATTACTAATTAAGCAAATGTTGGGTTTGTTCTGGGATAATCAGACAGGGCACCACAACCCTCATATAGAAAGCCGCAAAATCTGGCAGCTTCAAGCTTACCTTTAATCTTGAGCTTCATCTCAATAGCATTGAGTTTGCAGGTTTTCCAAGATAGCCTGGAGAGTTTGGATACCAAATCTCTGGAGAGCCACTCACCACAAATCTGATTCTTGCACAAAAACATTAATCTCATTGTCAGCACAAATGTCTATGTACCCCAGGTTTCTGTGAATGGGGACCCAGGAGATTTGTGGTTTGGATTATACTGTAATAAGCCTTTGAGACAGTATGTAGATGACGAAGAACAGAACCGGGTCTGTACCAGTGGATTTTCTGTCTGGGAGCACATTGTTTCAAACGCATCTTTAGACTTTAAATTTGCAGTAATAGTAAAGCATAGGGAGCTCAAGTGTTTATCAGGAGTACAAACTAAATTCTCTTCTGATTGCCTGAGCAGAAACACTGTTTCTGAAGGTGTTTGCTTATTAATATTAAGGTTCTATTAGAATTCTTAAGTGCAAAGCAAATGGCCTTATTGATCCCATCTAAAAATTATTATTATTATTATTATTATTAGATTGGTGACTGTACATGAAAAGGAGTGGGTCAGAAGCTCTTTAGATGGAGTTAGCAAAGAAAGGGCATTTTAAACCTTTGTAAAGCAAGCTGCAAGCTGAAGATAATTTCTACAACTTATTTCTTCCTCCTAATACTTGTAATCTTTAGAACCACAACCATTTTAGCTAAAACTATGCAGTAGATTAGATCAAAGCATACAAGTATGAAGAAATTATTTATAACAAGTATTTAAACTTTTAATAGAAAAGTGAGTTTATCACAAGCTTTAAGGGACATACATTCACATATACCACAACCCATGCCTGATTGAGGCAAATACAAATATAAGTTCCAGAGATAAAAGGTATGAAAATGAAAAAAAAAAAAAATCCCTAGTACATTTTCTTTTCTTTTGTAATACACTCTTATAATAAGAATCTCCCTGTAATAGGCGTGTAGAATGGTAATAACCATTTGTCTGCAGGGTAATGCGGCTGCAGTTTTGATGAGCATGTAATGTCAGCCAAGAACAAACTTCCCATTGTGGAGGACTCCTACGTGGCTTTCCCCACCTCTTGCATAACAGCCCGCTCTGTGTTGAGTGGGAGCAGACCTGTGTAAGGGCTTTATTCTGCATCACTGATGTTTCTGGAAACTTCATCTTTTAAGCTCTGTGGACACAGGATAAGTCCCTCCACTTGTACCTATTGTGAGGGACAGCTATATATTAGTTGTCCAACTGGCAGTAGAAATTACATTGTTTGGAAGGGTTTGGAGGTAATGCTGTACTTATGAAAGTCTACGAGCCATTAAAAGAAAAATTTGGAAGAGAATTACTGCTACTCCAAGTGTGGCTATAGGCAATCCTTCTAATATACCTCTCTCCCACAACCTTCTCCCACTAAATCTGTTCAGTTGAGCTTCGTGCAGCAACATCAAAGTCACCCATGATAACATGATTTGCACCTTTGCAGTATTGACAGAGTCATGCAGGCTTGACTATTATACCCACTGTCACTGCCACAATAAATTGGCATACCTCTGTGAGGAACCAGGACTAAGAAGTGTGACGTGTTGTAACATTAACAGGTGCAATTTCCCATTTAATAGTATAAATCTATCGGTATCATTTGTTGAGATCACCTCTGTAGTAACAAAGTACAGACTTGCTCTTTGAGGTTGGAACGTTTCCAAAATTGAACATCATCCAAATAATCCTCCCTGTGGCTTTTATCCAAACATCCTAGTGCTGTGCAGTGAGGAGGTGCCTCCTGTATACTCTTCCTTGTTTTACTCCTCTAATATGTGTTTTCAGGGACCTTGAAGGTGTCTGGCTTGGCTTCAAGCTCCAGTTTCTTGAAACAATTGGTAATTGTACTGTTTGCAACTACAAAAATGGCTCATAAATGGACTTGTAATTTTCAGAGCATTCTTGTAAACTTGACTTGGAACACACAAGCCAAAAATAGTTCTTGGGAGACATGTCCTCAGAAAAGCCAAGTTCTTTTTATTAAGCATTCCTGTATGTAAAAAACATAATGAATTATCAACTATAAAGCAAAAATATTCTAAGAATTGCAGTGATTGATTAACCATACTGTTTTGAACTCCCCATGTATAAATGAATGGGTAAATGAATAAAATATACAGATTGCCGTTGCAAAATACAAAAAAGTGACATATGAGTGATGAAAGCAGGCTAAGAGTAGAGTAATGCTTTTCATTAAGGAACTGCCTGCATATTCATTAGAGCTAGTCGATTACTTAAAAAATATATTCATCAGATAACTTATTTGATGAATTTTACCATTATTTGTCAAATAATTTATTCAACAAAAAAGGTAAAATTAATGGAATAGTGCATTCATCAAATCTTATTGGACAGCTCTAATACTTATTCAGTTCTGTACATTTAGGTTGATTCAGAATTAGTAATACTGCTGCAATCAATGCAGAAAAATTTCCTGGCAAATCCGTTACTCTGCTGTTTTCTCATATACTCACAAATTTCATGTACTTAATCTAGGCCATTCAAACTGAACATCTTTCTTGTAGAAAAGTAAATATTCAAAGAGTTTAAAGTTTTACATTTTCCCAGACTTCAATACTGAGCATGATTTGGCAGTCCATTGCTCCCACTTAAAAAAAAAAAAAAAAAGCCACTCTTCTGAGGTCAGTCACACCACACTGGTGTAATCAAGTACACCGCCTCTTTGGGCTTCTTCACATTGTTATTCCTGTTCTTCAGTGAAGCAGCTCACGTTCGTTACTCTTGATATATCTTGATATTCTAAGGATTACTATCAAAAACGTTGTTTGATGTCTGACCTCCATCACAACAAACCATAGTACCATCTCACATGTTTTAGTGAATATTTATGCTTTGGAAAATCCTGTGGGGTCGTTTTTTTCAAAGGGTTATTTGTGATAAATGCCTACTTATGTTGCTTAAATAGATGAGAAAAGTATACACTGTACCATTTACTGTACTTTTTTCAGAAAATAGCTGTTTTAAACATTTTTTTATGTCTACTCTTGTTCCTCAGTCCGCCTTTTTAGTAGAAGTAAATTTCCTACAGGGGCTAGTAATGACTTTATTATTCTTTATGAAAGAATAACAGTCCCCTTTTCATTAGCCCCTCTGTGGCTTCTCTTAAAGGTGTCTCCATTGCATTTCTTATGCCATTGTGGATAAAGTAGAGATAATTAATTATACAGTGGCATTAGAGACTGAGTCTGCAACTTTGGTTGAAACAGCTTAGTTCAAACTGCAATGTTTTTCAGCAACAACAATACCTGCTATGCTAAATAATTACTGAGTTGGAAAATGCTTGCCCTGTTCAGTGGACAGGACCAGCTTTAACCTCCAAGCCACAGCTTCCATACTGCCATACCCAATGGAAGCTGTTTCTCAGCAAGACCAGGGCTTTCACATGAAATTAAGGTTTCTCCTTCCTTCCTTCTGTTATTAAAGGCCCTGTTCTAAAATCCCTGGAAAGACTTGGAAAAAGAGGCTGCGGCCAGTAGTCTACAACTTGAAAATTACTTGCTCTCATGTTGTTACATGTGATCAAATTCACCACATAAGGCTCAAAGATTCTTCAAGGAATTTCCATATAAAATTATTTTTAAAAAAAAAATCAACTTACCTAGTAGTGTTATAAGAAAAAGCATGTGAAAATGTTCTCCCTCAGATTTACTGAAAAGACGTTACACTTGAAAAGACAGTAGACTTGAAAAGTCAAGCAGGTCCTCTGTCATCAAGAGTGAAGACTGAGTCAGTCTTTTTTTGTTGTGTTTGGGTTTTTTTTTTAATGGCTTAATATTCTCTTGGTGATCCTTCACATTGTCTTGCTATAAGCACAATTACTATAAACACAGATGCTTACCCTAAATTGTTGAAAGGATGCCATAGGTTTGCTTTAGATAGTTAACACAGACTGATGATGTCTTTTGGACTTTCTCAGTAATTACATAATGACTACATCTACACTACATATTTTCTCACTCAAATCACATTTTCTTCCACTATTCAGCTGCCCCTTTGATTCATCGCTCGCAGACGTTTAGAGAAGCAAATTTAAATTCACATTACTAATTGCATGTGAATACTCTGGAAATCTCACTTGGTCATTGAAAGAGCTTTTTGTAGCTTTGAGTAAGATCGTAAGCCACAGCATGGTATGTTGTGACCACATCCACAGCAGAATAATGAATATTTCTAAAAAGCAAAGGGCCAAATGCTTTAGAGGATTTGGCAAACTGTGGAAGGCATGGACAGCTTTCTGCCAACGATTCACACCTCCAAAATGGCAAATATAGCCTGTTGTCAGACTCGACACCTCAGTTGTGTTCCTGACACTGCCTCCCTCCGGGTAGCTCGTCCCACTCACTGAAGCTAGTTGTGCTGAAAGATAACATACAACTATTTCACTCCTCTTTGCCAGGTAAAAATACTTCTGCATAAGGCCTCAGATGCAACCTAAGACAGGTTTGCATTTGTGCAAAGAAACCATAGGAGAGGTGTAACATGTAGTCTGAATTCTTTGGTGCACCTGGAATCAGTTAATTAAACAGCCTGATTTATGTCATTACCAACTCCCAAGTAAATACACCTTCTCAAAAGCTTCTTGAAAAAAGAGAAGACTGAATCTAGTAATTAATTACGCTGCAGGCAAGATAGACCCTAGTCCTGCCACTGGATCTAGTTGGGCTAACGTTTATGGCTGAGGTCAGATACAGCACATTGGTTCATCCTTCCTGCCCTTGGCTGCAGAACTGAGTTAAATAAAAATATTTAGGTCAGTATGTGTTTAGTTTTGCAATCCAATAAGAAACAACATTGAATCCAGAAGTCTGAGAAGCTGTTTACTCTGATGAAAAATATAGAAACCCCATTTATTTATTTATATATTTATTTACAGCTTGTTACAAGTGTTCTAAAAATATAAAGGAAACACTTAATTGAGTCTAAATCTACAGCTTGAGGTATGTAAAAGAAGGACTTTGAAGTAGCCATATATAAAGTGCAAGCTTATGTGAAAATTACGTATTTCCTGAGACAGGGTTTGAAATAAATTCATTTAGCTATGTTTTAACTTTTAAAACAAGCAAAATTATTAAAATCTTAGAATCATAAAATTCTAATCCTGCATTAGTGAATATATTTCCCCATAATATAGACTAAGGGGAGTTTGTTAATGTTTTTGTTACAATTTCTACTCCCAGATAAGACTGCTGTTGTATACCTAAAGGATTCAAGAAAGCATATTCATTGGGGACACGATAATGAGATAAATCAGTCAGGAGACAAACCCATACTGTTTGACTGCCAGCTTGTGTCCAATTTTATGCAATTAATATGGCATACATTTTCATTTTGAAGCTTAAACTGTTGTATTGTTAATAGCTTAATTCCGTTCTCCCCTGACTGAAATAACGATGACCCACTGAATGTTGTCATTTTACCCAGCCATTAGCCATACAGCTAGAAAGGCAGAAACGTATTGCTCTCTGTGGCAGAATTCAGACCATCACAAGCTCATTAATTCAAACACTCATAATGAGGGTCATTGTAAAGCCTGATACAGATACAGCTGCTCTGAACTTCAGACATTTTTTGAAAGAGCCAAATTCAATATGATATATGTAAAAAATTCAAGTATATGCCTAAGAGAGCAGCAGGAGAAATTTTCTCATTCTTTTTTGTGAGATCTGACATCAGCATATAGATGGTTTCATCAATTATTGAGACAGAGACTAAGAAAGGAAAAGGGAATGATTTGGGGGTTTCGTTTTTGAAGTTTGAATGTAAAGTGCTCAGACTGAATCAGAACTAGTATGTCTGAATCTTTAGAATTAGCTGCCTCTTTCTTATACCTTCTCTTCTTTGTAAGACTGGAGAGCCTTAAAAGATTGGTATTTAAAGTGTTTTAATAACTTTTGAAAGGCTGGAGCGTGTCGTTTATACAAGGATATCATATATGAAATTACCGGTTCCTTTTTCATTCTATAAATACATGTGTATTGGAAATAGCCTCAAAAACTCAGTCTCATATTAAACAACTACTCCACTGTTAAAAAAAGAACCTTCTGTAGATAGTCTTGGGTGAGGAACTGGGAGATGGGGGAGATCCAGGTCTCCTTGCTCCAGTGAATATTTAATTATTTATATGGCACAGAATAGATCCATCAGGGCTGGCGGAGCAGTAGCAGTGAATAGCTGGTACAGAGGCTGGAGAAACTAAGGGTCATAGCCTAGTCTGAATATTAAGTACAACAGAAAATTGTGCCCGTGTCTCCAACATCCTGGATAAATGCCCTGTCCTCAGGGATTTTCATTGTTCAGGAGTGTCCTTTCTGGTTTTAATCAGAAAAGCTATCCTAGTCAGGAAGCCTTTCCTGGTGAAAGTATAGTCTAAACCAGTAAATGTCTTTTAGTGCTAATGAACTGACATTTTTCAACAAAAAAATGTTGGACAAAATTTTCCTGAATGCCTCTCGTCCTGATCTGTTTCATTTTACTAGACGTCCAGGTGCTAACTGAGCTACCGCCGTGAAAGATGGACCATTTCCCTCTGAGCTTTCAAGCGCTCTTTTGTCTTGCTTAAAAAAAGGGAGGAGAGGAGGAAGGAAAAAAAGATTTCTTAGTTGCCAAATTTGACAGCTGTCAGCTACCTTGATGGGGCAAAATGATGATATATCACTTCACTCAGTATCTTACAATTTAATTGTAATTAATTATGAAAGAAACTACAACTCTTCAACATAAGTGCAAATATTTTTATTTGCAGGCAGATGTTTTGCATGCTTTATTAAATTTTGTGTATTTCATACCATTCAGTGCTTAACTAAAAATAGCTATCATTCTGTACCTACACAGAGAGTTTCATGCAGTGTGAAGCACTAACATCATATTTACTTGAGGACAGAACATTATGTTAGTCTTTCAGTATGTAAAATACATACATTTAACAGTGGCATTAAGGACCTATTTTAAATATAGCAGTTGCTAAGCAATGTGCTATTAGCAGAACTCCAACAGCTTGGAACATTTAGGATTTTAGGACCTACGTGCTCATTTTTATATGATTACTTAGTTTGCAAAATACAGTTAGTAATCAACAGAGAAGTTTGTAATTTGCTTAGACAACAGATGAAGATCGTTTCTGAGTGGTCTTCTGGATCCTCAACTTAGGAAAAAGAACAGAGTAAATAATATTATGTCTTGATAGGCATACAACTCTCTTATTTTCTTCTACAAACTGTGGATGGGTGAAATTTTGCTGCGGATGTCCCAGAACTGCTAGGAGTAGAAGCCAAAGCAGCAGTATCTTGCTCTACCCATGCCCACTGTTGGGCAGTTTTCCTTCATTACAGAAGCTTTTGCAGCAGCACTCTGCTCAGTTAGCCGTGGTAGTATTGAGACTGAGGGAGGGATACAAATCTGCAAACAGATTTACAGAGCCATCCTAGCTCTAGGTGGAGGTAGGTTAACACCACACACAGTTTTTCCCATCCTATCCTAAAATACACGTGATTGAACAGAGCTCCCCAGGCTAATGCCTTTGGCAAAACTTCCTTATTGTTGACAAGATGATTAGGAAAGCACTGGGAAATTTCTTTGAATTTGCAATTGCTTTTTCTCTCCTGTGAATTTCTTTACAAGAGGAAATTATCTAGACCGATGCTGTGGATGAGATCTGATCCTAGGACTTGTACCACTCCAGGCAGCTCTGAACTCTTCCTTGCCTGCCTGCTGTACCTTACCCACCAACATCACAGTTCTGAGCATGGGAACTGTACCATGGAGATCCCCAAAGCACAGCTGCAGGAAAATTTCACTTTCCTGCTCTGTATCACAGTGTGCATCCATGATACGTGCTCGTGCGAATCTGCACAGTGAAACCCACAGCAGCGTCCACTGTCGCCTGTGAATCCCTTGAGACTGACACTCTCTGTGATGTGTAGATGTAAAGCCTTGACAACGCTGGAGGCACTGGGAGATTTACCGTTTAACAGGAGTTCTGCCATTGGTTTAGTGGGGCCAGAAGTCACTGCAAAGTCCTAAATCCTCATGACCCTTCACACAGGTGGTCTCCCCAAGAGAGATATACCAAACACTCACCATCCTCCCTTTAAACTCAGTTATGGGTGTACAATAAAACCTAGCTCCTCCAGATTTGTGGCTCCTTGGAGATTATCCTGGGTTATACAGATACATAAATGTAGTTGCCCATATCTACAGAATCCTGATTTCATGGTATCCTAATTATTGCCCTTATTTAATGTCTAGTTCACATAAATATACTTTAAGTTTCCTACCATTTGTTCATAAATATAGCACAATGTTTCTGGAATTTGAGAGAGCTAAAAATACTTTTACAAATATCCTTAAGCAGAAATGATTCCCTGAAGATGCCATGAGCGGAGGCTGTTCCTACATCAGCCCTTGTCTTTGATTAACCACTTACAAAAAAAAAAAAAAGATTAATTATTAAAATTAGTCTTGTAGTGCACCTGAGATGCTGAGTGAAACCTGATTCCCACTGAATCTCGGGAGGAGGGAGGTCTGAGGATGCTCAGCACCTCACAGAATTGGGCTTGCAGGGAGAAAGTCAGAGGTTTCCTTTGTGAAATAGTACGACTGAATGCACTGTTTGCCCAATAGTAGTTTGGGGCGGTTTGTTAAATAAATAAAAAAAAAAGAACTCAGTTCTGGGCTTGGAATCAATGCCATTCCCCTTTAGCCTATTAGACTTGCCGAGAAGCCCCTCTCAGGACACGCAGCAGTTTCTCTGGCTGCTCAGCCATGTAATAACACTGAAAACAAAGGCACAAGAACTTGCCGTGTCACACTGTAATGTCGTTATTCACTTGATAGAACTGTGGCCGTGCCACAACGTTTCACGCTTTGGGTTTGCCCAAAGCTGCGGAGTAGCTCTGCTCATTATACGGGTAACGTCTCCCCAAAGCCGGCGTGCGGCAGCAGCGGTCCCCAGGCTGGCCCTTTCCAGGCCTGGACAAAGTCTGTCCTGAGCTTGGTTTCACAGTTGCCTGCACATCTTGTTCTACTCCAGCTCGCTGCCTCTCCGGAGACAGCGTGCCTTATGTTTGCCGTTTCATTCTCATTCACCTTGCCTGTCACCTTAAGGCAGCCCTAATTATAACGTCATCGAAGGTTTATTCAACAAGATCTGAAGATTGTGCTTTAATTACAAAAATGAAAACACACGATTACAACCAAAGTAAGTATAAATCACAATATTTGGCTATAAATAGCAGCTGAAGCCTTTTTAGATGTTTCAGTGTCTCTCATCCAGAAGTCCCTCAGTTTGTCCCAGCTGGAAGATTTGGGAGTCCAGGATTCCTTGTGCCTATCTATATTTTAGCTGACTTTTACAGCCTACTACCTCCATTTCTGTTCATTTGAAGCTCAGTTTCGGATACAAATTCAAATGTCTGAAGTGGTTGTATCTTTGGCCATGCACTTTGGGTGATTTGGCTTCCCGTCCCATTTGTTGAAATACCTATGGGTCTTTTGTGGGTATCAGTTATATAAAGGGTCATTTCCCCCTTTGTCCTACTCAGTCCAAATCCTTGGTATTCCTACTCAGACCAACTGTCTAATGTGGACTTTTTACTTTGCATTTCCCAGAAATAGCTGAGGCTGCTGGTACATTCATAGCAAAGAACATGCAGAGTATCAGGCTGAAGCAGAATGTTAGGTTTAGGATACTTGTTGCATTACCAGTTTTCTCTAAAAGCCACACTTGAGACATTATTAACATTAGCTAGGTTTTTCTCCTGGATTTACCCATGAGTTCACGTTACTGTCTTCCCTCAACTTTTGCTGCATTCTGTGTCACAGGGCAGTTACAACTACTTTGCTGTTACCTATTTTGTCCCCCAAAGAACAAAATCCAGTTCCAGAGGCCTTTAACTTAGGTCGAAAAGAAAGAAAGAAAAAAAAAAACCTACGTTGCCTAAAAGCTACTGTTTTGAGAGACTGAACATTGTGTAAAGGCAGTCTGCACTTCGCTATAGATACTTTTTATTAATGGAGTGCTTCACAATGGGGCAAAAACCGACATAAGACTTTAATAAATCTTGGAAATGACCGGGTATTTCAGAAGTTAAGCTCACCCTCATTACCCTGTAACGCTACCTCCTGCGAGGCTACCTGAGACGTATTGTACAGTAATTGAGTTCTGGCAGCTGACTCCGAGAAGCCAGCGTTAACCTCTCCCGCTCCCCCGATACGTACAGATTATTCCCATTAGAATGAATTGATGAATGAAAAGATCATAGTTAATGGGTATTACTTTAATGTAGAGGGCCAAATCCTATTATCCTGTGCAACGGACAGTGTAAATAGTATTTGTGTAAAGGAGCCCCGCTGGGACAAAGAGAAATGGAGTCCGCTGCCGCGAGGCCCCACATCTGCCTGTTGCCCACCCCATCCTTGCTCAGCAAAACCTCCCAGTTCTGCAGCTGGTTTACGTGGCCAAAGGATAATGGGTTTGGTCCACAGAGCTTCTTACGGAGGCTATTAATGGCAATAGGAAGGGTCTCATTGACATTAGTGATCTTGGTGACGGGCCAGCAGAGAGGAAGGTTGGTCGCGTGGTTTGTGCTTGCCATCTTGATAGCAGTTTCCGAAGAAGTAGCGGTGTGTATTCTCTGTGCTCGTGGTACTTTGATCACATTTCACCCTACCTTTTTCAGATTAATAAGTACATTAGGTGGGTTATGCAGATTACAGTGTGCGCACTAAGTTATTTGATATATTATTCACCAACAAATATAAGATAAAAAGTAAGTCTGCATATAATTACCCACAACTGCTGACTGACTTATAATTAACTTTGAAAAATTGCTGGTTTAGGAGATATTATAGATTACAATTTTAAATGTAAGGAGCTTCAGAATAGCTCTCACGATCAGCGCAAGTACAAGGTATTCAGTGAAGGATTAATTCCCTAAACTGCTAATCAGCTCTATCTCCTGTCTTATCAAATTGTAAATACATTATGCTGTATTAAAGTATGAGGATGCAGCTAATTAAAGCAGAGCCTGCATTTAATATCAGATACTCCCCCCTTGACACAACAAAAATGTTCTAAGGACATACATAACAAGTGTTAACAAACGAAAGTGATTCTTTTTACAGTGAGGCTGTGCTCCTACAGCAGCCTTTTGTTTTCATTTCAGAGGATTTTTTTTTTTTTTAAGAAAAAGTAGGAAGGAGGAAAACCACACAGTCTTTCTGGTGAAACAAGTTGGGGAAGACAATTCTATTCATTCTACAGCTGGAAGCCCACAGGAACCAGCCAAGGGATTACAACCAAGCATCTACAAATAGTATCTGGATGACATCCAGCTAAAATTTGGTTCATTTACAAACATTTTTAATAGATTCTGATGTTAAAAGCTGCAAAGCAAATAAGAAGTTTTTAAAAAAGCAAGAAAGCAAACCCATCCGCATTGTTAAAGGAATGCAGTATAAATTCAAATGGAAGATCAGTGAAGCCTAGCCGAGCAAATAGATGTTCAGAACTATAATTGAGCATCATTTGCAAAACTCCTTCTTTTAGTTGCTTTTTTCTGTTTCAAACTCAAATAAAGCGATGTCATTATAAAGAAGGCAGGAAAAAAAACATACTGAAATTATTCACCTATGAAACAAACATAAAATATAAGAGAGAATACGCAGCAAGGAGCCTTTCAACCAAAGTTAGTTTTTTACAAATTCTTTGTGTAAACCTCAAAGTTTTTTTGTGCCACTTGAAAGTTTTCACACCCCAAAGACCTCAGAATATATGATGTTATTAATGCTATTCAGCAACAAAAGACATACATTTTGTCAAGATCTACGCGATACAGTACAATAGAAAATCCATGGGAGGGAGGGGCTTTTTGGGTTTCCTCCATTTCTCTTCTCTTCTCTTCTCTTCTCTTCTCTTTTCTTTTCTTTTCTTTTCTTTTCTTTTCTTTTCTTTTCTATTCTTTTCTTTTCTTTTCTTTTCTTTTCTTACATCTCTACTTAGAGAAAAAAAATCTCAGCAGGAAATCGAAGAGATTTACCAATAAAATCAATAAACATTTGCAGACTGTTGGTAGTGATACTGTTGAGATAAGGTAGAGTTACAGCCCTGTTTGATCAATGTTTATTACAGGGCTCATATTTTTTTAATAGAAGTGGATCAGAAAAGCATGGGGTTTTTTCCCCTCCCGGCACTGGACTCTGTAGGTTTCATATACACAGAAACTTTATCTGACTTGTTTCATTTAAATGTGTAACAGTTATTGACATTCAAAAGCATCCTGGTTTGAACTAAAAGTTCCTTTCTTCACTCCCCCAGGTTAATTTGTTGGCTTTCGGAGTAATTATTTATAAAGTATTTCGACACACTGCAATGTTAAAGCCAGAAGTTAGTTGTTATGAAAATATAAGGTAAGTTCACCATTTAGTACAAATTGTAGCTTCTGTAAGTTTAGATACAGCCAGAGATGAAAGTGAGTATTCAAAAATAACAGTTTAATCTTCTGGAAGATTTATAGAACAAGAAAGATATTTTTTTGTGTTATCCCCCATATAGATTCGGAGGTAGATTTTGCAATCTTTACTCCCATTGAGCAAAACGTTGTACAGTAATGCTGGGGTTGTGTGAGAGGTGTACAAGGAATATGAGTGGCCCGTATTAACCAGAGGGTAAAGCCTGATGACAAGGTTAATGAAGTAATTGTCCTTTTTTCTTAAGTACTTTCCACGGCCTCTGTGCAAGCCAAACCAGATTTCAAAACTTAGCCTGATTGGGACCAAAATATTTGCCTTGAAGTAACAAATAATACAGTGAGAAGAGAATCAAGCAATTCAGGTTATTTGTAAAAAGTCTACAGTAGGACACTGTGCTTCTGTGGCATTTGGGAGGGGGGGAGGGCGGGGATTCTCTCCAGGACTTTTACTTTGCATGCTGCTATGATTTTTCCATCAACTCACTCTCTTTAAAACTGATTTATAGGGACCTTGAAAACCGTTTGTGCAGGAAAAGCTGAAGTGTACTACAGGGAACATTGAAAACAACTTACTGTTTGTGTTGCTTAGGAACACTCCTGCAGTTTCAATGCATTGCACTAGATTTATAGTTAGGATTTAGCAATTGTTTGATTGATTACTTTCTCTTATTCCTCACTCTTCGTAGCTTCATGTGGTGAGCTGGTTTTAATGAAGTTGAAAATTATTCATTTTCAGAGGAACAGTGCTAAAAATGTCTGTTGTTCAAAGGAAGTCCTGCAATGACTGGGCTGAGAATGAATAAGAAAGTAATCAGTGGCTTCATTTCCAAGACAACACGCTGTAATTTGCTCAAGTCTGTGAGCAGGACTCTACAGCATGTTGGAAAAAAATAACCATAGCCAATCAGTTCCTATAATTTTAAAGCATCAATACGCTGACCCAGGAACTATTTGAGAGCATTAGTGTTCTAAAAACAAAAATAATTTTCTTAAAAGAGAAAGAAGGAAAGAAAGTCTAGTTTTACAACTGGCACCGTCTTCTGCAGTGAACCTGAGAGGCCGCCTGAGAACTCTTTGATGTCATGCACATGTACTGACCTATGAGCATACTGTACATTTTTCTGGATTATTTTTGGAGGAGGATAAGGGGGAGGAAAAGTGGGGGAATGCTTCATAACAGACATATGTTTTTCCTTGGGGAATTACACTAACAGTAGATTTAAATCAAATCATATGGTGCTGCAGTACACCAGAGAAAACATATCTGAAGATAAAAGAAGCCAGTGTTTTAAGGCCCTCGAGTTTTACTCCTTTGCTCTTCCGCCGTGATTATGTGAGCCTGTTCCTGCCACGGTGTTACAGCACACCCTAAAGAGCAGCCCATGCATTTGCACTTCTCAGGCCTTTGCAGCCAAGAAAAAAAATCCCTGGGCAGCATTCTCCATCCAAAACAGTGAAGGAAGGAAAATAGCACGTGCCTGCATGTTGTTCCCAATGTTTCCTTCCTGTCTAGATCCTGTGCCCGTGGCGCTCTTGCTCTCCTTTTCCTCCTTGGGGCTACCTGGATCTTCGGGGTCCTCCATGTCGTACAGGGATCTGTGGTTACTGCATATCTTTTTACAATCTTCAACGCATTCCAGGGGATGTTCATCTTCATATTTCTTTGCGTGTTGTCTAGGAAGGTAAGTGTCCCATTCCATGTGGGAAGCAATTCCGGCAGTCTTGTGTACCTACACAGGCAGGTGCCCAGCCTTGCGGTGGAGTTGTGGTGCAAAGGTTTTATCAGAGCAAGGGAGGAAATCCTTGTGCCATTGATGGGGGAGAGGAGGGAAGATGGGAAATTTTCCTATTGCCTTCACTGGAGACAGAACCTCTGCCCAGTTTTTACCTTCTCACATATTTCTTCCCAGTTTTAAAATGAACGTATGAAATATCAAAAAAATGTCTTTTAAGGTTGTAAAACTGGTTATAGTGCCATTAACCCGATGAAATAATGCAATGCGTGCAATAAAACTCACTTCCAGTCTTTCCAGTTAGCAGCAGGATTCATGCTACCTGCTCTATCCTGAGCTGATACTTTCTTCAGTATCCTGTCCTAAAGTCAAAAGCAGCCCCACCTTAAAACGTTTAGTGACGGGAGCAGTACAAAATGAGTTAAAAGACATATAGACCTATTAATAAATCTATTTCATATTTTAATTCAATGTTTTTATTTCAGATTCAGGAAGAGTATTATAGGTTGTTCAAAAATGTTCCTTGCTGTTTCGGCTGCTTGAGATAAATGGAAGGAAAACACACGTGAGCATCTCAGTGAAGAAGGGAGCAACCTAGATGATGTTGTTATGGATATTACGGAAAAATATGGTATTGTGAAAGTCTGAAATGACCCAGTGAGCAGGCATATCTCTTAACTGAATTACTGACTGGTTTTGTACATACATGTGCCTTCATGCAGAGCATTTATATTACGCTGTATACAAACAGTATACAAAACCAACTGATTATTGCAAAACAAATGTTAATGAAGACCAGGGAAAGATACAAATTCCTAAAGAAGCTCAAGACTTTTCATGACTTAGGTTTTGTTTCTAATATTAGAAATATCTGCAGTTCTTGAAAGCAAGATACCAAAAACAAACTGGCACAGCAGATTCTATTAATTGCTTTGCTAGAGGAAATATGTTCACTGTCTTTTTGTAGTAATGAGCTTCTTACATTAAGTTGTATGTGGCCATCTGCAAGGAATGGGTTCCATTAAAGAGCCAACAGATAAAGATCTGCTTCAGCCCAGACTTTTGAAAACATTTCTTTTAATTTAAAGTAGATTAAAAAAGGAATTTGTTTAATATTATTCTCTTATCACTCTGAAATATATATTTGTATATTAATCAATTCTTTATTTTTATAACTTTTAAAGAACTGTTTAGATCTAAAGAGCTGAGGTCAGATCTGATACAAGAATGGTGGGACAGCCATTTTATAAGTGAAAGATTATTTTGTGAATACTTTGAAAAAGATCTGGTTCTTGTTTTATTTAATTGCCAAAAAGACTGAGATCTGCTAAACTGGCACTATGATTTTGGAGGCCATGGGGAGAAGATGCTTTCACAAGGTTATGACTTGATAGAGGTATTTGGAATCCAGACTGTGTAGGATCAAATTAAAAGTGGTAGAAATCACCCATGCAGAAGAATTACAGGTTTAAATTCAAGGTCGTGGACCTCCATACCATGTAAAATTTTAATTACAGAAGTTTTCTTTACTCATAGCATCTTTGAGTCAAGCAGTTGTCTAGCTCTGAGGCTCCTGGTTTTGAAACACTTATCTTGTGTTTAACCTTAGGAGCATACATAGGTCTACCGAAATCAAAGGGAGTACTTGAGGCGCAAGTTTTGCTGGATCAGGGCATAAACACGAGGCATCAGCAGTTCCACCTTTGCCATCTTGCTTATTTCAAAAGTATGCTTTAATTTCACCCTTTTAGCACCTAGCTTATCTGAAGTGCTGAGCAACCCTCAGTCCACGTTGCCTTCTCAGGAAGTGTCTAGGATCTCAGATGAAGCCCAGTTTTTTTACCAGTGAGGCGCTGTAAATATGTAGTTGTTAATAAATCCCACTGTTGTGTCGTCTGTTAAAATAAAGCACTACTCTGAATTTTATTTATATTAAAGGAAACCTTTTTTTGGTAATGGTCAAATTTGTTTGTTTTTTATCTTTTTTCCACATACACAAGGCTTTCATTGTATGCACTGCAGTGACATGTTTCATTATGTATATTCCATGTCTCTGTCAAAATTTTGGAAATCACAAGAGGAATTCTTTTTTCTGAAAAAAAAAAAAAAAAAAAAAAAAAAAAGAGAGGCTTCAGCAAGATATAAGGGAAAACCTTTTCACCGTGAGGATAGTCAAGCATTGGAAACGGTTGCCCAGAGAGGTTGTGTTAAAATCTTTGGAGGTTTTTAAGGCTGGATAAAGCTCCCAGCAACCTGATCTCACACCTGACCCTGCTTTGAACAGGAAGGTGGATGAGATGACCCTCTGAGGTGCCTTCCAGCCTGAACTATTCTATGAGTCTATGATAAGAAATATCAAATTGGAAAAATAACAGTTGGGCATTAGTTATTATTTTGTTAAGGAAACTTGCACTCCAGTGCCGTTCATCAGCTGAACAAACCATTTTTCCAAAAATAAATTTGTGTGACACGTTTGTCAGATCAACTGGTAACTAGTTGCCTGGTTTGAAAAATAAAAACTTTCTTCAGCATCTTTTCAGATTACATGCTTTTCAGAGGTATATGACATCTCCAGGTGGGGCGAGCAGGGAAAAAAAATAAAAATCAATGATTGACAAGACAGATAAAAGTAAAATGTTAAGGTTTCACTCTGAAAGCAAGTGCTTGCTGAAGAGAGAAATTGTTTCCATTAAACCAATCAAAGAGAAATTTGTGTTCAGTGTTGCATTTCAAGGTGTGCTTCAGAATATAATAAATAAGGTCTGGATTAAGAAAGACTCGTTTATTCTGAAATAATTATTTCCTCAAAGAATTGGAAGTGTATTTCAAAGAAACCGCAACATTTAGGAGTTAATTATCATCACAGCCTTTGGGAGGTTCAGTCTGCCAGAGCTGTACTGATGAATAGATCGTCTGCACTCTTTGCCTACTGCAATGAAGCAAGTAGGCATTGAAAACACCATAAACACTGCTCAAATTCATGTTAGACTTTCCTCCACTCTCCAGTTGTCACAGTCCTTCCACTCAAAACATGGTGGTGCCCTGAAACCAGGAATTTGCGAACTTGTGCATCTTATTGACCAGCCATATAAAGCAATATTGCACATGGTGACATTAGGCAGAATGAACAAATATTTGCAGGGCTGATTCCTCTGGCTGCTACACTTCCAGTATTTCTTTTCTCACCAATAATACCACTTTTTATATCTTTGTCATGGCAGTCCCTTAAAGCCCAGTTCAGAATCACAGTCTTGCCAGATGCCAGTTAGTCACAGGAGAAGTCCTACCTCCTTCTTTAAAACCTCTATAGGTGAGACAAAAAAGTCAAAACTTAACCCACGGAAAAAGTTAAAACTTTCTTTTCTTTGGGAAAGAGCTAGTGGGAGGAGGGCTCCGAGCCAACAACCTGCTCCAGCCTGTGTTACTCTTTTCACTTTTTTCTCCCACATTCAGGACACACAGCATTACTGTGCTGTGAGATTACAGAAGTGAAGATGCTGCCTCACCAAAGTAATCCCCCCAAAGCTATTTTTATATAAAATTAAGCCTTTAAGATGGATGCAGACTTGAAGACAGCTGGCCATCAACTCACCGATACTCCATTTAACCACAACCAAAATGTCGAGTGCCAATGTGCTAAAGCATTTTTTTCACAAGTTGTCTGGCTCCCTGCCAGCTCAGATCTCAGGGCCATTGCTGTGGGCAGCCTGTCCATATAGACTGCAAGGACGTGAACGACCATACTGCCTTGTTCAGACTCTGTATCTCCATGACAACCCTCCCGAACAAACCCTACAGAGAACCAAGAGCCCTTGCAATATCCAGACTCCGTCAGGAGTCAGATACACAGCCACGTGTGGTACCCAGAGGTGCTTCAAAATAAGCTGCAAGATGTGACAAATGGAAAGTACCATAATTCCATCAACTTTACTGTTATGCAGCAAAATTGACAGCAGCAGTTCTACTGGGTGAAAATAACAGAAAGCATGAAAAAAGGAAAAAAACTACAACAAAAACTAGCAGTAAAACTGACTGCTGAGAATGTACTAAGAAAAACAAAAAAAAGCATAAAAAACATACAGAAATTATCATAAAACATAAACATGACTTTTGACTGATTCTACTTATGATAACCAGACCTTATTTTTACATCTTCACCATACAGGGTTGTACTTTTCCCAGAATTCCTTTTCCAGAGCTATCCCTTTAAATTTGGCAGAAGCTTTGCTTCTACAGAAGTTGTTTTATAGCTCTCTGGTTTTTTCTTGTCTTGCTGGTAAGTACTCAAATTTTATTGTATTTACTCTTTTGGATTCCCAAGGAAATAGCATATTTTCATCAGGTTTCATAACATAAGGGAGCTCTTCTGTTTTCTGAGGCATTGCTGAATATTCTAATTAAAAGTAGCTCTAAGACTAGCCATCAGTCTTCACTGCAGTGCAATAAGCACCTCCCTCCAATGTAAGCCTTTGTATTTATTGTAACTATTTATATAAATGCTGCAGTCAGCTCTGAATCCACATAAACCTAATGCCATTTAAATTAATTTTGTAAGACTTCTGTGAGACACTGCTGAATAATTTAGTCAAATCCAAGTTGATTATAACCAGTTCTTCTTTACAATAACTAACTTCGAAATCTGTGTTTTTAAGACGCAATCCAGTTTATCTTGTAAAATGTGATGGGAAATACTATGTCTCCAATACCCATAATCAGTTATATTTTAATCTGGGCAGCAATGTTTTCCTCCTGTGTTTGGCCCACCATTATTGGGCCTAATGGGTTGAGTTAAAGGCAGCAATCTTCAAAAATCCCACTTCTCTCTCTCTTTGAATGTTTCTACACTAAACAGACTTCTGGCATCACCTTGGCTTCTGATGAGTTTCAGAAATAATTGTTGATGATACAGTAAATTTGTTTCTATCCCTTGTGTTTAAATCCCAGTCTAACAAACACTCATGCATTTGCTCAGTTTTATGCACGACTAAATCTTTGGCGTTAATGAGACTGCTCATGTGCATAAAGTTAAGCATATGTGCAAGTGTTGCATGATCAGGGTCTTAGGATGCCAATTTGCAGTAATAACAGATTTGCATAAACTCATGATCCCAAGCACTGGATTTCCTGCTCATTATCAATAGTGAAATTTGTTTAGCCGTTTGTCATTTGCTAATGTTATGAGCCTTTTTTTTTTTTTTTTTAAGATGAACTGAAAGTTTCTTTTCTTGCCACTCTTGAGCCATTGTTGATCTCATCCCTGTCTTCCTTAACGTACGTGGGGTTTTTCCCTCCTGTTAGCACACTCACAAATGCCCACTTTAACCATGTTAGTATCAGCTCATTTATGTTAGTGATGAAAGATCAGGTCACACTTCTTAGGCTGAAAATATGTTCCTTGCCGTGTAAGAGAGCTGCAGAAATACCACGTGCAAATACCCAGCTAGGACTCATCAAACTCCTGTGCATATGTCAAGGCTTCTGTCATCAAGAGGTTAGGCCCTACATGAAATTAGTAGCAGCTGTAACCCATTTAGTAGAGATGCCAGCTAAGGGAGAGGCAGCTTGTACACCTCTTCAGCAGGTGGGTCACATGGAAGCAGAGAAAAGCAAAGTATATCTTCACTGAAATTATAGTGTGCACCCTAGTGAAGGGTAGTCTTCCTTCTTCTACTCAGCTCCGGTTTGCAGTTGTTATGATCGGCACTTAATGCCTATAATGTAATTCCTAAACACTTTGGGGTTTGACTCCTTGTGCTCAGAAGCAGTGGTGCATTCAGTCCCCCTCTAAATGGATGGGGCAGAGCCATGTATCCACCCTCCTCTGGCAGATACTAACGAGCACATGCCTATCCAGAGACCCTCCCCTCCGTGGTGTACCCAGCTCCCACAACCTACCTGCAGTTGCCTTCCAGCTCCAGGCTAACCACGCAACTGAGGAGGCTGGAGCGCAACGTTTGGCTTTGCAGTGAGTAAGGGATCTCAGTGCTGCAATAGGGAGACAGAAAGAGACAGAACTGGGATACAAGGGTAAAAACAGTGATAATGGGTGGGTAATGGAACAAAGGCATGAGTGTCTCCTAACCCAAATGTGTAAAGTTTTGAAAGAGGGCAGGAAAAAAATAAAAAGAAAAATAAATTCTGGGACAAAATGGGTAGTTGAGAGCTATCATCTAGCAAACCCCACACTTCCCTGTCTGAATAACTGAATTTAACAAAAGAAGAGGCGAATAGCGATGGGGAGGAGGAGATGATGGCATTGAAAGGAGGGGAGGGAAAAAAAAAACCAAAACAAACACACTTATGGATTATTGGGAAAATGAGAGAAGCGTCAAATGGTAACAATTCACAAGGATGTCTCCCCTGAAGCTAAATTGAAAAAAAAAAAAAAAAAAGGCAAATGAATCTTAAAGCAACTCCCAATGATATCCTATATGCTCCCTTTTTAATGAATCCTTTGTATGCAACACTTCTAGGCTAAAAATATTATAGGCTAGTGAATCAGACAGCATAATCCTGCAGAAACAGCAGGAAAAAGTTTACATTAAGAGAGGAAAAGGGAAAGATCCTGTGGTTCTGCTCAGCTTCCATGAAACCATGTAAACCTACAAGACTTGCTTATACCGTCACATGGCTTGAATGGTTGTGTTTGGTTGGGGTTTTTTCTCCTTTAGAAAAATTGCTTTCTGCAGAAAGAAACCGCGTCCGTGGAATACGTATGCTGTAAGCCACAATGAGTAGCATCCTTCTGGATTTGACAGCCTCAGGGTGCATCCATCTCAGAGATATTCTTCTCTGCACGTTATATGTCTAACCTGAGAAGTAGAAACAGAAATATACTCTATACTTATACATAGTGTACAATAAGTTACATAAAACCAGTTTTTAAAGTAAGCTGTCCTTCCAAGTGGTCAATGTTATCTTAACTACTTGAATGACCAAAAAGTTAGATTCTTTCAACTATGAACCATCTACTTCAAGCCCATTCAGAAACAATTACATGTTGCGTGGCTGGTTTAGGCCTCCTCCCCAGATCGAAGTTCAAGCAATACTAACGGAGAACGTTACAAGTGACACTTGTACCATGTCTCTTCTGTGTACAAGAGTCGCTGGTGAAGGGCTTTATGTAACAGTAAGGAAGCAATAGTGTCCAGGCCTTGTACAGTGCCAATGCAGGCCGACCTCGCAGGCTCTGTCAGGTTCTGCAGATGAGTGTTACGGGGCGGCTGCCAAAGCAAATGTCCTCTCCAGGAGCGCAGCCACATTTTGCGTCTTCCCCCTTCTATAGCAGGAAGAAAGGAAGGGAATTTGTAAAGAAGGCATGCTGTGGATGTGGTTCTCCAGCGTGCTTGCGTGGTGGTAATGAAAAAGACTGTCTGCTTTTGTGAGGAAAGCAGCGGTTGAGATGGGTTCTGGTTCAGCTTACTCCAGGTGCCTGTTGAACTAAATTTACTGAAAAAGCAGGGCTGATACCGGTACAGAATTAGTGCGTGGCTCCGGAGCACCTGAGGCAGGAGGCCCACCGGGGCTGGTGGGAGGCATGCAAGACGCAGCCCAGGAGAAGGCGCTGCCTGGCCTCTCACCGGTGTGCCCACCGCACGGCGGTGAGCCGCCACGCTGGGAGACTGGGGGGCTGCTGCTTCGGGGGAGCAGCAAAAAGCTGAGCGGGAGGCTTCCAGGGAAGGCCGCGCTGGAAGTCTGAGATAAAGCAGAGGGGGAAAGGGAAGGGATGTTGTTGGTAGTAAAGTCTCTTGTTCGGCATTACGTGAGAGCATGTTTTCTGTGATCTGTACCACTGGCGCTTTTAAGAGTGCTTCTGCGGGTTCCTGGGATTTCACAATTCTTTACTTTAGTGAACCTAAATTTCAAATTGTAACTCCCACATCTGCCACTAATGAGGGCAGCAAAACTTTAGAGATTTCTGAAAGCCATCTGGAGCCACAGAGAGCAAAACCTCTGGAGGCCAGACCAGGGGGAAGGTATTAACCCTCTTAATGCTGATGGAAATCAGGAAAGCCAGTTAATATCACTAAATAAATGAGTCTGTGTGTATCTCAAAGCCTTGCTGCAATAATTTTCAGTACAGCATGCTTTCTTTACCAGCCCAGGGCCCTTGAAAGCCTAATCATAAGCACAGCGCACAAAGAGGCTTCACTGTCTCCTTGCACACGTTGCAGGCTGGAGCAACCTGAGGGTATCAAGTACAGGTCCATGAGGGGTGGAAATGGCAGCGGGGAGCGTCCCATTGTGTCCTGCCTTTTGAAAGGCAGGAACTCCCCTTTCTTAAACAGCTCTGTTCCCCTATCTGGGGCTGCTCTTGGAGGCTGCATCTGGTTGTCGTAGCTTCCAAGCTCTGGCTTGGCTCTTGCAGATGATATTCCTGTGACAGACAAGCCTGCTCCTCTGCCACTTATTTGTTTAAATGGGTTCAAAAGTTCTCAGCTTCCTGACAACTTTTTTTTTTCTCTTTTGTTTTATACCAATCAGTTAATTTGCTAACATCACCCTCCGTATCTTCTGATCTTAGGCAAGCTGGCTGGGTTTACTGGTGCCTTTATCACCACATTACAGCCAGCAGTGAGGAATGCAGGTCAGACGGGAAATAAGGAGGGACGGCTCTTTTGAAACGGGGAGGAAGAAGGTCAGGGCGGTGGGGCAGACGGGAGAGGGTGGAAGTGCAGAGAAGGGATGTGCTTTAAAAACAAACTCGTGCCGCACTAATCCAACTGCTATTCAGCTTTATCCCGCTTTGCTTATACATTGCTAGAAATCTCTTTTTATCTTCTTTTGTCTTTCTCTTTCTCGCTGTGCCTGTTATAAAGTCTTCCAGACACAACCTTATTTTTCTTACATGTTTTATAAAGTGCTCTGTGTATTTCACATGATGTGCTTTTATTAACTTCTGATCAAGGAGTCTGTTTCAAATGGAAACATTAGAACTGATGAGAAATGGGAACATTTTTCACAAAAGGTGATAGTTGTTGTTTTGAGACAGCTTTACTTTTTATGCAGAATTTCTGTCCTAACCAACTACAGAGCTTTTTTAGCTCCCTCCAAATTTACAGGAGTGTGAATGAAAACAGATTGCAATTTTTTTCTTCATTACAAAAGGGATAGAGATTTAGAAGAAAAAGATTCATTGAGCAGTTTTATTAGAATAAAATGATGCTGTTTGGCTTTGGCAGCTTTATGCTTGTTTATATCAGTGGAATGATCAGAGACGCTCATATTTGTTTTTTTCCACTGGCCTGCATGTCCTAGGTGAACAGGACAGTCCTGCTTTATCTCTCACAATGTTCTTCCAGATCATGGTTGAGCACAGAGGCATGACCATGAGGAAACTTGCCTTTACTTCTGCCAGCCGTATACCAGTCGATAAAGAAAAATCCATTTTCTTTCTACCTAGCACTAAAGTGGAAGAAGAAAGGGCCTCTCTTCTCTCTTTTTTTTTTTTTTTTGTATGTGTGTGTCCACAGCAAAGCAAACAAAAGTTTAAAGTAAACTTTTTCAAATAACTCTTTTTCCTGGCAGAACTTTCTCTGCCTTCTGCTGGCTGAAGGGCATTGTAATTCATGCAATAAAAGGGGAAAAGATCTGCTGGTAGACTCTGTTTACTTTAAACTTCTGTTTGTTTTGCCTCCACTCTAGGAAAGAATGCAATATTTCTATGAAGCTCTGTTAATTTTTTTTTTTTTTTCTTTTCTCCCTTTGACTGACTCGAGCACTGGTGAAAGCACCCGATCGACAAACAGGAAACCAAAGGACTTTCAATCCCTGTAGAACAGAGATAGCATGAACCGTTGCACTGCAAGCTTCTTTTAACTGATCCTCTTTGAGTGAACGGCTCTTACCTGGTAATAACCCATGTACTTGGGCCAAAATTTTCAAACCAGTCTCCTAAGCTCAAACACTGGCACTGAAGCAGTGGTGGAGTTACTAAACCACTTCAGACATTGATTTTAAAATAGAATAAAGTAAATAAGTGCCAAACTATGGGTTTAATCAGTTGGCCACCATTCATGGAAATACTGCCACTTTGTAGAGCTATGCTTCAGCTCCAGTTTCCAGACTGATAAACCAGATGTGCTGATCTGGGAGCTGGTCTCTGCATGGGGCCAGAGGTCCCTGGGAGGTGAAAGCCCCATGGTTGTTACAGGCAAGTAGCATCTGTTTGTGGTGCCTCATCATTTTGCCGGCGGCAGCAACTTATGAATTGCTCACCCTAAAGCAGCCAGAAACTGAGTTTCCAATACAGAGTTTCCCTTGTCACCTGCTGTGGACTCTGTGTGTGTCTGAGTGTGTGTGTGTGTGTGTGCTTTTCTCCTTACTTAAAGAGTCTGAAGATGAGAACATGCAAAGGGTCATATGGATAATATGCTGTCCAGAGTGATGTTTTTCAGGGTGGTGTGGTATCTGACATTTTGTACTATTTGTTCATACATAAGAACACGGTTGAAAAAGGAGGAGCCTGGGGATAGTCTGTCCTCTCAACTCAGAGGTGATTGCTAGGAAGGCAACTGCCATCGTATGTGCTGGATCCAGCATTTCTGGGAGATGTAACCTACATCCAGTTGCTTAATAATAATCCAGAGCTTAGTAACAGTTTTTTCCCCTCTGAATTCATAGCCAACAGTGACACTGATCCACTTACACCTAACTGCCCAGTAGCTGGGAGCAGTGGATCTGGGTAGGGCATGCTCCAGCTCCTGTAGGGGTTCAGATCTACATCTCTTACTTGTCAGGAACATTTGCCAGACACCTGCCCATGAGCTGGGACTCGGCAGAAA
Source organism: Burhinus oedicnemus (assembly GCA_008921705.1). Taxonomy (NCBI): domain Eukaryota; kingdom Metazoa; phylum Chordata; class Aves; order Charadriiformes; family Burhinidae; genus Burhinus; species Burhinus oedicnemus. The sequence goes on from VFFE01007836.1 coordinate 3,328,930, forward strand.
AGGGGCATGTTTTCCTGATGAATCTTAGCTAATGAAGGCAAAAAATCATGGGGCCAAGAGGGGCCTGAATGTCTTTCCCTTTGGAAGAGTACTGAGCCAGTAGGTAGAAGCCTGTGCTCTGACAGCTCCTTCTAAGACTTTTTTTCCTTCCGCCCTCCGCCCCACCCCTTTATATTGTCCAGCTGCTAGGGATGAGCAGGAAAAGAGCAGGAAGAGTGAGAGAACAGAAATACCCCTGAGAATAGAGACCAGAAGTCAGGACTCCTCCCTGCCGCTGTCTCAACTGTGCGGCTTTACTGCTGGAGTCAAGTGCTCCAGCTTTCTTATCCACAAAGATGTGTCAGGGAAGGGACAAGCAACTGCTCTCTTCTCCCTTTCCCTCTCTCGCTATGGTGGGAGAGTAAAGCTGACACTATGGTGGTTTTGAGGCACTCTGCCCTGATAGTCGTAGGTGTTCACTGGCTTGAATGATGCCACGCAGAGGGCTCAGGTACCACTGGGGCACGGTATCACCGCAGATCCCCAGGTACCTGCTCCACCCTACGCAAAGGCAGAGGCAGAGCTGGAGGGGCCTGCCTGGCTTGGGGTCAGGCAGGAGGATATCTAGGGTTGTAACAGGGATGCTGAGAGCAGATTTGGGGATCCTGATTTTGGTGGCTGGCCTTTAAAGAGCTCCTTGATGTGCCTTGAGCTTCTATAAGATCTGACCCTAAATGTTGATCTAGAAAGTGTTAGATTTATTTTGGAAATATAAGCTCTGTTCTCAGGATGTTCAGGAACATAGATCTTCAGAGCCAGAAGGGATTAAAAATGTCACCTCTTGTGTAACGAAAAACTAGGAACCTTAACCAAAAATGTCTGCCTCGAGCTCATAGCTTGTGATGAGATATTGCAAGACTCTTAAAATTCCAGGATTTCGAGAATTCTTGCCCATTCAGCCCCTTTCCCTTTCTTGAGTGCCGCAGTTCTTGAATAAAAGGCTCCTGAAAAATATATATGTAAATGCGGGGCATTTTACAACATGCTTGTGAGACAGGCAAATGGGTTAGGCCTTTGAGGAAGCATGAATAGGTTAGGATTATAATTCATTGTAATGTCATGGCAAGCTGCAATTTCAAAGGCATAAGTCCTCCATTTTGTAGCCAATAAAAAATTTAAAGGGACAAAAACCCAATTTGCTTTATAATCAATAAAACGTACAACTTCTTTATCTTATTAGAAGAGGCTGTCGGTTGCAGTCAACCATTGTCAACAGGCCGTTTGATCTACCAGTGAAACAAATCATTACAAGGAACACAGCGCTGCTGCTGTGGCTTTTGCGGTGTTTTTAATGAGGACTGGCAATGCTTCTATTCCATTACAAAATTCGAAAGTGAATTTGTTGGAGTCACACCCAGACTTAAAGTAGGAGAGCGGGCTTTAAAAATAATTAACTGTTCTATTCCAAATAACTCAATAGATGAAGGAATCATTCAGAATAAAGCAAGTCCCTGTCGCTATGAATGGTATTTAAATCGAGGGTGGTGTTTTGTGCTGGACTGCTTTGGCCTAACCTTGGAACCACACAGGATTAAAGGGCACACATGGCTGCTCTCGAGCGGGCTAATCAAGGGGAACGAAGAGTCTGGGCACTGATATGAAAAGAGACAGGAAGGAGGAGAAAATATGACAGAGTGGAAGGGGGTGAGGGGCTGTTTGGCAGGTGTTTCCCATCATGATTGTGGCAGTCCCTGTACACAGTGGCCCTGAGGCTCATGCTGGCACCCAGCACCATTGCATCCTGGCGGCATGTAGGCTGGACACCCCTGGAAAGGGGACACCTCCCTGCCATGCACACACTACTGGCTCAGGCCCTCCACACCTGTCCTCTATGCTTTCGTGTCCCTTTAGGTGTTGGGCCATATAATAAGGTGATGAGGGTGACACAGGGCAGGCTGAAGCCATGGTCGTGGCTTTAGACATGTTTCCCCATTAGGAGCCCCCCAACCCCATGTCATCCCTTCTGCACTGCCACAACTACTCACCCGATGCAGCTGCTGAGACATGAGGATCAGGACAGGACTTCCTCCTAGTCCTGAGGGAAAATGCGTAGCCTTGAGAGGAGGGGTACCCTGGGATTAAATCTGTTCTGAGGTTGAGATGATAAAGGTGGGACAAAAGCTCCTGTGAAAGGCATCTTCCAAATTTAAAGGTGATGCTAAAGGAAGGCATACCCTTAGGTCACATAATTCCTGAAATAAACTACAGAGTAGCCCCGTAAGTCAAGGAGAACTGATTTGCAGCTCCTCCTCCCCCTCAGATTGTGTCTTAGGCACTTAGCTCATAAGAGAAAAATCTCATCCACCTGGCAAAATACAGGGGGCTGGGAACAGCAGCACCTCTGCTGAGTCTCGCCCGTCATTTGTGCTTTGGAGTGGGAGCGCGCTTGGCAGAACTAGTAACTCTGCCCCTGGGAAAGGGTTGTCCTGGGAAGTGGCTGCGGACAGTCAGCCTTGCCCTGCCACGTCTCCCTGAGGAGCTGGGTTTGGGAGTCCCCTCTGTGGCCTTTGGAGCCGCTTCAGAAGCTGCTTGAAGCTGGATGGGACCCAGAATTGTCAACAAGCTGAGTAGCCTCTCGCAGTCCTGCTGTGAACTGATTATCACATCTAACAAAATAATTTGCTGGAACAAATAACACTTCAGGCTCTGTTGTTTCAGGTGAAACTTAGTCCTAGTAAGTATAAATTTATAATAACAGCCACGGCATTATGAGTTTCCCAACAGCCAGGCTTAATTCAAATGCATATTTCAGACCCTTACGGGGACACTCTCATCTTTGTACGCTGGGATTTGGGGATTTACACACATAATTCCCATTAACACTAATAGGAGTTACAGTATGCACATATATTCCCCTCTTGATGCAGAGATTTCCCCCGGAGGATAATAACTACGTTTTAAATTCTCCTTCCGTGACGGTTCGCTGTGATATTACATATGCTCAGACATAAGCCCGGGCTCCTTCCAGGAGGGGGTGCGCCTTGCAGCCCCCCCCGGCCGCACACCCGCCCCGGGCTGTCCCTGGCAGCGCGGCCTGACTTCCCCTGAACGACACGATCGCGCTCGCAACACACGCCGCTAATAATTTAAGCACAGAAAGCCCTTGTTTGCCTCTATCCCGGGGACGAAATACGCGTTTGCGAACGCCCCTTCCTCGCTGCCTGCCGGGCCGGAGCGGCGGGCCCGGCGCCGCCGCCGGCGGAGCCCGAGTGCCACCTGCCGGGGGACGCCCGCTGCCGGGCCGGCCCCGGCGGAGGGGCAGCGCCGGACACAGCTGGAGACAGCGGTTGCCGGCGGAGAACGCCGGCCCAAGGGGAAAGGGGAGGCGGAGGGGACATAAGGTTCGGGCCCGACGCAGCCGGAGGCACAAAAAAACAAATCGTACAAGGAAACGGCGGCGGTGTGGCATCGGGGGCATGACACTAGGTGGGGGAGGGAGAAGGAAATAAATATTTCCCGCTAAGTCCGCACAGAATTCATGTGTCTGGAAGAAAAAAAAAAAAAGAGAGCAAGGTTTCTTAGGGTGGTTAGCTCAAAAAGGGAAAGAAAATGAGAACTGACTTCATTCTGTTTCCCGTCATTTTTTTCTCGGCCATTAAGAGCACTGCTGAAAAACTTCTATAAGGCACTTCACTTAAACAGGATTTAACCTGATGTTTAAATGAGCTGCCCAATCAAGGCCTGGAGGGTACTAGAATATCCTCTCTGGAAGTGTACTCATTATACTCGGTTGCATTTGCAATGTTTTGCAAATGCCTGCTTGTCTAACAAGATCTACTCGCATAAAATGCATTTGTAGCATAACTGTAGCAGGGCAGAAAGGTCATAAATATTGTACTGTGCCTGACCAAAAACTATTCCTTGGGTCCTGTTCCCTTTTTAGTGAGTGTGAAGTTGACCCTGTTGAAATTAATGGGTTGATGCTTTCACAAAGCGTGTGTGACAGATAAATCAGATTATGTAAAGGCTGACAGGGCAGTTGCTTTTGAGAGAGATTTTTGGGTTTGGTTTTTTGATGCTGATAGCTCTGATAATGTTCAATGTGCTGGTAGCTGCAGTGCTCCTCTGCCAGACCCGTTAGAGTCGGAGAAGGCTGGTCCCCGGCTCGCGCAGCGTAGAGGAGCTGAAGGCAGAGTCTCACTGATCCAGACAGCCCTATGCTCTGCCTGGAGCTGAGATGCTGACATACCCCTCGTATTTCTCTAATTGCCAAACTAGTCTTAGCCACAATAATTCCACAAACTCAGAGCTGCAGTTCTATCATACATATGAATTGCTAGTAAGCCTTTGCTATCACATTGTATGTAAAAAGCAGGACTCAAATTTATCTAGCAACAGAGTGTGGAATGCCCAAATCACCTTTTTTAATAGTTGTGGTTTAGCCTAAACTGGACAGTAAAGCCACAACCATTTTGTCAGGTTTTTTTCAGCTGCTTTGCAGATCTGTCTTCAAAGAACTACCAAGTGGTGCACAGAAACGGTGTGTCCCCATGCATACACACACCCCAGAGTTTCATCCTTTCATTGTACATTAAGCTTCACTGCTTCATGCAAGCTAAGAATTTGGCCTTCTGTGTACTTTTGCATCTGCAAACAGAAAATCTTTGTTAATAAATCTCTTCTATATGCTGTGAAATGCTGGAGGATCTCCCAGCTCATTGCAGTTATGTGTATTTTAGATCAGAGAGGTGATGGCTTATACTTGGAGGCTCTGCAGAGAGTGTTGCATGTTATGCTAGCGACACAGCTTTGGCTACGGGCCCTGATCCAAAGCCAGTTGCAATCAAATAGTCAAAGGTCACGTCTACACAGCATAAAGAAATTGTAATTGTAGCTTGTCCTAGAATTACCCTTGGTAGTTTAAGCCAGCTAGCATTAGAAGGAATAACACAAGCAAATGTATAGGTGAGAGCCCACAATACAAGTCTCTAAGGTGGGTTGGTGATGCCTCCTGGAACTCATCTCCACACACACGCAGAAACAGACCAAGTCTGTGTCGCGTTTATGCCCAGCACTGGGCCATCGTGCACCCTGACACCTCCATTCCCCACAGGGAAGCCCTGGTCGGAGGGGTGGCAGGACCTCCAGCCACCACCCTGCTCCCAGGACACTGCAGCCAGGAACTGCCTCTTCCTGCCCCAGCTCCCACTGCGATCCACCACGAATCACATGAGGCCGTGAGTGCCAGAACAGGTGTCCCAACTGCCCCTTGTCCCCAGATCAGGATAAGGCTGTCCACATACCAGCTAAAAAAGGCCAACTGCTGGAAAGCAAGGATTGCAGCATGGTGCCAGCTGCCATTAGAGGGAGGAAAAGTCTAACCTTCAGAGACTGGAGGAGGGCAAAGCTTAAGAATGTGAATGATTTTTCAGAAAAAGCAAGAGGAGGTACTTAAAAAGAATTAAAAATTTATTATTCGTGTATATCTATATTTCTGTGTAGAAATATACGTATATATTTATTTTATAAAAAATTGTGTATATGTATCTGCATACACGTGCACTTAAAAAACACATTTACATATAAATTAATATGGTTATACATATATACACATAAAGATATACATGTATTATATTTAGATGTCTCTGTAAATATTTTGCAGTATTTGCATGATTTTTTTAAGCTACCCTCCATATTTTAGGGCTCTGGATCATTATTTCAAAGCACGTACCTTACTGTAACAGCATGGGAGCTCTTCTTGCAATAGTGAGAAGCAGTAAGAAAAAGTTGGTGAACTGGACTTCTCCCATTCCAGTGTCCAAAGTTTTCATCTTAGAGGAAAGTTACTTATTACCATCCCTCTAAGCAGTTACTGTTCAGAGGGTATTTTATTATATTGTATTATTGTATTATATTTTTTTTTATACAATGGCTATGGCTTTTTATATCATTATGCAAAGGCAAGGGGATCTCATACTACTACGTAAAAAAAAGATATAGAAAAGATCATGTATTTCTGCAATACCTGCCTTAGAAATGAAGTGGTTTGTTATGAGCAAAGTTGCAGATTTTTTTAGCTCGATATCTGTGAACACTGTTGGGTCACCCTGAAATTTGGGGGGTGGGGTTGAGCGGGAGAAAACAAAGAGGTAGAAGAAAAGAAAGGAGAAAGAAGCTTTACATTACTGACCTTTCTTGAAGGCAGACTTTCGGCAGATCACTTTGACCTGTCTCCTGTCTACCTGTCAAAATGATTATTTGTTCTTTCACAGTGCCTAGAACAATTGCAGGGTAAGGGTTTGTTTACTCTTTTGCATCATATTGAAATCATTTACTTTATAATTGTGGACAGCTGGAAAAGGAGTTAGGGAATAAGACAGGAGCAAAAATTAAGAGAACTGGAGAGAAGATGAAGGATTTCAAGACAGGGCACAAGCCAGTTTTGTGCTTGAGATCATTAACAAACTCTTATTCAGCACCGAAGACTACCATGTAACTTCTGTAGCTGGAAAGTAAATTACTGTTTTAATCAAATGTCTTTCTCTCACTAGAACAGTAATAAACATGAGCAGATATGTTTATCTTTTACCCAGACTTTTATCAGAATCAAAAACTTGGAGAAGGGAAAGGGTTATTGTCATCTGTCCCTGATGTAAGAGGTGTATCTCTTTAGTAAACATCTGAATAGCTTCCATTTAACTATATTTGACAAACACGTTTTGTGTGTTTGGTCCCATGTAAACCCTTGCAAAACAAAACATAATACCCTGCCTGATTTTTAAAATGAACAAGAGCTCTTTAGCAAAATCTCCTCTCCATTTCCTAGAGTTGTTTTTTTTCAAAGCCACTGGTTTTTTTTCTTCTGAGTATACTACTATTGTTTTCATCTTGTTGCATTGTTTTTTAGCAGAAGAATGTTTTAAGAACAATAACCTAACGTTTAGCAATAACAATGCTACTGCCTCACGTAGGCATTGCTGTTCTTGCTCACAAAGCCACATGTCCTGTCTGTGACAGTGACTAAAAGACAATATCTAAAAATGAGCTTCAGAAAATAACAAGCATATATGATAATTTCTCAGTGTTGCCACCAGGGGCATTTGGTCTTTTTTGATCCAAGTGTGATAGCTCTGTATTAGCCTTAATGTCTATTTGTTTCAGAAGCTTTCTAATTAGTCATGTAAATTTTTCAGTAGCTGGGGCACTTGGTGAAAAGGAGCCCAGAGCTCAGTAAAAAGGAATCTCCTTTTGTTTTGAAACTGCTACTTGCACTTTCACAGAATCACAGAATCACAGGGGTTGGAAGGGACCTCTGGACATCATCTAGTCCAACCCTCCTGCCAGAGCAGGGTCACCTAGAGCAGGTTGCACAGGATGGCCTCCAGGCGGGTTTTGAATGTCTGCAGAGTCAGAGACTCCACCACCTCTCTGGCAGCCTGTGCCAGTGCTCTGCCACCCTCAAAGACGTTCCGCCTCATGTTTAGGTGGAACTTCCTACTTTCAAGTTTGTGCCCATTACCTCTTGTCCTGTCACTGGGCATCACTGCAAAAAGACTGGTGCTATCCTCCCGGCACCCTCCCTTTATAAGCATTGATGAGATCCCCATTTCATTTGCCCCAGTTCTCGTATTAGAATACAAAGTGAGTAATTGTTACCTTGCTACCTGATCTTTCCATAATTAAAAGGTAATCGGGCTAATTTATGGTTTTACTTTTTATAGGAAAAATAAAATTCCCCCATAATGTAACTACAAGTATTTTGCCCAGAGAGCTTTTTCACAAGTGTCTATGCAAATAGAGATACGGCTGGGATATATACTTACATTTGAACACCTGTCCATAATGCTCCTTTAATCAGAATTACATGCTGACCAGGGTCCAGCATCAGACAGTACAATACTAACTTAAGCCAAATGAATCTTTCAAGATTTTTCTAAGTGCTCATTCATACTTGGGTTGATTTTCCTTTTCCTCTGCCCAGAAGGGAAGACTTTGCAGTTCATGTGCATGCAGTGCTGCTTGTCAGTAGTCCCCTCCTTCTGGCTCCTGACACGTTCCAATTTCTGGTCAGGCCCTTCAAAACGAATCACAAAGGTCTGCGCAAATATTTCATTTACTTTATTCACAGAGCAAGTATATGAGAACACTAAAGCTATGTGCCCTTATTGATTGGGCTTTAGCGAAATCAGAGTAAAAATTCATGTACCAGATGATTTTCAGACAGCCGCTACCACAGAACATTTCACTGATGGATGTCACCAAACAGGAGGTCACACCACAGCATATGCACTCAATTGTGCTGTGCGGTGACTTCATTTGTATGCAGCAAGGACTGCAAAGCATGGGGCTGCCTCTGGAGGGAACAGTCAATCCTGCAAGCATTTATGACACTGCAGACTAGTCTGGGGAAGTTCACCTTGCCCTTGTCCATGTAAAATGTTTTGTCAATCAAGGTTGTCTGGTCAAAGCTTTCCTGGAGTCTCAGCACTACCAGTTCATGGAGCAAAGGGGTGGAGGGACTTCAGAGAGAGTCTTTACAGTGTGTCTTGCCGAATATTTGTCAGAAAAGCCACTGAGCCAGGACTTGGGATTTCTGACCTCGGCTTCCAGGGATTGCTTTGGACAAACAAGAAACCTTTAGCTTAAGAACAGGATGCAGATCTTCTCTCTCCATTCTGTGGAGTAAGGTCATCTCTTTAACACTGTGTGGTGTGCAAGGGACCCTGCTCTCAGCTGGAGTCGATAGACATTATTTTGTAACAGGCTGAATAATGAACATCTAAACAAAATCTTATTGAATGTTTGAATAAATTACATGAGGATAGGAAGGGAGAGCTAGATTAACGTCTGTACTGCGGCTTTGGTAAAGCTGAAATCTGACCCTGGATATTCCACATCCCGGACCGTGTTCCTGCTCCGTTTTGTGGAAGGTACCATCATTTCCTGTTCTTCTCTTTTGTCAGCTTTAGAAGTGCTGCTTAAGTCCCTGTGAATCAAATCCTTTGTTTTCAAGTTCTTATTGTTTTATTTTTTTAAAGTCTCAGAAAATACCTCAAATCACAGTTAAAAAACAATTCAGATAAAATTAAACATTATTATTTAACCCCAAGCAATTTTTTGTTTCAAGTGTGGATATTTCTAAAAAAAAAAAAAAAAAAGAAATATTTTCATTGGTCCTTTGAATGTAAAATATGTGAATAAACCAAAGTGCTTAGCTTTCACGTTTTGACATGTTTCCCTTCATTTAAATAAATACAGTAGTAAAAGTTCTCATGGTTATATATTGTTTGCCCTGAATTATTTGCTGCATTTCCTTTGCTATTGTATATGTTCTTCCAGGTTTGGGAAGATGCAGATACATATGGCTTAAGAGAGTATTTTTAGAAGGATATCTACTAATACATCATTTTTAATCTCCTGCAGAAATGTAACCTATAGTAGGTCTGTCTGGACAAAGAAACATCTCTAGTAAATGTATAATGACTTCAGCATGCTCAGTGAGATTGAAAAAGTTCCTTGGAAAGAAAATATATCATAAATTGTTTAGGTTACAATAGTCTTTTTAATGAAAGAACATCTTTTATAGGAAAACTGTGCTCTCCAGTCTCTGGGTCAGATCTTCATTGAAACTCTGTTTTCCTTACATGCAAGGATGAGTTTTCATCTTTTAACAGAGCACATAAGGAGCAGAAAAATTTTGTTTAGTTTCATTGCCTTAGAGCCTGAAGGATATTGTAATTGTCCTCCCTAATGCATGCAGAAATACTTACGAGAAATAAAAGGATTTATTTGTCACAGCCCTTAGAAACACAAGCCCCAAACCAGCAGAGAGAGAGGAGGAGAGACAATGGACATAAACAAAAAAAAAAAAAAAAAAAAAAGATTAGGTTCAGGTGGACATCAAATTAGTTGGGGATTTTTAAGGAATGTCAGTGGTGAATCAGAAAAATCAATTATTTCCACAGGTCTTTTCTTAGCTCTTTGTTCATAGGACCTGCACGTCTGTTATTCCTTTCTCTGCCTCTTTCATTTTTTTCTTTTCTTGTACCTGTTCTTCTTCTCCCAAGATCATTTGTAAGAAGAGTCATCTCAGGTTTATCTTTTCAGATGTAGTGCTTGTTACCTTACAATCTGCAAACAAATAAAAATATTTTGTATCTCCTCTGTCCCAGGAGGTCAAATGCTTCAGAACTGAAGCCACAGCAGCTCCTCTTAAATATAGTTTCAATTACAAGGCTGTGCTAATTATTTGTGTCTTCATTTGTTGTTTTCCTGAGAAAATAAAGTAACAGTTTGTTAAGTTTTACTGTGTTTTCATCACCAAAAAAATGGTTTTTTCTAAGGAAAGACATTCAGATTTTTATCTTTATTTTTTTTGCAAACCAGCAGTATTTTTTTTGCCGTACAGAGTGATATAACCAGCCATACCAAGTGCTATGATGAAACTGAGCTAGAAATCAGTGTCTGATGAAAAGAGTTAGCAGCATACATAGGGAAATACAGAAAACCAATGAAAATTATTATGAAAAATCATAAACAGCTTGTGAGGGTATATATGTGTGTCTCTTTTTTTAAGGCACACGTTAATTCACAGGTTTAAATTAGTACGGATCTAGTAGAAATGAGCTGAAAATCAGCCCCCCATTTTAGAAGCAACCTCTTATGTGGTGACACTAGTGATATTTTGCCGAGCGTGTAAACGTGCTCAGGTGCCCACAAACTCAGAGGGGTCACTCCTGGGTGGAGCCTGCTCTAGCACAGCCTGGGGTGTGCAGACCAGCAACGTGCCAGTGCAGGAGCCGTATGTGGGGGTGTGAGTACAGGTTGCAGCACACAGAGACAACAAATTTGGCTGGAGAGGAGCCACACCAACAAAAGGCACATGCGTACTCGTGCTTATGTGGAGACTCTGAGCCAAAAAAAAAATGGTAAAGGAGGAAAATGTGCTTAAGGACAGGTGGCTTGCAAGAGAGGAGTCAGCAGCGTTGAGGAGGGGGAAGCGCCAGAGATAAGTTTTACCAATGACTCAAAGCCAGCCATTACACCACACTTTTATTAGTTTGCCTCCACAAGAGCTCTGGCTTCACAAGTTAGGCTGAAGTCCACATTCACAGCTTCCATTTTCTGCATATGAGTTTTGTAGGCACAGAGTTACACTAAGTCTGGGCATTTGGATGTCTGCCTGCCCAACGTTGTGTGTTTATTTCTCATTTGGGAATCGAGGCACCAGGTTTGCTCATGGAAAGAAGTGAATGAACTCATTTGCAGGTGCAATCTTAATGTCTTCTTAAACTGCTGGCCTCTTTGCCTTTCCCAGTTCAGTTTTATAGTGCTGTTTCGGGGTTGGTTTTTTTGTGTTTTGGTTTTTTTTTAAATAAACAGTCCAAAATGTCCTTTAACTGAGATCTCTTTAATCTCCCAGAATCTTTTTAACTGAACTTGCCCAACACTTAACAATGGCAGGGAGACGGGGGGAGCAGAGAAGAACGGTGCACAAGGATCGTTTGACCATTGGCATTTGGTTCCGAACCTCGGGGTAAACGTCTATATTCTTTGTTCTTTCTAGCTGTGTAACTTTCCAATCATGTAAAGTACGGCATGCCAGGAAACTTTGTAACAGTTAATTCATTTCTGTGCAGTTCCCAACTGCCAGAAGTCAAGGGAGCAAACGAGAACATAGCGTAAGCCACAGTTCACATGGCTGTGCTACAGACCACGAAGGCTGTTGATTGATGCAGTGCGAGTTTACCCTCCAGGACACAGCTGAGGTTATTGGTGGGACAAGGAACTGAAGATTGTGTTGCAGCTATTGGCTTCATTCATGAATTGTTAATGCAGAAGAATAAAAGAATTCACTCAAGGCAATCAATTTCCCTTTAAAAATACAACAATTCACCCCAAAAGAGTGAAAGAAGGCTTAAGTGATAAATTGCAGGAATATTGCTTTCACATTTGACACCCATTAGCCCTGTTTTATATTGGGAAAATAGTATCATTAAGCAAAGTAGACAGTGCTTTACAACTATTAGCTTATGAAAAGATTCAGCTACTACATAAAGATAACTGTTATTAAATAGGAACATTTTGCAAAGCCTTTAAAGGATAAGAAGCAAGAAAAGTTGTCTTTGGTAGTGTAGGTCTTTTTCTACATGCTTTCACAAAAAAAAAAAAAGCACGTCTCACATCTTTAAGACAGAACAATCAGAGCTATTTGAGTTGAGAGGCACTTAATGGGAAGATAGATTCCCTTAGCAATAAATGCACATGCCTGTATAAACTGAAGGAAGTTGCTGTCCTCCTCCAAAAGCACAGGAGTACAGTAATTACTGTGTACTGAATTCCCACAGTGAAATGGTAGCGACTATTGTTCTGCCCCAAGAGGAGCCATAGAGCAGAAGTAGGGTGGTCAGCGTCCAGTTCTCCAGGGTTAAGGGCCAAGCTAAATAGTGCCTCCTTCATCCTTGCCAGCCTTTTCAGACATAAGCTGAAACCACTTTCACCAGCAACTTTCATCCCATAGTCCTTTTCCAACACAGATCATAAACACTCACTCAATCTTATAATACACTATCTTGTAAGCTGTTAAACAGAAAATGTGTGACCGAGTTTCAAAACCCCTGCCAAACAAACCTTCCTGCTAGTGTCCAGAAACTGCTGTCCTTTCTATCTCCATGTCTAATTTGAGGCAGATAAAACCAACTTCTCACCGTGCTTTATCCATCTGTAGCGTGTCTTCCCACCACATTATACCCCAAATATCCCTTAGAGAAGGAAGAGTATAAGGCTGACAGAGAGGGGGCAGTTCATTTTCTAACCCATGCCCTCTCCATTCTGCACAAAAAGCATATATGTCTATTGAAACCATTAGCCCTCATCCCATGTGCCAGGTGATGTCCTAAAGCAAGGCACAGCAGTATTGCAGATGCAGGGATTTGTGAAAGGAAAGCATGAGAGGAGTAGGATGGTGAGGCATCAAACACAGGAAGAAGGAGAAGAGAATTCAGAGCAAGGGTTAGTTTTTGCACTGAGAGCTGGCTATGAAAAAAGACTTAAGAGCTCTTATCCTTGCTGTTTCTTGTGCTTTGTACCTGCTCTCTGAATTTGAGTACTTGACTGTAAAATCAGGTTTTTTCCCCTTAGTCATTACCCCTATATTTGGGTTATTTTTGAGGTGAAAACAACATTTTCTAATTCCCAGACAACTTTCTGTTCTAGCTAGTGCCAAACTACAAAGTGGAAACCGCTTGAGATAAGCACTAATCCTTACTGACGCTAAGCTAAAAAGACCCGGAAAGCCCCTTTTACTGGCTTGTAAATGTGTGGAGCACACAGCACCCTGTCTTCCATTTCAATAGTGTTAGTTCAACCATCACTCGCCCAAAAATCTTTCCTGGTCTCAACAGTGGTCTTCAGGAGCAACTGTTCTTCACCATCTGCCCACCAGAATATCTTCACCAGCTCATTTTCTTCCATCAGTTCCTTCTTTTTCTTTTCCCTCACTTCTCTTGTTCATTTCTTCTTTGCCAGCCTTCCTGATCTTCAGGAAGCAAGAGCTGTCTGCCCCCAGCATCACAACAAAGCTAAGCGCAGAAGAAAATCTGTGTACCCAATCTTACATCTGAGATAAGCTCCAGCAACCAGGGGAGGCTGGGAAGAGACAGCAATATTTGTTTTTGTTATTGATCAGTATTTCTCATATAGGGATACCTCAGCCTCTCAGTCGAGATAGATATTTCTTTGAGGTAGATGCCAAGTCTTCACCTAGCAAGAGATTTTCCCTGCCTTAGAACTTTTATAGTCCAATAGGCATGACATACTATCCACATTTTGTATTAAGAGTGATTTTCTCCGAGAACAACATGGAACCATAAATTGAAACCAGTTCTCAGGTTGTATGCACTGCCTCAACCACAAAACCAAGTTTTCTGACTCCTGCAGGCTATTTAGCAATTGGAACTCAGAAATATTTCACAGTCTCTTTTTCTTAGTACCTCCAAATTGGGTCTTACTGAAACCAAAAGGGTTGTTTCATTCTAGTGATGTTTGTAACTTTGCTGTGTTTTGTCATGTTTGAATTCAAGCTTATATGCCACTACAGCTTTTCTTTGCTGGATAAGTTTAGTTCTTTTTTGTCAGTACTAAATTATTAAAAATGTTTTAAAAATCAGATCCAGAAGTAAGTGCACTCCTCCTTAAACTGTACTGCACCAAGTAACTCCAACATGTTTTGCTTACCTCTTTTTCATACCTACATCAGAAAAGTTAGTGCATCATACGTTATGATTGCTGACAGGTATTCTCACGCTTGTCACTGTTCTGTATGAGGCTTTGTACTAGAGCTTCTTGGTAATCAGGAAAGGTGCTACTTGGACTTTCAGATGCCTGCCACATGCATATCTAAGTGATCCAAATTGTATCTCTGTATATTACAATTATGCTTAATGTCACCATTCTACCCCACATATTTCATTCTGGCCACTTATCAAGTGAACGAGCAGCACTTTTTCCCCAGCCAAGCATTCATACAGCTGTGCTGTAAATTCGAACTCATACCCATGTCATTTTCTCCTACACTTCACCCAAGTTTTATTCAAGTTATCCATAGATCATTCTATTCTTCCCAGATCAAGGGCATATATTATATTTGCAGTTGCCGTTTGATTGGCAGCAAGGATACTATTAGGTGCTAAACAATCTGAAAAAGTAGGTCACATAAATTTGCAGAGTGTAGTTTGCTGAATACCTGTGGAGATTTACATATAGCACATTGTATGGATTTCTTCTGAGCATCCTTTGCCCATGTTGTGCTTTAGAATTATGCGGTGGATGGGAATGTTCCTCTTGCAAAAAATATTTTCTACAGGACTATCCTGATGCTGGAGCTTGTGCTCCTTGAAATTTGAGCATGAGCTGGGAAGTGAGTATAAATGGAAGAAAGTGACTTGAGGGCCAAGAATATAATAAAGATCATGGAAACAGATACCAAAACAGTATAGAAAAGTAAGTGATTTCAGACTTAATGTATGCAAGTTTTTGTCAAATATAGTTAAATGGAAGCCCGGAGTAACTCTCTCATCTCGTCCTCTAAATACTTCCATAGTCCTCACAGCGCATCAATGGCAGCAATACAGAGGACCAAACTAAGCCCCAACCTAACACCGCTGATGTAACTCCAAATTATCCAGTCAGACAGAGGCAACATTGTGCAAAAATCTATAGCCTGTGTTACTGAGGCCCCTACTTTAGATACCGTAATGGCCTCTTTGGCCTGTGAACCTTTGAAATGATCATTCCACTTTTTAAAGAAGACTCTTAAGCATCTTGAGGTCATTGCATTGGGTTACAATTGCAGCTATAAAATGACCAGTAACAAACCAAACACATTTCTCTTTTCTGAAGCATGCTTCTTATGTTGCAGACACTGCTTCTCTCACTCATTATAGTGAGATCCCTTATTGCCCAATATTGTACTAACTCTGTCTAGTCTATTGTATAGTGATAACACTCCTTTGCCCATTGTATTAGGTTAGCACCTCCTTGGCTATAATAAGTATGAAAAAAAATTCAAGGTTTAACTTGTCAAATGGAACTTTTCAGTGACTTATTAAAAGAACCCCTGCGGTATTACAAAATGCAGGTTTTCTGTCATCTAACTAAAAGATCCCTTTAGAAACCTTCATTTTTTATGTGTGTAAAGACAATTTCTTCTAGTGGAACTCTTTGATTCTTCCCTGAATGAAATCAAGTGTTTTAAAACTTTTTGAGGTGCCCCAAAGGCTCACTTCTATACTATGGAACGTGAAAGAGTATGAACCTCTCACATAATCGTCACACAGACACTTTGCAGTGTGCTCCTGGCAGCAATCGTTCATTACATACTGAAGGCTTTCGAAAAAAAAAAAAAATAAAACAAACCAAAAAAGAATAAAATCAGGGAAGAAAAAAACTGTGAACTGTGTCTTTCTTGATCATGAGAATTTGGGGGAAGGAAAGCTGGAGAGAAAGCAGTTGTCGGACATTGTTAATGAGGTTAAGATAAATTGTTGCTGGAGAGTTCTTACCTAATGAAATAGAGTAAGAAACAGAAATGTGGAGAGAGATGGCATCCCTGTTAACCTCCTTCAAGCATATATTACTGAAGTAGTGTTGTCTCTTGTACTTCACAAGCAAACAGTTGCATTTATTTGTATGAGCGGAGCTCACAATCAGCATTCTTTTCTCTCCCCTTACATCCCTGCTTGGAGCACCTTCCTCCCACAACAGCACATGAATTACCACCGGCAAAGTAAGTTGCTGCAAGTGAATCAGGTCCTGGACTGTCTTCTTACATGTTTGCTGTATCTCCCTTTCTCTTTATCCCTTGTACTGTAACGCTGAGGTGAAGTTGGGCTTTTTCCCTTTTAGAGTCCCTGTGGCAGCCATTAACACACATGGCAATCGGCATAGCATAAACACAAGGAAAACAGAGAACACTTTACACAAATAACTCTGCTTTGGTTTTGGGGGGGTTGTTTGGTTGGTTTTTTTGTGGGGCTTTTTTCGCTTTTGTCTATTAGCAACACCTACGGTAAACATAAGGGCAGTTGCGTGAGCAGCTTGGGAAGACAGTGCCTCCCACATCTTTGTGTGAGTGCCTAAAGGAGGGAAGGGAACAGGTAAGGTCAATGTCAAACTTGCTGTCACACTGGCATGGTCAAGGCACCACAGGAGGAGGCAGCAGCACCTCAAGGATGGTTTAAATGGGGCTCCCCTTCCATTCTCTGGACAGCTCAAAGGAGTACTCCTCTCTCTCCATTTGTATTGTCTTCTTCATAGCCAGTTTAAGTCCCCATGAAGCAATGTAAAATAGCGAGAGGTTTAGAGGGCTGCAGCATGGGCTATTTAAGAGGTCACGGAACGATCTGAGGGGTATTGTTGCACTGTGCTTCTCATTCAGCTTTGAGTTTGGGACAGAGTCACTGTGTCTATAGTGCCACAAAGCAAAGATAAAGGCTGAAAATGGTGAGAGATGTTAGAATAACTTTTCTAGATAAGAAAGACAAGCCAGCTGGGAAAAACAGAATATATGAAATTCAGGGGTCTTCCAGAAGTGCAAGACTAAGAAAAAGAAAATACCTGAAGCTCTCTTATATTGTTCTGAAGGATCCAGGGAGGGATCAAAGAGAAAAAAAGTTTATTTTTGGTTCCTTTTTGTCTGCATTGTACACTTGCTCTTGGCTTCAGATAAGAGACTGACGTAGACACCTTTTTCCAGCCTTCTCATCTGAAGAATTTTAAATGGGCTTCAAAATGAAAAAGTAGAATTTTCTATATATATCTATATTTTTTATTGTGTTCTCATTTCTTTCCAGAGTCGTTTTTCGTGTGTATTTATTTAAATTGTTTAAAACCTCTCTCTTCTTTTGTTTACAAGGGCAAATCCAAACCATTTTTCCCCAAGACAGAGACCCAAAAATAAACTACTTAATGCTGAGGTAATAAAATGGACAAAATATCACCTGTGTGTTTCAGTTTAAATCCCTTTTTCCCTCATGTTATTTCAATCTGTCTATTGAGGAGACCTAAGAGTCTCTCTGTAAAAACAATAGGTTTCCAATTAGGTATCATTAGTGGGACAAAAACACCTGTTTTGGGTCGAAGATCTTATAAGGCTCTACAGCAAAATGAGTGACAGTGAGGGCAAAGTGCTATGACAAGAAATCGAAGCACTCCCTCCCTGGGAAGTCCGACGTCTCTTCCCTCTCTCCAGATCAATCTGAAGCTGTTGTCAGCTTCCTGTGTGCCTCGTACTCTTTAGCAAAGCTCCCCTTCTCTCTCAGGGTCAGGGAATACTCTCATGAAAAACCTGGCTGCTCCCCTGAACCTGCTGTTTCATACAGTTCCCGAAAGTCTTCTCCTCAGCCCTTTTACCCGCTTTCATTGCAGGCAGCTCAGGCCAACTTCAGTGACGATTCTTCCCACTGTTTCTGAAGCAGCACACTGCCGCGTTTTGCCTTTGGCCGTGGTCCTTGGCACCTTATTTCTCACAACTGGAGATCCATGGGCTCCGTGCAGGTCCATTCTGAAGATCTGTCCGCAGGTCCTGAGAGGAAGAGGCAATTTACCCATTAAATGCCAGCAAACTCCCTTTTGCTGTAACGTCAGGACGAAAAGGCAGACTGTTTCGAGCCCATTGCTAAACTGCTCCTTAGAGTTGGAGAAATGTCTCTAGAAATACCTTTAATGGTCTTCATTTCAATATATTTGGAACCTGCTGCTTCAGTAATTATCTTCTTCAGTGCTAAGGTTGACTCGCATACCTGTGGTTCCACGTATAGTGTAGACAGTTCTATAATTTTAGAGCCTATTAACCACTAACTTACAAGTCTATGGTAGTTTTATTTCGTGAATGCTTTGTGATGCTTGAGCTGATAGCCTATTTGCTTGTTTTTCCTTTTTTCTTGTTTCCCAGGTGACTGGCCTGGCTTTTCAAACTATACTGTGAGATCGGTTTCTTTTCCATGCTTCATTAAGACAGAGCATTTGTTACCCTCTCTTCAGACATTGCCTAAGTCTTGCTACATGCACTGCTGTCACTCCCTTTTATCTTTTTCTATACATTTCCCAACATGTTGGGTGAGTGGAAATTTACAGATGGAGCTGCTGATGTGCTTTCATGTAGAGCATATTTTCTTTTACAGCTGCGTGTCTCATATTTTAATTTCCCTTTGTTGTTACCAGCAGTTACTTTTATGCCTGGAAGATGAGCTGTTCCCACACTCCTCCATAGCTTCTCCTAGCAACATTTCTTTGTAGATTGGTTGGTGAGGAGAACTGAAAGGTTATAGGGCTGCTACCTTCCAGAAAGACACTGAATTATTTAGTATCAACAATTCTGTCTAAAATGATAGCATCTTTTGACTCCAAGTTCAACAATGGCACTGCCATCATCTGTTAGAACAATGGCTTGAGCACGCTGCTGCAGTAGAAAGCCCAGGAGCCGTCTGGAGAGCCTAAACATGGACAGATTTCAAAAAATCCTTAATGTTTATGAATAATAGTTGCGCTGAGAAAGAGATTTGAGCTTTCCAAACACAAAAAAAAAGCCCTATGTTAAGAGTCTTGGCTGTGTTAGTAGGCAGTTCTGCTGAAACTGTGTATGAGATGCCAGCCACAGGCACCCGCACTGAAGAGTGGTTGCCAGTGGCGGCTAGACCAAGAATGCAAGTGGTATAGGATGTTTGTAGAACTAGTTAGGAGTTAAAATAAGTATATGTGTTTAGATGCATACATTCATTATACCTTGAAGGGTTATATGCTGCATGTATTTATAAGTGCACAAGTACAGCATGGTGTGGTAAAGTTGATGTTGACTTCAGAAAACTCACAGATGTGTGAATCCAAATAGTTTTACTGGCTGCAGGAAAAGTCTTAAATCAATCTTTAAAGGAAGAGGATGCCAAATTTCCATTTGCTTTTACTTCTTCCAGTTTTCATTTTAAGTGTCAGTGTCCAGAAATTCTGGGAAAATTAATAGGAATGTTTGAATTACATACTTGATACGTTTCTTTGTGTTTTGCAGCGTAAGCACTCAGTTACAGGGTTCAGGCACTAATAATCAGTTCAAAGGAATTTAGTTGTTAAAAAGCCACTAGAAAAATAAGAAGGTAGCATCAACCAACATCTTCCTATGTCAGAAACTGTAAAATATTGGGTTAGATACACAGCTGGGGTAAACTGACTCAGTCAGCTTATCCCAGAAGAAACTCAGCCTGTGAATGAATCACAACTAAATTGTCAGAGGAGAAAGGAAAGCCAACAAGACAAAACTGTAGAAAATGTCCATGGAATCTCTCTGGCTTCATTCCATTGCCTTCCCTGAAGGCAATTTCCAATTTCAGTTTTGAGACCAACATTGTTTGTTAATCAGTGCAGGAATTCCTTGAAAATTCAATTCAGAAGTTGCTTTCCCAGTCATTTGCTTTGAACACCAAGAAAATAACAATCTTACTGGTGTTTCCTCCAGAGGTGAGCAAAAGGAAAAGAATTTAGATATTACTGTAGAAAAATAAATAAATGAACAGTTAAGAAACTGGATGGTTTCTGAAATATAGTCTTAAAGAACTTTTTAAAATGTTCTGAGAGCTACCTATGATAGAACAGATTTTCAAGCTCTATTCATATTGAGAGCTATTTTATTCTTTGAGTGTTTGCGCTGAAGTTACTGTGATTACTCAAAGAGCAAATTAGTGTCAGTATATACTAGATTTAGCTCCAGTTAAACTCCGTGAACAGATACCATTAACTTCAGCGCAGGGTTGAGAGTGTAGTGAGCCAGAGTCTGCATTTAACTTTTGCCTATATTCATACTAAAAAGCCTTGAAAATAGAATTTGAGCAGTTAAACATTAAGGCTGCACACACCATGCTGGAGAACAGCATTTATAGTGTTCTGGCCGTGTTAAATTCTTCCTGCAGCAAGACAATCTTTATCACAAGAAGTTAGAATTGTTCTCAGTCATATGAGTAAGAAATTTTCTGCAAGATGGGACAAAATGCAGTTGTGTAAGACCATAAGACACCAGTCAGCTGAAAATCGCAGGCCTGGAGCTGCATCCAGATTCCACATCTCCTGGGTATAGGAATTTGCTCAGCCTTCATTCTTTATATTAGGGGGAAGAAATTAATTCTTCATAGCCTTAGCCAAAGGTGTGTTCAAGAGTTAGTTTGTCCTCTGATGTTTATGGGCTATGTGGAAACATAGCACTGTAGTGAGTTTACATTTCTTGATAAGCAGATATGAACATCAGTGCTCCATTTAATATTTTAAACTGTAATTTTCTTACACAGAAAATGGGATTATGATTAATACATGCTATAGTGGGAATAATCATGTAGCAACTTTCTTTCAAAGTAATGAAACATATGGTGCTCAATTTACTACTGAACTAACTTTCACAGTAACTTAAAAACAAAATTATGTTCTTATTTTTATATGATTAGACCTTTTAATCTTTAGAAGTCAAAGGCATTGATTAAATACTGGTAGGTGATTTTGCTTTTTTTTTTTTTTTTTTGAGGGTAAAGTCAATGCCTGTTGTTTGAACTGGCAAAGTATTATCTGCTCCTTCCTTGGGAATAATGCACCGCTTATCTGACCCATGACCTAATGTCACAGTGACCCAGTGCTGTGAAACTAAGGTATCACACACCTCATATATTCTGTACTGAGAGTAAGTTCATAGTGAGCTTCCTCCTGATACCGCAAACTTATCTGATACTCTGACACTAGGAAGTGATGATCCAGAACTACTTGCAGTAGTTCTGTAGTATAAGTGAGTAAGTCACTAAGGTGAAGGTCTATAAAACAGAAAAATAATCATTACACCTGAGAAAATTGGCTTCTAGGGAAAAAAAGTCAATGCTTTCCCCTTCATTCATAAAGAATCTTGCACATTTTGGGTGGAACCACAAAATAAGTAGCCATTTTGGGAATTCATTCTATATTTGTACAAATCCACACTTTAAAAAAAAAAAAAAAGCCTAATTCCTTTCTTAGGAGAGTCTGAAGTTTTGCAGCCCTAATATATTTGACCTAAAGTAAAGAAAAAGAAAGAATTGAGAATTTTCTTCTTTCTAGGATTCTCCCACCAATCACTCAGGCCTTGTTCCTCCAAGAATGGACAAGTGTTCTCACACAGGAGTACAGAGGACAATGGGCCTTTTTCTGAAGTGGCAGCTTGTTTATGTGCTCACAGTGCCTCCTGCAAAACTCTTGTTGATGCTGAGTCTGCTAAACCAGGCACACTCCATCTTCCTGCCATCCATCCTAAGGCAGGTGGGATGGTCTGGGATCTCCTCACCTCCCTGCTGTAGTATCCACATTTTTTACAGTCAGAGTACATTGCAATAAATGCTACACAAGTATTTTTCCCTCCGGATAAGTTACTAGCCATGATAGCTCTAACCAAGCATGCAATTACAAGCAGTACCTTAGCCTATAGTAGAACAACTTTTAATGCAGCGCAGAGAGCTCTCCGGTGTCCTATGTGTGCAGTCACTGTTTCATCCCAAAGTGACTAAGGTGGAGACATGACAAGGCTAAATTTCAGGGCTGCCTGATTTCCTGTCAGTACCAATGCCACAGCAGCTAATCACTCTGTGACCATGAAGTCTAAGTTAGGGTTAAGATAAACTTGGAGAAGTTATCTTCTAGTGCAATAGAATTACATAGCAAACACCAGTCCTCAAATATGACGTGACTCAAATCTCAGATGGCAACTTGTCTAACATTTAACCATACTGAATGACTTGGGAAATAGTATATACTGAATGGGGGGAAAATCCTAAAGCCACTTAATCCATATGCTGACTGATGAGCCACTAATGATAGCGACGGTGGTGGACTGTTAGGCTTCAGAATGTGTTTTCCATATTTGAATGAAAATAAAACCCTTTGAACATCTTAGTAAAGCTAAATTGTATCAAAACAATCGGTTTTCAGATTGAGAATGTCAGACTTAGATTCCGCACTCTTCCTCTCTTTTTCTTAATTTCATTCTTTTCTCTGGAAATGACAGGCAAATCCATGCTAGGTGCCAGGATCAGTCCTACTGACTACTTCACTGAAATGCACAAAGACGTGGCTTTGGCTTAACAGCGTATATTAACAAAAAACAAATTTTTCAAAACAAAACTCTGCAGCTATCCTATAAATCTAGACCAATAGCATCTTTCAAACCATGCATACTCCAAAAGCTAGACAAAATATAAATAGCATTTCTACCTCTTTTTTTTCTTGCAAACCTTGTATCCAATTCCCAGAGTTATCGCTCCATTGGTGGTATGCCAGCATTAAACTGGGATAACAGCAGGGAATTGGGTGTGTTGGTTTCTTTCTAGTAAAAGGAATGGAAGTCAAAAAACCAAAAAGCACCTTTTAAAGCAAGCTAATGTAACAAAATCCCTTTATGAATGTACTAGAATCAGCATATGGCAATTTAGCCCAACCCAGAACACATTCTTATTCATTAGACAATGTCCAGAGTCTCTGGAGAGAATATCAAACATTGTCTTGGAGGCTATGCTACAACAGCAAATGCTGAATATTTTGGAAAAAAAGATTCAATGAGTGAATGTTAAATATGAAATAGGTGTGAAATTTTTTTATTCTTTTTAAAGTTTTCTTCATCTTTAGAAATGAGGAAAACTGAAGGCTAAAAATCACTTAGCTTAGCCAACTGATTATATCTGTTTTAACCTGCTATGGTTGCTTGGGAGCTGTTTTGCTAATCCCTGCTTTGTCGTTAGGCTATATATTAGCAGGATGGAAATGGCATCACTGCACCATAATTCAGCAATATGAATACAGAACAAGGAGAGTGCAGAGCTGTCGGCAGCAGTACAACAGCAGATAATAAGACTCTGTTACTCAAGCAGAATGTGTTATGTAAAGACAATTGCAGTGTAGAAGCAATAGCTCTAATCAGGTTAATTAGGCTGTATTCATGTTTCATTTATGGTGCAAGTGCCCTGTAAATTCAAAGCAGTCTACCTCATCTTATTGCACTCCTTATACAACCATCGTGCTCTCTGTAACACTCAACACCATGTATTTTCTTCCTAAAAAAAAAAAAAAATTCTCATCGCTTTTGAAGAACTCCTTTTCTTCATTGTTTGCTAAAAAAAAGAAAAAACAGGAAGAGATACAGGTTAGGTATAAAGCCTGTGCCCACATTAGAGTTCCCTCCTCTGCAACCAAATTAGGCACTTGGAAGTTGTTTGTGGAGGGCCTGTTTAATTGCATTTTCTTTAGTTTTCATGTTTTTTCTTGCTCACTAACATGCTATGTTGAACATTTAAGAAAAATTGTATTGGCTTTAAAAAGTGTGGCTCTCACCTTTCCTCCTTTTATCCATTTCCTTAAAGTGATAGATCGCCTGTTTATCCCCTCAGAGCTAGCTGGAAGGACGTGTCTGCTTTGGAGAAAGGATGAGAGCCCAGCGCAGTGACCCTCAAACTCTAGCTGTGTCTCCTCTCCACTTAGTGAATTTATGAGGTTGTCCCTTTAAAGTAATAATGGGTACAACCATTCTGAGATCACTTTCTCCTCACTCCCAAGAAAACAAACCTGGGTAGAGAGGAGCTATTAAAAAGAGAGGACATGCTGCGGGTGAAGAGAACGTGGCAGCCTGCACAATCTTAATTGTTTTCGCTAACTGTCTAGCAATCAGCTGTCTACATTCTGATTGCAAGCTTAGACTCGGTGTTCCCCATTAAAAAAAGAAATGCAGTATTTTCCCTACCCGGTTAGCACAAATCTATTCACGTCACACCTTAATTGTAAAGCTTTTTATGAAACTTGAAAAATGTTATAGCTCCATTTTAATATGTACGTGTCCCTTAGACGTTATTTCAACATGCTGTTAGTAACAACATTTTAATTAATAGTCTTACTTATATAGTTCTGTAGATAAGAGAGGGAGAGATATATTCTTATATATTCTGACCTGTGGAAGCGTGGCTAGTTGAGCACGACAGGACAATATTGCTGCAGAGATCAGGCTGTGGCACCGAGGAGCAGTGCCATAAAAGCAGGGTGACCGAAGCGGGAGAGGTTTGCATGTCACCGCTTACAGCATTACACTGCTGCTGTGCGGTTACTTCCATTCTGGCTGCAAATAATGTGGCCGCTTGCAAGGCATGTCTAACCGCATTTGACAGCGCATATCGGCCAGCCAAGGCATGCTGCTGAATTTCACAGGGCCCGCAAACGTGGTGCGTCTTGCCATATCTCACACCTTAGTTAGCACCCTGGAAGAAAACATCAGGGAAAACCCATGTGCACTTAATTTTTCGCCATCTGAATCCACAGTGAACCGACAGCCCAATTATTAATCTCTTGTAACGGTTCATATGTCTATCATATATTGGTAAACATTTTACTAGACACGCGTTTCATTGCAGGGAATATCTGACTACTCATCCAGTTGTGCATTTTTCCCTTCGTGAAAGCAAGCTGCGACATTAAAATTCTCGAGATTTCTGGAGGTATCGGTAGTGAAGGTGCCCGAAGGAGACAGCCCTTCTTTGACTTCTGCCTGTCCCCCGTTTGCCCGGCCAGCACGGCTGTGGGCAGCAGCGGCAGAGCCCCCACCCCGTGGCCGCATCCCTGGATCCAGCTCAGGTGCACTGACACCGCCATAATCAACTTCATTATTCCTCAGTCAGGTGGCATCACTCCAAGTAAATGAAGTAATCGTGTAAAGGGACTGTTTGATGGGGCCTGCAGTAAATATATTCTCAGGCCCAATGGTGGAGGCCTCAGGACCCGTGCTCAGGTTTCACCCTTCCCCTCCCTGATGAGTAGCAACAGCCGAGAAAACCTTGTTCTCCTCCTGGAGGATAGAGTCTAGCTGCCTGACTATGTACATTACTTGCAAGTATGTTGTGCCTTTCACAGCCTCAAGGAAATAGCAGATATACATTCCTGAGCTCTCCTTCCTGCCCCTTCAGTAACCCTTGTACCCAGGTGGTTTTTTACGTGATATTTAATTTACCATTTGACCAAAAGACAAACTTAAGTTCAAAGTAAATGTTAAACACTTGCAAAAAATACGTATAACTGACGTTAGGGAGCAAAATCCCTCCTGACTTAGTTTTGCTAAGGATTGGTCTAAATGTTATTACTACAAGTGGGAAATTCTGGATATATTTTCCCAAGAGTGGCAGCAGCCAAAGCCCCGTGAGAACCCACTGAGAAGGACCCGATGCTCACAACTCACTGAGGTCCTTCTGGAAACATAACTCATTTTTCATTAGGTTCTTCTCATAAACAAAGAAATTGATTTCCCTCCTGTTTTCATAGTATAAATTTGACCGTTAGCCAGAAGCTAATGTGAAGGTCGTATCGACAAGATTTGTCTTCCCAGGTGTGGGTAATAAGATATGTTTGGAAAGACAGCCATGGTAGATACCACGGAAAGAGAGTTTCTCATTGCGTGTCTACGAGCTCTAAGGTATCTCAATCCTAAATCTATGAAACCAATCACAAATTCTCTTCTAAAAATAGAGTTTCAATGTGACAGAGCAAGGTGTGTCTCCAAAGCTGTGACCTTTAGCAAAAGCAAATTATCAGGAGACTGAAGACATGATTGGAGAAAAGCTAAATTATTTCAGTTATGACTGAGGAACTATTTTAATTTTTTGAATTTTAATTATTTTTTCCTATATAAGTACAACGTGGAGAAATGAGGAAAAAATAGCAAGTGAGATATTTTGAAAATGAAATCTTTGTTTCACATAGAAAGTAAGTTAGTTGAAATCATGAGGTGATTGGAAGTTGACAGCATTCATGACCTCAGAAATGTTTATTTTTTGATTGATCAATACGCATTCTAAAATACGCTTATTTGTCAAACCAACATTCCAAAAGAAACATGTGATAGCACATACCTTTATAAAAGAGAGCCCAGCATGTTCACTTTTACTTTATCCTCATCATGAGGGGCTTGATACTAGCCCTGGTTTTAACCTTGGTGGGTAAGTAACTTATCTGCTTTGATGAATTTAAAATAATAGATTCGGTAAGAGGTTTCAGAATCTAAATATAGTTCAATTACAAACATGAACTTTAACATTGTATAGAAAAAATTTCTTTTATGACAATTTTTTTGTTGTTTAGGGAAAAAAGGCTTTTGGCTATGTGCTGAACTAGAAGTAAAGTTAATTAGAAAGAGTTATGCCATATGTACAAGATGAGATATAGCCTCTCATACTAAAATACATTAACATTTTGGGGTTTTTTTTTGCTTTGTCATTTCATTACTCTTTTTTTTTTTCCTTCTCTTTCAGAGAGCCAGCATCTTAATTACCGTAAGTAATTTTCCTATCAGCTAATATAATTATAATGAGTGAAATTCAAAATAGAATCTGAAAAGTATATCAATGTTTAATATAATTTTACAACAGCTAATTTTGTTCAGGTGCAATACAAAAATGAACAAATTCATCTTTTTTGTTCCATACATCCTAATACAGGTACTTTAATATGTTCTGTACAATCTCTATAATGTTTTATGGGAACCATTTTTTTGCAGAACCCGATTTCAGTGAAAATAAGGTTTATACGTTTAATTATGAAAGCGTGCTTCTCAGTGGACTTCCAGAGAAAGGACTTGCAAGAGCTGGAATAAGAATAAAAAGTAAAGTGGAAATTAGTGGTATTGGGCCAAAACTTTGTCTTATTAGGGTAAGAAAACGTATTCAATTTGAAAGGTAAAATTCTCTTCATACTTGACTTTTTTAAGCTTTTGGGAAGTAATTAAGTTTCATCATGTGTTGTGCTTACTCAGGGAGAATGTAACTAACACTATTATTTTTTATGCAGTGCCCTAAATTCTATTTGCACTTTGCCAGGTAATTCTCAGCTCAAGCCAACCTTGGGCTTGAAGGATTTCTTCTGCTTTGTGGTCAGGGAGACAATGGAATGTAATTTGAAATGCGCAATAATTTATTACTGGATCAATCCAATTGTTCCAAACTGTACAACCTAGGATTATTTAATCAACTGATTTCGTAACCAGCAAACGAAAGGCAATAAAACATGCGATAGTAGCTGGATGTGATTCAATATTTAGCATAATTAATGTCATCTGGTGGCTTCTTTTTCTGCAGGGTCCCGAATGACATTCTTTGTCATCCTCAATTGTATATTTTTACTGCATGCTGAGTAATTACGAAGAGTTCTGATTATGTGAAAAACACTTTTGCCTTTAACAGAAGCCTATACGTGCTTCTAATGAATGTATTGAAACGCACTCCTCAATTGCTTTACACAAACTCCACTTAGTCTTGTGTATATGTGGAAGAAAAATGATCTTTTTAAAAGCTTTTATTTGGCAAATTGAAAACTGCAGATTAAAAAGACTGGTGACTGTCTAATAAATGCTTGTAAATGCTGTAGCTTTCCAGCCTGAATTAGCCTTCTGTTACTAGGTATTTTTGTAAGTTCAAACTATAATAGAGCTGGACAGGAAACATTGCTTTTCCATGACCTTTGCAAATGGCTGGATATTTTGCAAAAAAACAAGGAAATAAGAGCCACACGTCTGCACTAGTGAGTACAAGGCTTCCTCGGCAGAGAGGAGGCAGAAGCAGTCTTGTCTTCGCCCCACAACCTCACCCATTCCTGCCGAAACAGCTCTTGGTGTGCCAGGGTGAGTTTCACCAAAAATTGACTCCTGTTGCCTAAAACCTTCCAACACTGCCTCATCTGCCCTCGTGCATTTGGGGGAAAGTTTTGTTTTCAAAAATAAGCACAGAAAGAATTTCAGGCAAGAAAAAGAAGAGAAAAGGAAAAAAAAAAATCACGAGATTTGGGGGCAAGTTCTAAGCGAAAGGTAACAATACATTTATTCCCTTCTCCTCTGGGAAAAGTTTATTTTGCTGCTGTTCTATTTAAATTAGACAGTTTGGAGGGATGGTTGAGGGAATTAATCTTTCATCTGTAGCCTACTAGTTCGCATTCAGCCCTAGCAAAAAAGCTGTGTTCCCTGGGCGGTTGCCAGCTGACAATTTTTTCATCGCAAACCCACAAGTAAGAATTGCCAGCTGTGTTCGAAACCTGGCAGACAGCGTAAGTCCTGACGGGGCCCTGAGGGCTGGGGAAAACTACCTCCTCCTGACCCTGCAGAGCACTCCCAAACCTGCCCGTATGCAATATGCCAGCAGCATGTCCGAGAGGCAGCATGAGGGATTTGCTCCGTAACAGCCTCCTCTGTAAGCTTCGGTTACTGGGGTTGGCAGTGATCTCCACCAACAATAACAAAAATAAATATGAAAGTGCAGTCTCCAGCGATTTGCTGTGTGAGGATTTAGTTTGTGTGGCTTTTTGAGAAATTAATCCACGTCTTGCATCACATCGCCAGCCTGAGGTGTCAGAGAAAAGGCTCTTTAAATTGTCAAAATATATAGAAGGGAAGGGTCCTCTGAGAAACTGAGCTAAACGTGCCCCATTCCCGTGGGGCAGAAACCATTCGAGTTATGCATAGTTTAGCACAACTTTCTCCTTGCTTGGATGTGCCCTGGGTTGAGGCTGGAGTGTGAAGTGCAGAGCGGGGTTGGGGGCAGCGCCTGAGCCGTCGGCTCCGCAGAAAAACGTGTAGGGAAGGACAATTTTTGAAACCTGCTCTCCACTGCTCAAACTAATTGCGACTATCTGGCTGGCCCAGCAGCCATGTTGTTACTCGTTTCTGACTGCTGCCAGCGCTCTGTGACCCCAGCGAGGGAGACAGCAGAGTTCACAACAGGAGTTAGCTATGCTTTATGCAACATTAACTTTCTCCTGCAATTTCCTGCACGCTATTTCCTTCCGTACCACTTTTGGGCAGCAACCTGCTTCATGCAGCTCTTCTCTGGCTCATTTCTTCATACAAGTCAACCTTTGGCAATATGGATTATCTGTGAAACAGAACAGAGTGCAGTGACTGTGGAAATATCACAGTCACTTGCATTACTCTCTTTCCTTTTATATATGGAAATGTGTATATCGATACTAACTATGTTAAACGACAACTTTTAGGTTTTCCCTTTGAAGAGGCTTTGCGTTACTTAAAATCGTATTTTTGACATGAGTAAAGCTCTAGATGCTTATGCGCATTGAAAAAAGTTAAGTGAAGAAATTAAAAAGGTATTGTATTCCCCCTTTGTTCTAGATTCACTCAATCGAAGCAGCAGAGTACAATGGTGTCTGGCCTACAAGCTCATTCTCTCGATCACTCAAACTGACCCAGGTACTAACTGGGCAACTTAGTAATCCCATCAAGTTTGAGTATAGCAATGGCCACGTTGGAAACCTTATGGCTCCTGATTCCGTCTCGGATGATGGTCTGAACATCTACAGAGGGATTCTGAACGTGCTGGAGCTCAGCATAAAGAAGATGCAGCATTCATACAGCTTACAGGAGGTGAGCTTTTTCTTTTGGCCATTGCGGTCGCTTTGTAAATAAATAAGCCTTCTCTTTAGATTCCTCTACCCCATTTTCTGAATTCATCCTTGACATAAACTTCACTAATAAAGAACACCTATGCTTGGGAAATCGTGATTAATTTGTTCTTATGGGACAACGTTTGATGGAGCTGTAGCTAAACAGGACAACGGAATAGCAGATTTTTAATCTGGCTGTTCAAGGTATTTCAGAAAATGCATTTGCAGTATTAGACACTTAGAAAATCTGGCTTGTGATTCTAGAGAAAGTAAACTGTGAAAACTGAAGCCTACATAAAATTTGAATACTGTATTAAAACAAGCTTAAACATACAGCACAAGATGAAAGCTAAAGTAACAGTAATTTGATTTTTTTTACCAATCATATATACTTTAATCTCTCCTGGCTCCTCTTTTAGGAGCAAAACAGTATATATGCCATGACATTACTGTAATAGCTTTGACAGTTGCAGTTGATGCTCTATTGGAATTTCCACTGTTTTTCAGGTTTTAATATCTTAGTCAAGGTAAATCATCTGATATTACTATTCACCACAGAAATTGCAATGTGTTTAGTTTTTGTGAAACCATATTTACATTGATTAGACTACATTCGATTCAGAGATCAGCAAAAACCTTAAAATTATTATACTTTCATGTTATTTTTATTGAAAATGCAGACCAGAGTAACTTTAATTTTTTAAAAATTTATTTTTATGTAAGTAGAGTTGTTTCTGGGAAAGGAACTGTGTGATTTAATATTTTCACGCTGCTCGTTGCACGTAAAAACCCAGGTGGTGGTGTCGCATATTCTGCAGCGCTATTTTCTCCTATCTAGTTTTACATCTTCATTCTTTCTAATTCAGTTAGCAATACGTCCTACTCTCACTGCTGAGCAATAAATGTGACTTAACCTCCTATCTTTGTTTCCAAGTTTTCTTTGCTATTCTCAGTCGGCAACTGATTAATGAGCATTGGCGCCCTTGCTTGACAATCTGAAGTCACTCTGTAAAGGAAGATAAGTGTTACTGGTCCCAAAATCTGAGCTGCAGAGAGGTTTAAAGACTAATGTGGCAAGTCTACATAGCATCCTGCAGGGTGTAAGGCAAGGGTATCTGAGCTAGCCATGAACAGCTAGAAAGTCCAGCTAGGCAGGAGGCTACTTCATCCCACTAAGCCCGTTGGGCTGGACATTCCCATTGAAAGTCTAGGTGTTTCTACCATATCCTGCAGAGGAGTCCCACACCTGTATTTGCAGAGTCCAAGTCTTTCAGAAAGCTTGGGCAATTCTTATTTCTAGCCCTTACCAAAGCCACAGTGTCTTCAGGAATACTGCTAAGCTGAAGATGAAGTGGGTATGTCTTGCCTCCCAGCCACCACATGACCATTTTGCTGTTTTGACATAGCCCAGAGCTGCTCTCTGGAGTGGCTACGCTATCAATAACAATAAAAAAATCATGAAAATAACCCTTCCTCCTAAAATGCAATCAAATATTTTCCTCTCCAAAAATCCCCTCACTGACTGAGGAGATTTAAGAGCTCTTATAAATATATATGCTTGAAATATTATCAAGATCCGAGCTAAAACTGCAAACTCAAGAAAACCCACAATCAAAACTCTGCCATCCTGAAATTCTTTTTAATTATTGCTGTTCATATTGTGACAGATTATCTGATATTGCAAGGCCTGTTCCATAGGTATTTATAAGCTCTCTATAAAAGCAGATTTTAAGGGCAGAATGTCATCTCCAACCTTAAAATATTTTGCTGTTGAGATTTTATTCTGAGTGATCAAATTATTTTGGCACTTTTTATTAATATTCCTTAAATCATATTTCATAATCGACAGCTCTAACTGGAAATTTTTACTCACCTTTTCTGAGGCTCCAGATCTTGTCTCGGTGAAACTCCTGAGAATTCTCATTCTCTCAGTGAAACTCTGATTTGACTTACTGGAAACCTGTACTTGTAAAAAAAGAGATTAAAGTAACAATTATCCCCATTTTGCTTCTGGAGAATACCATAAATAAAAAAGCATTTATTTCTATCGGTAGTTTTGAAAATGCAGAATTAAACAGGAAAGCCCATCTGGGGAATTGATGAAGCTTTGCATAGGGGTGAACTTCTCTGATCACATTCTCTTTTGCCAGGCTGGCATCGGAGGTATTTGCAACACAACGTATGCAATCCAGGAGAACAAGAGAGCAAGCTTAGTCTATGTGACCAAATCCAAGGACCTGAACAGTTGTGAGGAGAAAGTTCAAATGGTCACAGGTTCAGCATACACTCATCCATGCCAGACCTGCCAGCAGGTAAATTAGAGTGGTATTATACGCAATTTATATTCATGTACAGGGAGCCATTTGGCATCCATGTTATCTCTTGCTTTGTTAAAGTTAAAATGAGAGAAGAGTTAGATCTTCTGTGTCTAGTTATCAACATTTTATTTCTGTATGAAAATCAGATCCGCAGAGCAGCAGAGGTCTGTGCTGCAGACTGTCAGGTACTGCAGACACACTTCAACTCACTTAAACTAGCTGGCTTGGAAACCGTTAATTATCAGCATGAGTTAATTTACCTACTCTGTTGTGTAAAAAAGATAGTCACGTTGTCCAGTTTCTGCTATTCAAGGTAGGTACTGCTGCATCTTATTATAATCCTGTCTTTGAAATAAGAAATTGTGTGCCTTATACTGCTGTTCTCCTCAGAAAATGTGTCTCTTTCTCAAGGGAATAACCAATTACTTGTACTTGGGAACGGAAAAACTAGCTAACACTTCTTAGCAGTAAACGTAACGGAGCCAGGCAGCATGCCTGACCTCTCCCATGGAAGTGTGCGCGCAGAATTCACATAAACCGCTCATATGGCCAATGAACAAAACAGCCCTGGAAAATAAGTGGGCTGAAGTGGGTGATGTAACAGCTTCTAGTCACAGAATTTAGAAGTTCAATGACTTTCTATTTTCTTTGTTTCTTTGGTTTTTTTATATCACAAAGAGAAACAAGAATTCCCGGGCAACTGCTACTTACAATTACAAAATTAAATATACACGTAATGAAGCTGTAATTACACAAGCTGATGTTGAGGAAATCCACCAGTTTGCACCCTTCAATGAGATAACAGGAGGAAATGCTATAGTAGAAGCAAGGTACTGTACATATGCCTTTAATTCAGCAACTAACTCAGCATCTCAGTAATCTGGTCAAACTCCATAACTGAAATAAATCCTTTACTTCCACAGCCTATTGTTTGCCAGTATTTAATTACATAAAATCCCAAACAGTTCATAAAAACAACCTTCACCATTAGTTGTAAATCTGAAACACGCACATCACTATCCAAATTTTGTTAGCTAAACTTGGCAGGGTTTGACTATTTTATTTCTCAGGGATATTTGATTTATGTCAGAAAAGCCAAAACAAATGTAATTCCATCTGAAAAATTGTGAACTAATATATTTGCAGTAAAATACTTTGAAAGACAGTTACTCACTGAAAGAGAGTTCCCTGGAAAATAATAATGCAGTAAGAGACCCCAGAGACTAGTTCACAAGACCTAGATAGGACTTTGGATTCCGATACGCTTCCTAAGTACAGTGGGCTGCTTGCAAATCCCCCATCAAAACAGTTTCTTCAGAGGAAATTGGGTTTCATTGCAAAAAGATTGGGCACAAAACATGTAAAATGTATTTGCTTTTCCACAGAAAATTTTGCATATTTCTTAAACAAGTCTGGGGCAAAATGAGAATATGGTTGTCTAAGAAATTAACCCCCTGCTTGTTTTTAGCTCAAGCCCCCAAACTTTCAGTGTTCAAGTGTTTTTTCATCTGCTCCAAGACCATCTATTGAAAAAATTTTTAGTTACCTGCTTTAGTGATGGACTCTGTAGACTGGGATGCCCTGCTGAAGGGGGAGGCTTTTTGCATGAAGGTCGCTGTACAGAAGATACCTCAGTCCCACTCCAGCTGCTGTATTCTTGCACTGCTCCATTAGCCCCTACAAGAGTCTGTTGGTATAATATAGAGTTTTGGAAACTGCAACATCAGAAAGTTCATGTCAATAAATCGCTGACTATGTTAATATGATGAACATGTTCAGTTTGGCTAACCAAAAAAAAAAAAAAAAAAAGAACAGTGAAGGTGAAAGTGGCTTTACTATTTCATGCAATCAAGGTGGAGATAGATACAACTGTAGTGCTTTTCTCAAATTATAGGTTGTTGTGAGTGAGCATTAGTGTCGGGCCCATGGACCTTTGCTGATTTAAACTGTCCTGCAAGCCTCCATAGACTGTGTCCCTTACTGTTCTCCCTCGGGTACTGAGCCCCCAGAAAGGGTAGTGCCTTTACTTTTCCACATTTTCTCCAGATCTTTTGCATTGCCCAGCAGACGGGGCCAAATAAAAGATAACTGGGAAGATGCAGATGGGTCACACAAGTCTTCAGAAATTATTTCTACAATGCACTTTGTGTTAAAAAAAAATAATAAAAAAGAAAGAAAGAAAAATCTAACATCAAGGACTTAAAATACTTAGAGCTGAGTTTTCCAACCTGTTCAGCATAAGCCTCTTGTAGCACCTTTCAAAGCCAAGAGAGGTTTTACTATTGGTTCACCATTTTAATCCTATCTTTAGTATTCATTTGCTTTTCTCTGGCGTGTAATATTTTCCAATCTATTCTAGGCAGATATATCTCTTCCCAAAACAATGATGATGAAGACATAATAGATTCATCATGTTCTGGAAAAAGGAAGTTAAATCTGTCCAAGTGTACCTGATGTTATACTTTTTGACCCAAATGCCCTTTCAATAATATTGTATAAAATTTCAAGAGAGAAAAAAATCTCTGCTGATTCTGTAGCGATTTCTATTCAAATTCCAGTCGCTTGTCTGCAAAGCAGTTATATGCTATTTTCTGCAGCAGTTCTCTGCAATCCATATGGAAGGAGTGGATAGAAATGATACAGAAGATCATCACAGAGATTCCAAAATAAACACGCCAATTTTTTACAGAGATTTTGAGATACTGTGTAGTACAACAATATTGCTTTTGGACTGTTTTCAGTTGTTCAGTGCAAATGCCTAACTTTATTATAGTGTCCTAAATGACCTATTTTAAACATTGGTGGGACAGGACGCATCCCTTTAGCTGAAAATGTAGCAAAGACAGAAAATGTTTACAAAGACAGTCTCTCATTGGAATTATTCTTAATAACAAAGGTTTGGTGCCCCTCGAAAGTTTCCAAAAACTTGAGTACTTTTCCGAAGACTGATCCTGAATTTATCTGGCCCTTTTCGTTTGGGAAATCTAGTTTGAAACTTCATGAGAATTTTTTATCTTCTGCAGTCCCCAGGACATTCAGCTTGCCTTCTCAGAGTACGGTTCTGGGCATCATGTCCAAATGTATCTATTTGTAAATACCCTTGTCCCTCGATAACACAACCCTTTGAAAACAACTGTAGTCGCATTGCAATGCAAGGAGGCAGAAACACTGTTCTCTTTTTAGTTTGTAACCTGCATCTTGTGATGCTTCTCTCTGGGTTCCTCCATTCCAGGCAGAAACTTGCTTTGACTGACGTGCAAAAGCACATAGCAGAGGTTCCACCAAAAGAATTCCAGAATCGTGGGTCACTTCAGTACCAGTTTGGCAGTGAATTGCTTCAGCTTCCTGTCCACTTATTCAGAATAAAAAATGTGGAAAGCCAGGTAAAGTTCAGCTACTGGATAGACTCTTTGTTGGAGGTTGGAATCAGTGCATGTGGGGAACAATGAGTGTGAGCTTCGTGCATTTTAATCTTCCTGCAGATAGAGGAAAGTCTGCAAGACCTAGTAGAGACCACGTCTGAACAGCTTCCCAGTGATGCACCAGCAAAAGCCCTCAAGCTTATGCACCTCTTCCGTGCAGCAAATGAGGAGAATTACGAGTCAGTGTGGAAGCAGTTCTCCAGTCGGCCAGCGTACAGGTACAAGCAATACAAGTGGTGATTCTTCTGCTGATAAACTCTGTTGGAGACCACCTGGGATGACTATGTTCAAATGCAGATCTGGAAAATGGTCCTTGCCATTCCCATTACAGGCGCTACATTTTGGATATAATTCCTGCAGTTGCCAGTCACCGTGCACTCAGGTTCTTGAGGCATAAAATGGAAAGGCAAGAGCTCACCAACTGGGAAGCAGCTCAGACTGTGCTTGTGGCTCTGCACTCAAGCACACCAACTCAGGACGTGATGGAGGAAGCAACGGTAGGATTCCCTAAACACTCTCAAATAGCTCTTTACTGATTTTAGCGTCTGTCATATTTATTCCTTTGACAAGATTGCAAAGGTTTTGAAAACGTAAAGGTTTTATACCCTCTAGGGAAGTTGAAAGGAGTTTATTTTCTGACCGTCTTAAGGGGAGGAGAATGCAAATCAAAAGGCCAAAAATGAAGCCAGAATGAAACAGGAAAGAAAGTGTAAAATACCCCTCAGTGACAGAGGTTATTGCTGCAAACAGTGGTTTCTAGTCTTCCTTTGTCCAAATGTACTTTATAGTTACATCAAATTAAACCTCTAACTGAGTGTCTACAAAGACTAGGGAGTAACAAATACCTATTTCTTATATATGTGTATTTGTCCAGACTGACCTAGCAGGATGGATATATGTCGGAGCACATCTATCGAAATTAAGGGAATTATGCCAATGTGGAGCCCACATAGGAGAAAGTCTAATGATTTTTACAGTTTCTTCCTTTTCTGCAGGGTCTAATTCTACCCTCAGGTGCAGGAACTTATCTCTGCCTAACCTAGGTAGAGACCACGGATCTCAGAGTAGAGTTTTGCCCTCTGTAAAAGCTGTGACAGCCCAGCTCTTTCTGTGCGGTAGTGCTCTGCTTCCTACTCAAGGCAGCAGTGGGCTGGTGCCTCCTGTCAGCTCCTACATTTATACAAAATATTCCTGTCTGTCCAAAGTACTGAGGTCCATTCACAATGAATCTCGAATTTTTTGTACCTGTAGCTGAGGCGATTATAAAACAATGATGTATGTTTCTTGAATAATGTGTGTTTTTCCGTTCCATAGCTGGGTGATTTCCTCCCTTTGGATTACAGCCTATGCCAAATTTAAATCTGAAACACTATAAAAGCAACAGATCTGCCTTCCAGATGTTACTTGGAATTACTTTACGATTGCATTGTCAAATACAGTAATATCCACTGATTAACAATAAATCCATCGATACAAAAATATCAAAAGCCTAGTTTTGCCTTGCATTTGGCAGAAACATATTTTGTAATATTGCTGCTTATTATTAATGGTGGTAACGAACAACTGCTTTCTTCCCAGCTCATCGTGAAAAAACATTGCCCACGCTCCACTACTATACTTGGAAAGGTTTGCCATCTCAGCTACGCGTCACTCTGCCACAAACAGTGCTCTTCATCAGACTCCTGCTCTGAATGTCTCCAGGTAACCACATTGTTATTTATCGTTTAAAAGAAAAATTAAGCCTTGAGTTCTTTCTTCATTATTCAGAAACCTGTATTTCACTTCACTACAGTGTTTCCTTTGGGAAAGGAACCCCAGTTGGTTAAATACAGCATTTTATCTCTGGATTAACACACGAAAGAGAGTGAGAGGAAGAAGCATATAATTCATAGCACTTTCTATCTGAGTATCTCTGAGTGCTTTATTGCCAATTATTAATGAAGTCCCATGACACTGCTCTGAACTACTTTAAATATAGTACTTACATGCACTTATAAATAAACTAAGTGACACAAAAGCCCAGTTTTTTGCCCAAAGTCATGTAGCCCAGCCATTTCTCAGCCAGAAGCAGAGCCCAGTCATCCACATAGACTATAAGTTTTTAATAATGTTCTGCACTGCTTTTAATCAGCAGGCCTGAAAACAATTTAAATAGGCAGTAAATAACATTTCCCCCTTCTAGAGATGCACGTTGTGGTTTACAGAGGTCAGCCACTCAGCCAGTGGTAGAGGGAAAGAGAAATAGATGCTTTTAGTCTTCGACACTGATTAGTCCACCGTCCCCAATAAGAGCAGAGTGTCCCCAGCACAGTGTGTGCCTGCCATGACTTTTTTTCCTGTAGTACACAGGCATGGCCAACATTCCTACATGGATCTCCTGTGTTACGATTGCCACCAATGCTCTTGAGCTAATTAAATCTGAGAAGCCCAGTGCCAGGGAATGGAAATTCTTTCCCAAAGCAAACGATAGTATAGACTTACTCAATGCATTTCAAATGTCCATTTGTTCAATTAGCAGTATCAAATGGACTGTTTCTGCACCATCCATGGCTCTCAAATGTGATACTTTAAACCATGGGAACTGTATTGAAATTATTCTATAACTTCTCAGAATTTCTATTAGGATGTCCTTCTTTTCTCATATTCAGCCTTCAGACAACCATTTCTAATCTTGCCATGTAAATGTAAGTGTGGTCCAGTTGCTTACAAAGAAGTCTGTAAAATGACCTGGTGATCCCATTGGCAGCTATTAATCCACACTAAAAAGTAGCTGTTGGAGCTGAAGTTAAGAGCACCACCACTAGCCATATCTTCAGGAATCCTATTAAGGTTCTGAAGACTTTAACTGTATCTGCATTTTTGCACCTGTCTTCAACCATTAGACAGAGATATTCAAGCAGCATTATTGCAGGTCTCCCAACTCACCCTGAAAGGCAGTGGGAACTAGGTCCCAGCCATTACTTTTTCTTTTAAAAGTCTTACTTGATAACTTTAAGGCATAGTGATGAAGCAGCTGTTCATTGCAGCTTTCTTGTCTATGCTTGTTCTATGAATAAAATGTCCTATTCATGAGGAGAAAAAGAATTTGAAAATATTTAAAATAAGTGAATTGAACAAACTGAAATTATCAAAGTCAAACCTCAGAATAGGCTGGGGGATGGGATATAGATAAGAGCTGGAATTGAACTCAACAGAAGATTTGTTTTCTTTTTTCAGTTACTTCATGGCTTCGCAGGAGAGGCATTGAGCAAGTCTAACACAGAAGAAATTTCCCTGGCTTTGAAAGCCCTTGGGAATGTAGGACATCCAGCCAGTATCAAGCACATCAAGAAATTTTTGCCAGGATATGCAACCGGTGCCTCAGACCTGCCACTCAAGGTCCATGCGACTGCTGTGATGGCCCTCAAAAACATAGGCGTGAAAGACCCAAAAATGGTAAGGGAAGAAAGCTGCCTCCTTTGCACTTAGGATAACCCAACACAAGGCTTCTAATCGATGATGGGTCATGAGGGGGAAGCAGACCCTTTTTTCAAATATAGCTGTCATACCTGGTTTTTTTTAAGTACCTAACCATTCCTTAGTTGGCATGTCTTACTCCATTTGACATTAACCTGTAGTATTTCAGACTGCAACAAAAATCCCATTAAAAGGATACATTCATTACCCTGTTGTTGAAGACTAATCAGTATTTCCATTGCAAACATTTGTTTTCCAAGGACATTAGACAGAAAACTAAATTATTGACCAAAATGTGTTTAGTGCTACTTCAACTTTGGTATGTGAGAGAACCACAAAACAAGGTTTTCAGAGAATTGACATTTAATACTGAGTGTCGCATCTAATTGTAATTCAAGACCAGATCTTATTGTAAATAGATACTAGAGGTTTGCATCCTAATTACAAATTTACAGACATTGTGTGGGTTTAAGTCATAAACAGAACATTTACTAAATGTGACTTTTGTCCCTGAACGAGATAATGATTAGATATCACATACAATGGTTACACAGGCATGCTCTCATCCACCACAGACATCACTTTACAATCATTTTCACCTTAAAGCAATGTGCTTCTAAAAGGAAACCTTGCATTTTTAAGATTTTTTTTCCTGATACTGAAATTTTTTGTTTTATATAAGACTATTCTTAATCTAAAAAGTAAAAAAACAGCTTTCATTAACTATTCTCCTACTAATCTGTACCGTTTTTTCCATTATACTTATTTTTTGCATATGACTTCCAGTTTGAGTGCACATATTGATCCACAGACAATAGTGTGACAGGGTATGCTTTTAAGCAAAAGAATAAAGAAACAATTTACTAGAGTGCAGGAGCTAGATGGGGAAAAGCAGCGGGGGGAGGAGAGAATAGCAAGGGTAAGAGTTGGGATATTTACTGGGGAAGAAAAAAGCCAATCTGGTGTTTGACAACAATGCTGTGTCTCTGATTGCCCTTTGGCCCAGCTTTTCACCTGTGACCCAGACCACCATTTAGTTCCATTTTCTATGCATTTTCTTTGGAGAAAAGTGATCTGGAGCAAGTTAATGACTGTGGCCAGGTTTTTCACTGTTCAAAAACCAGTTTAATGCCTGATTTGCAGCTAGCTACATACCCATATTTGCATTAAACAAACTCAATACATGATCTGTCTTTTTTATTGTTTAATTTGAAAAGGTAGTTACATTTAGAAAGATGCTACTGCATCCTTGTCACCACTCTTACCTTGGTATTTGATAATCAACATATGCAAATTAGTAAAACCAATCAGGGCATTTCCAAAGTTTATTGAAGTTTTCTGGATCAGACTTTTCATCAGAGAGCGTGGACGCGTGCTGTCCTAGGCAGGACAGGACTGCACAGAGGGGCTGCCAGAACGGTGTTACACCATCCACATCCATTTTGCCGTTGGGATCACAGGCTTCGGTGCAGCTCATGGGAACTGGAAAGATTCCAGTACAAAATTCATCTTGAATATTGCTGGGGTCAAACCCATTGGTCATAAGTAGCATTGTGGAAATTACATTTGTTGCATAAACTTCCAGTTTTAAACTGCCTACATGACATAGAGATTTCTGATAGTAAACTGGTTTTTGTTCTAGCAGAAAGGGCTTAAGAAGATCAAATAATTAGAAATAAGACACACCTTTATGGGTAGGGGTAAGTGATCACTAAAACCACTTCTCAGGTATGTGATGGATCCATGAAATCTCATGCTACAGATATATTCTGCTATAGCTCAACAAGGGATAACAGACTTGATATAGAAGACATCCAGTGAAGTTCCTTGGCTTTGACTGTGTAGAAAGTCAGACCGTTACCATAATGCCCCTTCCAGCCCTTACACTATGAAACCAGGAACACTGTTGCCACAATACAATTTTTTACTGCACCAGTGA
Organism: Burhinus oedicnemus; assembly: GCA_008921705.1. NCBI lineage: Eukaryota > Metazoa > Chordata > Aves > Charadriiformes > Burhinidae > Burhinus > Burhinus oedicnemus. The sequence goes on from VFFE01007836.1 coordinate 3,370,008, forward strand.
TGAAGAGGTCATTCATTGGTGATGAATGGTTATTAGCAAAATGTTCAAACATACTGTAAATTTGAATGTATCTATTATTTTCAGGTCCAGGCTATAACCCTTGAGATTTTCCTGAATCACAAAATCCATCCTCGGCTCCGAATGCTAGCAGCAGTGGTTTTGCTTGAAACCAAGCCAAGTCTTCCGATACTGATGACATTAGCTGATGCTGTGCTGAAGGAACCTAGCATGCAAGTGGCAAGTTTCATCTACTCTCACCTGAGGGCCCTGGGTAGAAGCACAGCTCCAGATCTTCAAGTGATGTAAGGAAAATCTGCATCCCTTCCCTAGGCGAAAAACTTGTTGCTAACTAATTGAGGTGTTAATGTGCTCACTGAACTTTTTCAGGGCTTCTGCCTGCAGAATGGCTATCAGAGTATTAAGTCCCAAATTTGACAGATCTGGATATCAGTTCAGCAAGGTTTTCCGCTTCAGTATGTTTAAAGGTAAGATTCAGTAGGTTTTGTGGAGAAATACATGCATGTCAATGTGTGAAAAAAATCGCACAGTATGAGAACCCAATTCTCCTAGCCAGCTGGTTAGCTGCATGTTGTTCTTCCATATTCTCCTATGTTCAGTGAAAAAAAAATATAAAAATCTCAGGCTCTCTATTTGGAGAGTGTTTAGGTCCCTGTGCATTTTGCATTGTACACTGCCAGCATGAAATTACAAGAGGGCTTGTGGGGCTCTAACCCTCCATTTTCATTAGCTGGTGAGGCACATGCTCCTGTATCAAATGCCGTAGTCTCAGTGGTGCTTAACAATTTCATACCATTGTTCAGCACCAAACAAACAGAAGGGACCTAAATTACTGCTGAAGTGGATTAATTTCTACCGGTGCTGAACACCTACAACTCTTGCTGAATTCAAATGTGATGCTAAATACTCTTCACCCCAACAGTAGTGCCCCATGAAACAGCAAACTCTGAAAACATTCAGATGTGACAATTCATTGCGCCCATAAGCAGTTAACCCAGGCTTATTGTCTAAAGATTTTTCTTGCACCTTCCTACCAGGGTTCTTTACTGGAATGAGCAGATCCGCACGTGGGATCTGGAGGCTGACCAGTTACATCAATGGAGTTGCACATAAAAATGTAGTCAGAGAGGGGAGGACCAGATAGAAGACAGCTCTTGCTGGGCCAAATTGTAGCTATTTCCTTTTTCCATGTATGTTATTTTTCTCAGTAGAGATTTTTTAAGCAACTCACCGATGTAAATGACCATGACAGCCTCAGTGATTTGGCATATGTAGCTGGCAGACGAGGGAGATTATATCTACAAACACAATCTCCTTACACATGCTCTTTATCTAGGAGGACTTGGATGTTTTTAGCACTGTTGTTAGTCACTGCTACATGTAAAGATTCTTTTCAAAGTAATCAACAGAAAAAGAGACTCTGAAATATCTGAAATCCACAGTGCTAAGTGTACGAGTACCTTTGCCTTCTTTTTGGAGGGGTGGAGTGGTTTGAAAGACTTTTGTAGATCTTATTGTTGCCCTGCCCCTGTTTCATGGTTTTTATATGACCATTTAACCTGCTCTATAATAAAAATAAATTTAATACATACCACAACAACCACAGTAATATACGATACACATGCTTGCTGCCCCAGAGTTGGAAACGGAGAGTGCCCAAAGAAATACAGTCACTAAGACGTACTGTATGAACTTTTGTACCATTTAAAATGCATTCAGGGAGAGATACCTTTTCCAACAATATGCAGATACCTGTTTCTTGGTTTAGGTACTCATTTTCTCCTCTTATTTTTGCTTTTAAAATGAAGCTTTCTGAGCTTTCACGCAGTGAGAAAGAAGAGTGCAGTACGCATGAGGGTAGCTGGCAGAGGGCTGTGTGAAATAGATGACTTTGTTCTGGCTGTAGCCTGGAAATACAGCACATCAGTGAATTGCTGTTACTTCTTGGTGATGACCAGTGTCAGAAACTTGGTTACCATGCATACGTAATCTTTAAACCTCTCATCATGAAGAATAAAGAACAAGATCCCTCTCTCACACGTGCTAATCTTAGACTTGGATAACACAGCCAAATGAAGTCAATCCTCTATTACACTGGTGTGGGAGGAGGATCCATCCTCCAGCTTTCTGATTTGATTTGTCTCCACTAGCCACAGATGAAATGTGTTTCCATGAGTCCATTCTGGAGGAGTTACCATAGTGACGGCTGTAATGCAGTACCTATTTCCTTGCTAAAAACAAAAATGTGCCCTCAGCATCACAGATCTTTGTGATGCTAGATGCTGAATTTTTAATCACAGGCAATAATGTCAGCTGAACCTCTCTCTAATCTGGAATCTGTTACACATGGCTGCCACAAATAGTGCTTCATGCTCTACACACTGCTACTGAAACCAAAGGGATGAGCCAGGTTCTGCTCAGTGGGAGGACTGACAGAATCTGACTGTCAATATGCAGAAATTCATATAATTAAGTATGTGTACTAATGTTCATAGGTACCAAAGACTGCTTGCTTTGATCACTGATTTTTCCTTCCTCTTCCTTGGGTTAAGACATTTAGTCAGAGATATGCAGGTGCCATCACGCTCTCACAGTGAAGCGGCTCCAGTGCACCATCTGACTGTGTCAGTAAGAGTTTTCATTGGTAAATATTTTCTTAGAACATTAGAGCTATCTAATGCCTGAGATATGGAAAATATTCAAGTCGATGAATTCTGTATAATCATTTAATCATTTATGAGCAACACTTCTTACTAAGTATCAGTAAGTACCATGGGGGTTTTTTTAACTAACAGTTTTCATGGGTTAGAACACAAAAAAAGAGCCTTAAGAAATTCACTAAAAATACCATGTCTCATTGTAGTGTTCAGTCCACGTAACACCTAGGACTGTCTTGGCTAAGCTCATGTCATGGTTCAGAGAAAAAGTAGTCTTCAAATTTGCACGTCTCAAGTCAGCTTATTAGTAATGTCCTAGTGTGGCATCGCTTTACTTTTTAGTTTCTATAGAATCAGCATTAAAATGTGAGCTTTTGTCAACTCTGTTATCTGTTGAAGGTTCTCCACTGATTACTCTGCAATCAGTGGGGTGGCATAAATACCTGTATTTGTGTGTGGCAAGCAGGTCGAGGGAGGTCATCCTGCCCCTCTACTCTGCCCTGGTGAGGCCACACCTGGAGTACTGTGTCCAGTTCTGGGCTCCCCAGTTCAAAAAGGACAGGGAACTGCTGGAGAGGGTACAGCAAAGGGCTACAAAGATGATTAGGGGACTGGAACATCTTTCTTCTGAGGAAAGGCTGAGGGACTTGGGTCTTTTTAGTCTGGAGAAGACTCAGAGGGGATCTCATCAATGCTTAGAAGTACTTAAAGGGAGGGTGCCAGAAGGATGGGACCAGTCTTTTTTCAGTGGTGGCCAGTGACAGTACAAGAGGTAATGGGCACAGACTTGACCATAGGAAGTTCCATCTAAACATGAGGAGGAACTTCTTCACTTTGAGGGTGGCAGATCACTGGAACAGGCTGCCCAGAGAGGTGGTGGAGTGTCCAACTCTGGAGACATTCAAAACCCACCTGGATGCCATCCTGTGCAACCTGCTCTAGGTGCCCCTGCTCTGGCAAGGGGTTTGGACTAGATGATCTCCAGAGGTCCCTTCCAACCCCTGTGATTCTGTGACTCTGTGATTTTGATTTGAACCACGTATGTTGTAGGGAGATAGTGCCTAGCGCTTTGGGTGGCACCAGAGCTTCATACAACAGAAGAGTGAAGGTGATGTAATGAAATGCCAGTTCATACAGATTTAGTAGACTAAGTGGATTGCTTTTCGAACAGTTTCTCAAATACATGAAAAGTTGGAATCTCTCCTGAGAAATTAGAAATCAAAAGCAGTCCCAGTAATCTGACATTTAGTGTGAGGAATAAGTGAGGGTAAATGACCATCCAGACCCCAGTCTGCACGCATGGATTCAAAAGAGAGTGGGAAGGTGTTTACTCACAAATGAGATGTTATCTGAAACACAGAGACTGGCACTAAAGAAGTAATATGGGCATGAGCATTCATAATGCCCCACATTTGTGAACCAAGTGATAATCTTTTCTTTAACTTTTGGTTAAATAGTTTATGAGAATTTAGTCATTCCTTTTCTGGAAAGAGGTCAAAGACTCACTCCTTCTCATAATGCTTGAAAGTATATATCCTACAATTCATCAAACATTTCTGTACAGATACTGGAATTGTTGGTCTGGATCTTCCCGGGCTCTGCAATTATCCTGGCTGTATTGGATTCCCAAAGCTGAATTCTGGTGGTGCTGGGATTTAATCAGTATATGGTGCCTATTAACATGAGAATAGCGGAAATTTAGCATAGGGACTCCTAAAATACTTCCCTCTCGTCCAACTAGTGTAGGAAGAGAAGAGAGAGGAGGGCTGGAAGAAAGGAAGCACAACAGGGATGCCTAGCTATCATGTCAGCCTTGTTCCTCCTGAAACATAAGGAAACTGAGAAAGCCTTGGGATTACTTTAACTCAGAAAATGGGACTGTATAGACCTGTGCCAAGATGAGGAAGAATATATGACTGTGCTCTGCACTGATTATCTGTATCTAAGAACATTATGAATGATAAACCTAAAGTAGAGAAAATAAATAGACACAAATTATGTTTGTTCAAAGTTCACTCAATAGTTAACAATTACTTAAGAATTAGTGTGTTTCATGTAAGGAGTTACAGCATTTGGAACTAGATGTATCAAATTGCCTCCAAGTCATTTGAGAGACAAATCTACACCTCACCATCTGTCCTTATAGGACATTTATATCACTTTCCCTAAACTATTAGCAAAGGATGGCAAATCTGTTTCCGTTTCTGATCCCCTTTGTCAAGTTGCCCTAAATGATGTCTCATAAAAGCATTTCATAAGCTGACATTACAGAATCTGACCAGATATAAATGATATAGCAGAAGCAATTGGAAAAATAGCATAACCACCATGCAATGAGCAGGAGGCTTGTAATTTTGCCCATTAATAGTTCAAAAATGCGGAATATTCTGTTTATGACTGTTTTATAACATCAGTTTTATAGCTGGGTTTTCTGGCCTTTCTCATATCATGCTGTATCAGTTGAATTATGCAATTTGTAAATTGATGCAATCTGCACACTGTGGCTTTAAAAACTAATACCGCTGTGTTTTACTGCCTATTTCTCTTCAGAGTTCCTTATGAGTGGACTGGCAGCTAAATATTTGGTATTGAATAATGCGGGCAGCTTAATTCCAACAATGGCAATGTCCCAGCTGCGGACACATTTCCTTGGAAGAGTGACTGATCCCTTGGAGGTAATTGGGTCTACCCACAGTTTGCCCTCCCATCCGTTCATATGACCATCATCCAATTGGCATTTACACTTTACTTCTTCCCACAGGTGGGAATAGCGGTTGAAGGACTGCAGGAGATGTTTGCTAAAGGTTCCTCTCCTGATGGGGACTGGGAGACTGACTATGACTTCAAGGAAATCCTGAAAACAGTAAATTCTCAAGGAAAAGAAAATCTCTAAGGTATTGCTTCCCCAAATGGCATGAAGAATCACACTTTCTTCCTCTTCTCACACAGCTCTCTGACTGGAAGGCATTCTCCAGTGACAAACCTTTTGCATCGGGCTACCTGAAGATGTTTGGCCAAGAGTTGTTCTTTGGTGGACTGGATAAAAACGCCATCCAAAATGCATTGCAGGTATTATTTTGAAAACACCACCACCCAAGCATCAAAAGCTTTAACATACTGTTTCTTTCGCACATTCTGTCCCTTTTTTTTACTTTTTAGTTCAAGAGGGTTTTTTGTCTTTAGTATCAATCAAGGCAAATAAGATCAAGCTTTGATCAGGATTAGCTATAATTGTTGCAGCAGACTTTCCCCTGAGGCATAGTGAATGGCATGGATCATGATATTCAAGTTGTGCTTATTTAGACAAGTTGAATTCTGTAATTGCAGGCATGGTATGGACCTGATGAAAAAATCCCTTCGATAAGGAGAATAATCAGTAGCCTTCAAAGTGGTGTAGGGAGGCAGTGGACCAAGGCTTTACTGTCCTCTGAGATCCGTCATATTGTGCCTACCTGCACTGGGTTCCCGATGGAGACCAGCTTCTATTACTCTTCTATCACAAAAGTTGCAGGAAATGGTAACGTATTTCAAGACAAGCAATACAAACATGCTTGTCAGGATTGGGGGGGATTTTTAACACTTTTTTTGCTTTCTTTCTAACAGTTCAAGCACAGATTACACCTTCTCCAAAGTCTGATTTCAGATTCACTGAGTTACTAAGTGCCAACATTAGGCTGCGATCCAAAATGAGTCTAAGGTAAATATTTAGTGTAAAATAAAAGAATCATATTTCCAAGTGACAGAGGCCATAAAAATCTAAGGGCTGTTTGCCGTATGAACATAATTATACCCTCATTCTACCTTTTCAGCATGGCTAAGGAGGTGACCTTTGTAATGGGGATCAACACACACATGATCCAGGCGGGTCTGGAAGCACACACCAAAATGAACGCTCATGTGCCTGTGAACGTTGTTGCCACTGTCCATATGAAGGAAAAAAATATCAAAATTGAAATTCCACCATGTAAAGATGAGACTGACATAGTTACAGTAAGGTAAGACATAGCACTCATTATCTTTCTATGTAGCAATGCAGTCTTTCCAAATAAAACAGAACATTTGCTTAGGGATCTTGCCTTTGACTGACAGCTTGGGTAACTGGCAATGATTGGTGTAGTTTATTTAATTTAAATGAAATGACATGTAGTAAAGCTTTGCTTGAAAGTATGTTTTACTTCCTGTGGTCTTCACCTGAAAATCCCCTTTAGGACCATTTTTCAGTTCTTAAGACCCATAAGCTACACATGGCATAAAAATTCTATCCCAATACATATATTTGGACTGGAGACACTAGGTAAGATATAAGCCAGCTGAATCCTATCAGTTATAACACATAACCCATATATATTTGCATTTGATGCCTTGAAGCGTAGAGAACTTGGTGTTTCTTGTGTTTTTACCTTGTTTCCCTGTGGCTGCCATTTGGTTTTCTTGCCTGTTAGGTCTAGTTGATTTATTATTGGTGCATGCAATTACAATACACTCTGGAAAACTATTGTAGCCAGATGCCAAACAAATGAAAACAGATGGAAATACAAGCACAAAGAGAGGGAGGAAACAGAAAGAGTATGTCCAAGGAATCAAAGCAGTAGACCAAAGCTTAGAAAACTTTCACACACACATGAAAAAATACTAAGAAAGATGAGCTGAAAATTCATCACAAAGGAAAAACCATCACTGACAAAAGAAATCAGCTATTTTACAATCTGCAGAAATGTTAACAAGTTTCTGCTTTAGGAATACAGCCGTAACAAAAGAGCTCAGTTGCTTGATCCAGCTGCAATTAGCATTCATGGCTGCTGGCCCAGAGAAGCTCTGCAGGTCTCCTCAGTTTAGCCACCACAGAGGCTAATCATTATTCTCCCTTGCCCTTCAATGGTCACAGACCATCCTGTTAGGCATTTGACATCACATCCTCCTCCCTAAGATGATTCCTCTGCTCCATAAGACGTGACGGTAGTCAGGTTCTCCATGCAGTGGAAGGAGCGTTTCGGTGGTTCCTAGAGCATCCATTAGCTGTGTATAAGCTGCTGGGGCACCACAACACAAAAGTTTTGTTCAGTTTCTTGTGAAGACCAGAGCAGTCTGCTCCCAAGGTCACCAGGGACAGCAGGCACCTGCTCTCACTAGCTCTCACTATTGGAGAGGGTGAGGCAGATATTAATGGACTCAATAAGGATGCTGAACTGAAATGAGAATATTGGACGCTGATATGGAGTTTAGAGCCTCAAGCAGAGCTACAAATGTTGGCAGAAGGATCCTCCCTGCAAAGTAAAATATATTTTCCTCTTTTGACTTAAGGGGAAATCAAAGCAGACACAAAAAGGGTTAAATGCATTGCCAGAAAGCACAAAGCAAGTCAGTATCAGAGGCAGGGGATTACAGTGGAGGAGTCCATGAGTTCCAGCCCAAGTCCTGCTCTAGACCCTGCAGCATGATCATTTATAAAGTGAAGTAGTCAGTCGGAAATGGCTCTATAATGCCAAGTATATGAGAAAGCTAATACTCACTAGCTAAGTTTTAGCACCATCAATTTTTCTCCAAAAAGCATTCCTGTTCACTGTTACAAAACAAATGGTCGGTGGAAGTCACACAGAGCAATGAAACAGCCATGAGTACAAGTGAAGGCAAAGCAATAACTAGAGAATGTAACATTGAACCACATCACTGAGGAGGTCAAAGAACAAGCAAAGTAAAATCTTAAAGGTATGAAGAGAAATAAGCAGACATTATAGAGAGAGAAAGAATACATATATGTTCTACGTAGAAGGAGTCAAAAATTTTAGTTTACCATAGAGTTTCTCTTCCTTTTGCATAGATCCACAATAAAGAACCTATTGAATTTAATATTTTAGAGATATTCTGACACCTTTCCTTGTTAGCTTTAAATTCCCCATTTAAAGAAATTGTTCCAGAAAGCTATTGCTCCTTCATTTGTTTGTGAGCTGTGTTCAAAATATTTTAGTATCGAGCACTTTGTCTTGACGGTCAGTGGGTTACCTTCTATAATATCATATCATTAAAGCTAGTCAGGATGTGATATTATTTTCCCCTTCATCTCTCGCATCCAGACGCAGGAAGCAAACAGTCTTCAGTAGCATTAAGTTCAGTTATATCCTACACACCGTACAGGTTATAACCTGTCACAGCTGTGGGATTTATATAAATTTTCAGGAGCTGAAGAGAAACTCAGGTGAGCAATCGCAGACTCTAAAGAAAAAAATAATGAAACCTTCAGTGATAGAGAGATTGCATTCCCAAGACAAATAGGTACATTGCAGACTCGACTTTCTTTATGGCAAAAATCAGAGCAAAATAATTAATCGTACCATGGAGAGAATATATAGCATGTGTTTCAATTCAAGCCTATCAAAGTTAAATTTAATTAAAAATAATAGTTATCTTTAAGGCTCTTTCAACATAATTATTTAGTATACTACAGATGGCTACTTAAACATACTTTTAAACAAAATTTACAGGAAGAAGTAAAAATCAAATAAATTTCAGGGAAAACTAGAACCCTGTGATTAAAGTATAAATATGGAGAGCTGCCAGAGAATGCACTTTGCAAATATATCACATATTCATAATGACAGGCTACTGAAGTATATACATAATCTTGAATAGAGCTGGTATAATAGGGCTTTTTTGCTTGCTTTAACTGTAGGATAAGCAGAAATTGCTTCACATGGGCATCTTATTTATAAGATGAATTACGAAATTACAACACTCTGTATGACATGTATACAGCATGCATAGCAGAAAACGCAGAAGAACCAGCATACGCTGTGAGCTCACAAGGCAGCGCGGTGTGTTTGGGGACAGAGGAGGGAAATAACCGGTGCTCCAAGTCTCTGTTTTTGTAACACCTTTGCACCAGGATCAGAAGGATGGTGCGTAGGAAAGGCAGAAATTTTCATTTCACCACAGCAGAAACAGAGCAAAAGATCTGGTTGGAGGATTGTCTCTTGCTTCTCATTTATTTAGATGTGATGTCATGCTGTGCTTTAAAACCTGGGAAAATAGTTTTCCATTGATTTTTTTTGTTTTAAACAGACATTGAGTTCTTCTGTCCCCATGTTAGGGATGTGTGTAAGGCCACACTCACTGAAACATCAGTGGGCCCAACACAGCTGAATTGCTTGTCCCTCAGCCCTGCAGTGAATTTGGCTTATACTATAGCACAGCTTCTTCTCTCATCCAAAAAATACACTAATACATATTGGAAAATCTCCTTTTTATTTTTTCTCCCTTGTGTGGGATCAGAGAGAACAGATTCTTTCATACCATAGCTTTAGGCCTTCTTTGTGACTGTTTTTCTTGTTAAAGCACCAGAGCTGGCTCTTGTAGCCTATTTTTACTGTGCCGTGTGATTCTGCAGACATTGACATGTGTCACCTGTGATGCAGCTACATTTGTCGGCTCTCTGTGCTCAACAGGGAGGAATCGATCCTCCACTTTCATTAGGTGGCAGGAGTAGACTATTGGCATAAAAAATACTAAAAAAATTGGAAAAGAAATCCCAGGGCTCTCTGCTTGGAGACCCAGCCTGCAGTTCAGTGGTCATTTGAATTATTGAATGGGATTAAAATAAAAGCCATTTCCCTTTTTGTCCCTTTACCCAGATGAGCCATCTGAAAATGCAAGTTGATTTGTATTTTCTTTTATCCCCTCAGCTTGTTAGGGAGAATATTTTATTTCAGATTCCATTCTTCAAGGTTCTCCTATCACCCAGCGTGGAGCGTTGCTGTCATGTCCTTATCTAAAAAAAGAGAGAGATGGAAAAGAAAACAAAGCCCACAGGTGACACACGTTTTATTGAGGTGTTCCACATGAAGAGCAATTGTGCGCTTTACAGTGCACACAGCACGGTAGGAGCCTTCAAGAGGAAGAGAGGGCTATCAAATGAATACAGATTCATCTTTCAAATAGGTTAGATTGGAATTACTCAGGCAAGTACAGTGTGGACCGTATTAAAATAGAGTCCATTTTGCAGACCATCTTTCCATTCACTCTCACAAAGGCCATCTCCATTGGCAGACCACAAAAGCCCCAGGACAAGCAGATCAACTTCACACTTAAGAAAGGGCACATGGGGGATTTTGAGCTGGATGTTAACGCTGATAAACAGCTAATAAGGTAGAGTTAGCACAATGCTTATAGATGAGGGAAATAGGGTTTTCTTCTCCCAAAAGTGTTCAGCGTTCAAGATGCTTCTCTGACCCAAAACAAAACTAATAGTTATCACAACGCCGTAACAGCTTCCATGAAGAATGTGGGGTGTGGAGTCAGATGGTCATGATTTTTAGCTGTGAGAGTCTCAATCTCATGCTGCACCTTATATCACTCATCCTGGATCCTGACTAATACTCTTTGAGACCACAACACTGGAAACAATGTACTGAACACATTTACATAAATAGGCTCTTAACCTTCCTACACATCTCTCTGTGATGTCTTGCCAAGCCACGGCCAAGCCATAAGTACCAGTGAATTTAGATCAAGCTGGAGACGCTTACTTTGATGATTTCAGGCTCCTTCCTTTAATTCTGCTTTAACAAAAATTGCACGGGAAACAGCATTCAGTAGCCACCAGTCCCCAGGTTGTTTTTTGAAGTTATGGCAGTATTTTCCCAGATATAATATCAAAGGAAATGAGAACTAAGTTTAGCAGTGAACACACAAAAGATGATTTTAAAAATTTAAAAGTCCGGAAGATCAAAATAGGAGACTCAAAAATTTAATAATGTAAAACCACAGCCAGGCTTTTAAGTGGACTGTTCTTCAAGGTGGTAAGCATACAGAGATCCCACCAACTGCAATGCTTTTAACCGGTACACATGATTTTAAAAGTGTAACTGAGCTATCTGCCCCTGAGATTGGTCCATGTCTTTATTCACTCTTAGCAGTCCTTGAAAATACAACTAACAGGAAAGATGCTGTAAATATCTGTAAAGCAATTTGCAAGCTATGATACTTGTTGCTGAGTACGTGCTACAAGGCATTATTTAAGTCTTTTCCTCAGCAGTGCTTTATCAATACAGGTTTCCTCTAATGTTTAATCTCCAGGTCTAAGACATTTGCTGTTACACGAAATATTGGGGATTTGGCTGCTAGTAAGATGACTCCAGTTCTTCTACCTGAAGCAGTGCCTGACATAATGAAGATGTCCTTCGATTCAGATTCTGCATCAGGCGAGACTGATAACATCAGGGTAAATGATGTATTGTCTGACTATTCTTTTTTGGGCTTTTAATCAGTGGGAGACCATTTCTTTTCTCCATAGGAAAATGTACAATTCATCTCTGACCAATGCTTCGCTCAAAATAAGTCAGGTTCAATCTAATAACACAAATAGCCCTATAGTAACATTATTTTAAAATCTAGAGTGTAATACATCAGACTTGCAACGCTTTTTCAAAAGCAAAAGCATTTTCTTTGGTAATTAATTTTACACTGCCATCTACAGGATAGGCCCACAGTCTTTTAAATACTTTGCAACCATTATGCATGCATCACATTCCTGGGGCAGCCACAAATGTTCCATGAGACGCTCCGTTGCTCAACTTGTAGAGCCAAATTTAATGCTTATAGGCATCCTGATTCAAGGATGGATGGCAGTTCATGTGTCAAGTCAAATGACTTCCTGAGCTACAGTTTTCTGTAAAAGCCAGTACAGGCTTTCTATGATGAGCATCATTGTGAAGGCATCACCGTGACAATTCATACAGTGAAAAACTGACAGAGGTGAGGAATACACTGTCCTGTTCTGGTTTCATTGCTGTCCTGAAACTCTGAAGGGTTTGCAGGTAAAATAAGAGATGAACAGAGGAGTACAGCACTTTCCTGTGGAGAAGTCAATAGGCAAACGTACGGTCAGTGAGAGCACTGTCCAATATCCTGGCACAAGCAAAGTTATTCTTAAATTAACAGAAACTGAAAAATGGCACCAACTGGAGCATTTCCCAGTATCATTGCAATTTCCTTTGGAAAGAAAAGATTAGCATTAAAATTCCAGTTTTTCGGGGGGGGTTGTACAAGTTTAGAATCTTGTGAGACATGACAAGCTGAGTAAAAAATTAATTGCAAACCTGTATTATATGTGAAACGAAAGCTTATGATTATGTGTCTTTAGCTATTTGCTTCATTGCTCCAGGAACTCGTAGTTTGCATTTCATTGCTTTGACTCTAATTTTAGTTAATTGTAATTTGTTCTTCTGCAAGCATTGCTTAGCACATGTAAATGACATAGTTTTGAGTGGAGATTTCTAACATCTGATATGCTTTGACCATCTAGCTGATACAGGCTCACATTCATGTCAGACCTCAACTGAGACAGAATTTTCATGGACATAGATGAAGATTCTGTTGTTTGACGCAATCGTAAATCAAAGGAAAGAACTCCAGCAGTCTAGAGCACACTCAGATTTATCAAGAACCTGTTAACGCTGTCTAATAGTCCAGGAAAACAAAATTAAATATTTAGAATTAATTTGCGATATAATTTTCCATTCTTATAGCCTAAAGCTCTTTTTACTCTAGATAGTCTAATCAAGCCATTCGGTTGATAATCTTGTCCAATTGAAAATCAAGTTGTTCTATGTCATGGCCTTCCTATGGCAAATAAGCTGGTTAATACCTCCTGCAGAATATATGTAACTATGGCTGAAACAGGACTCAAAACAGGCAAGTATTCCTCTCACTGTTGTCCAGTCTAACGTGACATGTGTATTATCTAATAGGACAGACAGTCTGCAGAAGATGTTTCTTCAGGAAATTCCATTTCCTTTGGACACTCTTCTTCCCGAAAAGAGCCATTTTTTCAGTCCACGTGCTCCAATGCAAGTACATTTGGGGTTCAAGTGTGCATTGAGAGGAAAAGTGTACATGCAGCATTTATAAAAAATGTGCCTCTTTATTACCTAGTTGGAGAGCATGCCCTTAGGGTGAGCTTCAAGCCAGGTAAATACAACCGTGCACAAAAAAGAAAGTGACGGGTGGGAGGGTAGCAGTCTGTGTATATACACGTATATATTTGTATGTGTACGTATATATCTTCCGTACCTTGAGTATCACTAAAACTACTATTAGACCTACCAGCCCTGCCAGTATTGGCAACAGACTACGCTTGTAGCAGGAATCCATTTCTCCCCCGCTCATCTGAGCAGCAATTTCCCAGCTCCCAGCAATGCCACTCAGCATGGCCAGTGTCAAGCAGAGCCGATCTGTGCCTGCAGAGCGTGTCTGATGCATCCTGAATCATTGGATTTGGGATGCAAGCACAGAGCAATTGGACATGGGCAGCAGATCTGATGCAGTGTCCTGTAGCTACACTCTAAAAACCCAGACTCTTAAAGGGAATTATGGATTAACCCTGCCACAATCTAGTCCTTAATGTCTTAATCCATGATCATAGGAAGTGAAAGCACAGCAGGCTACCGAATCTAGGTCTCCTAAGTATCAAACTAATGGCCTAACCATTGGACCATTCTTCACAATTCAAGAGTTGAGCCTCAATTCCTTTCTGATGCCTAATTTGCTATCCCATAGTGTTATCTAGTTAAGCAATCCAATTCACTTGACTTAAATCTGCTGATCATTCAGTTTATTGACTTGAAAAGAATCTAATATCATTCTAATATTTTAAAATTTGATTATTCCTAGTATGTGCTTTAGCTATTACAGAAATCTTTTAATGAAGTTGCTCAATACCAAAAATAATCAGTGAGCGGTTATACTTTCATTTGGGGAAGAATGGCTAAACAAATTATAGCAAAAATTGGCTTATTCTATTATTTAGTTACTAATACTAACAGTAATAATAATTGTCATGCAATTTCAGTTTACACAGAGGCACCTATTGAAAAAATACAAGTCACAATTCAAGCAGGAGACCAAGCTCCTAGGAAAATGGTGCGTTTAGTAACATTTGAAGATCCAGAGGCACAAGTATATTCCAGCAAAGCAATTAAAAGAGTGAAGAAAATACTTGATGATACTGGTGACCAGGTACTGCTATAAAAATCCACTTCTAGATTTGTGGGAGACATTACAGAAAGCTTAGTTATTTATATTTCTTTTTTTAAGTAGCCTCCTTTGTTCAGATAGTATACAAAAATTGGAAAATAAAAACAGCCTTTTGGGTACACAAGTCGTTCTGCAGGTCTTTTGTTTGCATTCATCTCTTCTGCAGGTGAAGGACATTGGAAAGAACAGGGTGGTTTTGTAGTTTTTTCTGAAAATCTCTTGTAAGATGCAAAATAGCCGTTGTGTGCCCAAAAGGTAGTCTGTTCTTTCCAGCTACTGCAATTTAGCAAAAAGGTACGACACCTACCTACACAACTTGCCCTGTAGTAGTGACAGATACAGCACTGTCATTACCAACATTAGTTACACGTAATTGTGTGCTCAACAATTTCTACACCTGTTCATTAACACAAAAGGGTTTGGGGTATTGTTCTTCTTATGTGTGGTTTTAACATGTTATTATGAATTAGGCTTATTGTGATGCCTTTGAAGAATGCTACCAGGCCTACGTCTTGTCTTCTAAGGCAGCAGAGAGATGCATACCTCTCTGTATCTGACTTTACTTGCAGCCTTCTGCAGGAACACAGAACAAAAATAATTTTGTTTTCCAATGATACCGTTGACTAGGGCACAAGAAAATCCAGAAGCTCATCATCCAGTGCCAGGAGCACCACTGGAAGTGCCCAGAGTGCAACCAGCAGCACCTCCAGCAGCGACTCTGACAACCGAGCATCACAGGGAGGCACCCAGATAAATCTGAAAGCAAGACGGTCCAAAGCCAAAGAAAAGAAATTCTACCCCTTTGGGGACAGCAGTGGTAGCAGCAGCAGCAGTAGTGGTAGCAGCAGCAGCAGCAGCAGTAGCGGTAGCAGCAGCAGTAGCAGCAGCAGCAGTAGCAGTAGCAGCAGTAGTAGTGGTAGTAGTAGCAGCAAAAGCAGCAGTAGTAGCAGCAAAAGCAGTAGTGGTAATAGTAGTAGCAGCAGCAAAAGCAGTAGTAGTAGCAGCAAAAGCAGCAGTAGTAGCAGCAAAAGCAGTAGTGGTAATAGTAGTAGCAGCAGCAAAAGCAGTAGTAGTAACAGCAGCAGTAGCAGCAAAAGCAACAGTAGCAGTAGCAAAAGCAGTAGCAGTAGTAGCAGCAGCAAAAGCAGTAGTAGTAACAGCAGCAGTAGCAGCAAAAGCAACAGTAGCAGTAGCAAAAGCAGTAGCAGTAGTAGCAGCAGTAAGGGCAGCAGCAGTAGCAGCAGCAGCAACAAGGGCAGCAGTAGTAGTAGCAGGAGTAGCAGCAGTAAGGGCAGCAGCAGAAGCGGCAGTAGCAGCAGCAAAGACAGCAGCAGTAACAGCACAGGTAGCAGCAGTAGCAAAGCATCTGGTATAAAGCATAAGGCTAAGAAGCAGTCCAAGACCACATCATTTCCACATGCCGGAGCTGCTGAAGGAGAGAGAAGTGTCCGTGAGCAGAAGCATAAAACACAGAGTAGCAGCAGTAGCAGCAGAAGCACCAGCAGCGGCATCAGCAGCAGCAGCAGTGAAAGTGTTGGTGCTTCCCATCGCCACCGCAAATATGACAGACAAGCTGAGCCAAAACACGTCAATTCCCAATTTAAGGGTCACAGTAGTGACAACGTTTCTACAGAATGGGTAAAATTTTCTAATGGTTTTACTTCTGCTAGGACGTGATCCTTACTGAGCTGTAGGTAATAACTTCTTTTGGAATTTTGCAGGAATATCACCTTCCAAAAGTATACCGGCTCCGTTTCAGGTCTGCTCACGTCCATTGGGTAGGTCACTATTTCAAGTGCACATTCCCGTGGTGGCTACAGTTGATATGATTAAGCACGTTACTGAAGGGCTTTGGTTCATTTCACTTGAGCATTCCGTACTGTCCAATACCAACATTGACAAGGGCCAAAATAAGCAGATTTGTCACTAAAATACTGACTATTTTACTACATTCGTCTTTTGTTGCAGCACTGGCAATCCTCAAATTTTGGTTAGGACACCTTTGGGCTGGATGCTGTAGAATGCAGCCAAAGCTAAGTTAACAAAGACCATGGGGGAATTATAAAACAGCAGGATCTTCCAATAAAATAGCTGTGTCCACAGTCTTTAGTCAATCGTGGCAGAATCATCATGTATGTGGGTTATATCAGAAACCAGGTTCAGTATGCATTATGGCACAGAGGTATTTTAAGTACACATTAGAAGAATAATAATGTAGTGGCTTTTGTAGGTGTTACCTGTAAAGTTATTATGTATCCTGCTTATGAAAGAAGAAGATGATTAACAGTGTTTTTAATTAAATTGTAATCTCTTTTTTATTTCTAAAAAATGTGGATATGTTTGACCACTTTTTAAGCATCAGTTTTTATTTTCCCTAACATTAGACCTGGACAATGTGATACTGGCATTTGCAGTCACTGTGTACGCAGCCTTCCTATCAGCAGAGAGGTCCAGGTGGATCCAAGGCACATTCCTGCCCAACATATTTCATGTCTGCATATGATAATAAAAATAACACTCCAAGTCTGTCTGTCATCCATAGAAGGAGGCTGATAGCGCTGATTTTGATGCCTACACTGTAAAACTAGAGGCCATGCCATAGCTTTTTAGCCTATTTTTTGTTTCATAGCATCCAGATCGGAAGATATCAAGCAGCTCATCATCATCTTCCTCTGAGTTGGGAAGCAGCCACAGCAACAGCAGCAGCAGCAGCAGCAGGAGGAGCAGTCACCCGAGTGGCACCAGCAGCAGCAGCAGCAGCAGCCACCACCATGGAGAAAATGCTGGCCACAGCTCAAGGAGGAGCCACGTGAGCAGAGGAGTCGGCGTCCACCACAGCCGTGGTTCCAGGCAGACGCGCGAGGTACTACTACCTGTGGGGTACCAAAGAGCAGCCAGGCTTTGCTGGCTGCTGAGCAGGAGCCGTGGATGTGGTGGCACTCTGACCAGCTGAGGGGGTTACGCTCAGGAAGTAAGCTGCAAGTCAAGTTTGTAAATGGAAAGTCAAAGTCCATTGAGATATTTTCCCTCCATGAAAACAATTTTTTCCAAATTCCCTTGTCTTTAAGGGGCTTTTTTGCTGGTTCCTTGGATATATTTTCTTTCATTTCTAAAGGTGTTTGCAGTATGTGAAAGCCTGAATTTGGAAATTATAAAAATTGAAGGGAATGGGGTCGTAAGATAAAGGGGAAAGAAATTTCTTTTTCCTACGAAAGCCAAAAATGCAAAATAAATTGCATTAAGGTAAAAATGGTGAGGAAATAAATAGGTTTTATTTAAAGATTTTTTTAACTTAAGTCAGCCTATTTCTAGATGTAGACCTGAGGTCATGAGTGCATGCAGAGTGTAACTAAAATCAGACTCTCCATGGTCATTACTGATCAGTAAATGTAAAGTCCCATTAAGCACAGATCATCTTTTTCTTTATTACACACTTAGTATTCTATAATTGTACTAAATAAAGGTATCTACATAATAATAGAACAAATAGCTCTGCAAATGCAGGCAATGTCTATGGGAACTCTGCTAGTAAGAAGGATTTCAAAATAATCAATTGGATTGAAGGAACTGTAGTATGGTAAAATATGTTGTGAATGTATATACTACTATGAAGATATCTGGTACATACTGTAGGCGGCTATTTGAAATATTGAAATAATGCACAAAATCTTACTGAGTGCACATAGTTTGGAAGAGTAGTGAATCCACACCAAAACAATCACATCTTTGAAAAGTCGTGGTGGTCATGAAATAATCAAGATTCCAACCAAATTTATTCTTAAATATTGGGGATATAGAAATACATACTGCAAACTAAACTGATGAAGGACAAGGGCTGCTTCCTGCTATCAGTGCAGTTAGTCCGGACTGTAGGCTCTCCAGCAAATACAGAGAAATACTTAAGCACGGGTGTTTGGGGGTTGTTTTTCAGCGCAACTTCCTGGGAGACACAATTCCACCTGGCATTACGATTGTGGCACAGGCAGTAAGGAGCGACAACAGAAATCAAGGTTATCAAGCTACAGCATATGTTCGTTCTGATGCTGCCAAAGTTGATGTGCAACTAGTTGTGGTTCAGCTGGCTGAAACCGATTGGAAAGCGTGTGCTGATGCTGTAATACTGCCGCTGAAAGCACAGGTAAGCACACACGCAGCTTCTCCCAGAGAGACGTCTAAAAAGCCCAGAGTTTTGTAAGTAAGCACAGAGCACCTGCTGATTAGGGGAACCAAACAGGAAAAGCAGACATATTTTGAAATGTTTCACAGTTTGTGAAATTTCAGAAAACGTTCCTATCTTTCACCGTTCTTTTGAATTAAAAATAAAAAATAAAAAACCCAGTCACTTCAAAATCTGGCAAAAAAAAAGATACTGACTTTCAAGATACATCAAAATATGACCAGTAGAAGTATAAAAAATGTTTCAAAAACTGACTGCTTCATTACTACCTATTTATTATATGCTCTACCCTTGAGTTTTCTTGTCTGCGAATCTGGTTGGTTATATAATTCATTTCAGAAGACTCATAACTCAAATGCATTTGAAATGTTGTATTTCTTAGGATTTGCATGAAAAGGTGGAAAAAGTAAACTTAGGTAATGGGTTGATGCTTGAGAGAGCATCATAAATGAAGGAACAGGTCTTTCCTTTTCTTTTTTTGCATCTCCCTGTGCTGCGCTTCCCACGTGCCTTCTAATGCAAGAGGCCTTTGTGTAACAATTTACAAACCTCTGCTTTTCGCAGCTGCAATTAACAAATTCAGCATGATATTTCAGTATGGAAAAAGTGGGGTGGGGTTCAAATCAAGAGGTATTGGAGAAGACTGATAGAAATTATAGTGCAGTCTTCTAGAGAAAAATACAATTATGAATTATGAATCCCAAGACTCGGGAACATAAAGAATCAACATGAAGTTGCGGGAAAGAAGAAAAACTTGCATTTTGAAATGGTCAAGGGTGGTTCTGTGATTCTTTTCTGTAATTTGGGTGACTTCTTTCCTGTTCATAAAGGCCAGACTGAGATGGGGCAAGGAGTGCCGGGACTACAGGATTGCAGCTGTGGCTACCACAGGCCAACTGGCAAAGAAGCCAGCTGTGCAGCTGAAGGTTCAATGGGGAAACCTTCCATCCTGGATAAAAAAGACAAGCACAGCGTATGTAATTTGCCCTTTCCTAAGTTGTTTCTTACACTAGTTGGCTTAATAAAATCACTGAAAGAACTGAATGAAATTTTACAATGCAAACATGTTTGGGTTTTTTTTGGATAGAAAACACAAGTTCAATGGCACAAAAGCATTTTGTGAATGTGTTCCACTTCCTCCATGTGTCATATTAAAAGATATCCCCTAAATATTTAAAAACCTGGCATGCTTAATTTTATTTTCCATATTAAATGTTTTGAAATTTCAGTTCAAAATGCCTTTTTGTTTTGAAATATTCTTCTATTCAGCCTCAAAAAATACCCAGTTAAAATGAGCAAAGTAAAAGCAATGTGTTTCCTCTGGATAAAATCAGCCATTTAATTTGACCAAAAGTATTATTTCTTTGACTTTTCGGTTCTTCCGTTGTTTCCCTGATTTTTCAGAACTGCCAGTTGTCCTCATCCTCCCATGTCTGCTCTTGCTCATGTACCTGAGTTTGTCACATCTTGTTTATCTCTAGATTCATGCAATACATTCCTGGTGCAGCACTGGTATTGGGCTTCTCAGAAGCACATCAGAGAAATCCATCTCATGAATTTATAGTAAGGGCAGCTGCAACATCTCCACGTACAATTGATACTGTAATTAAAGCTCCTGGGGTACGTGCCAATTTTTATTTTCCTTTTCCTTACCTTGAATGGATTTTTAACTAATAACATTTTGATACATAATGTAAAGAAAAAAAAGCAAAACATTCCCTTTTAGAGAAGGTGCTATATACTTGACTACATTACATGGGTCTTGAAATACATACAAGAGTACTCTTGATTTTGTGCTGCTTTGGTGCAATGTAGCAATAAGTTGAAAATCCGACTCTGTAGTCAAATACCTTATTTCCACGCTGAGAACAGCTGTTAGGCCCAAATTGTCTCAAGTATGACTGCTCTGCACTCACACCTTTATTCATTTTACCCGGTGTGACTAGTTTTGTGGGATGTATAGGGGTCTCAGAGCAGATAATGGAGGCCTTGAGAACACCTTGCACTCTGTCGCAACATCTATCTCTGTTGGCACTCAAGTCCCACATCTGCAGTAACCATGCTTGATGAGACAGAGCCGAACAAGTTATGACAGCCACAAATACAACTCTGCCTCAACCAAACTGGAGCGGTTAGTTACACTCTCAGAGCAGCTTGCACAGGCTGGTTCTGCAGAATCCCACTGATTAATTGGTCCTTGTCCACTGAATCCCTATGCACCGCTTTGAAAAATTTCCCCTATGGATCTCTAGCAAATTAATAACAGCTAGCTATTCATACACAGAGAAATTAGTGTGTCTTTAACCTTCCATGGTGCTTCAGTATTGCGGGATCTTTAATATATGATAATGAAGAAGTAGGCACACTAGGCCTTAATTTGATTCTCTTGGTAAATGTAATTTGTAGCTACAGTGAGGGATCTTACCCTGGTGCTCATCATGCCAGTTTTCAGCTGTAATGGATGCTGTTCACTTTTCCAAACACAACCATCGACTTACTCAGTTACTTAACTTGTTACCTTATTTTTTTAGGAAGTCACTCAATTATCACTTAAACTTCATCTACGTTGGTTACTTTCCAATGTGCTTAATAATTTCTCAAAAAGGCAAGAAGTGTGACTGGAAGAAAAGACAATGATTCCTCTCAAAAGCTTAAGGTTTGGGTGCATCCTGGAGAGACTAACACAACTGCAATTGTATAAATGCATCTTCAAGATTTTTTTTAAGACAAGAGTCTTTTTTTGTTCATAGTCATATCAATATAGTTCAGTTTATCTTAATGTATTTTCATTTCTGCTTTTTCAGGTAACACTTTACTATCAGGCACTCCGAATGCCGTTCACTCTGCCCTTACGCCCATCTCCAGCTTATGAGACTCGAGATATCACTGCCTGGAATGTATTTCCTGAAATAGTTTCGCAAATAGCACAAGAAGATCAATGTAAATATTACTTATATGCTTGTCTCATGAATAAGCAATGTTTGTACATCTGTCCTCTGCCATGACTGGGCCTTGCATTTCCTTCTAGTGGTCTTACAGGGAAGCATACCGTCTCTAACCCTGCTTTCTCAACAGCTCATTCCTTCGCTTAAAAGCATGTTTGCTGGCAGGTGAGCAAAGAGACTTCAAACTGATGTAAATATTCAAAGTTCAGGAATCACTCCTGTCTGCAAGTCCTAGAGGTTGTCTTTTGCCCCTTCTAAGAAGGTGCCATCTCTGCAATGAGAGGCATCACATGATGGGTACAAGACAGATCATGTATTTTCTGCCCTGTTTATTTTCTTCAAAAAGGAGTCATGTGCCTAGCACTTCTGTGGGAAAAGTGAACTACTTTTTATTGTGGTTACTATTTTTAGTTTCTCCACAATTTGGTACATTTTAGTCCCTGTTACCTTTAGTTTTGTGTTTAGCATGTAATTAAAATCAGTGCTAGTATAGTCTATATCTGGTAGTTATTCTGTAGTACTATCCTGTCCTTACAGACTCTGGCAGCATTGAAAGCTTCTGCCAAGGAGATGTTGAAGTTTCTTTCCTGTTTGCCAGGTAGTTCAATCTCACAGAGGTGGCCTTCAATACTTTGCTGCATCGCGCATGCCATTGTCACATCTGCCATTTCTTTTCTGGTTTTGTTTTGCAGCCACATGTGAAGTCAACGAGAGAGATTTCAAAACATTTGATCACGTGAGCCGTACATATTCTTTCAATAAAAGCTGCAACCTGATAGTGGCCCAAGACTGTACTGAACACCCAAAGTTCATCATTACTACAAGAAAGGTTGATCCTCAGTCTTTCTCAAGAGAGGTTCACATAAATACAACTTCAGCGTAAGTGTGGTTTGTCCTGATGGGTCAGGAATTAGGTAAAAAGTTTCAGGCAGTTAGTCTGGGGATGGGAGATGTCTAGCTCCTCAGTGAAACTGGTTTGCAATCAGATATTTGGGGAACAATGGGATTTCCAGAAGGAATCATCATCTGAGACTTTTTGGTTTAGTTACTCGTGTCTTCAATTTCAGAGCCACCATTACCTGTCAACCTGCTTATTAAGTCCCCACTCTGTCTTCTCTTCAAAGGCTGAATCTCAAAACCCAACGTCTCAATGGATTTTGCACTTTGGAAAGAAAACAACTCATTCATTCATTCAAAATTCAGATATTCAAATCGGTTCTCTGCTAGCGCTGGTCACAAGTATCTCTACTTTTTAGATTTTAAATTAACCACTAGTTTCTTCTTTTTTTTCTTTTTCTGAAGGAACATCACAATCTGTCCTGCCACAGATTCATCTCTCCTTGTGGCATGCAATGAAGAACCAGTTCTGTCACACAGTGGGGCTTCTGAGTATGAAAAAGGTAAGCTGTAATACCCACTTTTCCAGGACTGACCTGGAAACCAAATATCTTCAGGATGTTTTTTATAAATTCCACAGAAAAATCTCAAGGTAAAGAAAATACAAGTGGGATTAATTCAAGGGAAAACTAGACACTTTACTTTCTTAAGATTTGTATTTACCTACATTCCTGTTTCCTATAGTATATACACTATATATAGTATATACACTATATATAGTATATTCCTATAGTATATACACTATATGGTATATACTTTCCCCCAACATAGTTGACAGGTAAGTAAAGCCCTTTCTTATACATATGGTATGTCCAGGTTGGTTATAGTTTAGAAAAAACGGGCTTGTTATAGTCACAGTTAGATGCTTTGGTTCAGCTATTTAGCTGGAGCATCACCAATGTCATTATCATTTTGAGATTTAGCAGGCTGGATACAAAAGTCAGTTCCAACTACAGGGAACAGCAGTAGAATATTTTTACAAATAAAGAGATAATTCCTTCTATTTTTGTGTTCGCTCTCAAAAAAAAGAAGAAATCCAACTGTAGCAACAAAATGATCATTGTGAAGGAAAATGCATTATGGTGTATTTTGTGCTACTCAATTTCTCCATTAATTTGAAATTAATATCCTTATGATTCACTATCTGTTTACAGACAATGTTAAAATTTATAAAAAAGGAACAACAGTTATGGTGGAAGCTCCAACACACGGACTGAAGAATGTGACTTTTGATGGTGTGATCCTTAAGGTATTGAGCTTACTTTCAAGGTTACTACTTTCTTTCTGTTCAGTACCTTGGCAATGTAACAGACCAACACTTCAGTACTCACTACAAAGATGTGCTATTTTATAGGTTACTGTTGCTTCATGGATGAGAGGAAAGACCTGTGGAGTTTGCGGAAATAATGACAGAGAAAAGCACAATGAACTCCTAATGCCAAATCATAAGCTGGCACACAGCTGTTCTGCTTTTGTTCATTCATGGGTATTGCTAGAAGAAGCCTGCTCTGGTGGTGAGTAGATCTGAAAACAATTTATGCTTGGGGAGAATACGATTTCACTTTTCATCTGCCAATAGCTAGAAAATATTTTTTTTAAAAGCAGCAGATATCTTTTGCTTAGAAAAGACAATAGCAAAATATATCCATTTTAATTTCATTAACCACTGACAGTTTAAAACACTGCCTGTGAAAATAGAGAATATATACTACAGCAGAAGTCTTTGTCTCATACGCAGTTCAGTAATTGATTATACTATGATTTCTTACACTGAGTAGCTTTCTTCTCGGAGAGGCAAAATCAGGCCTAATCTTGCTCCCACTGAAGTAAGTGTGATTTTTACCACTGAAGCAAAGCAGTTTCAGTTCTTGTCTGCAGACTTAATTTAATCAAACAAGTTGCAGGCTGTGAATGCAGTGTCAGAACTTAAGTTTATGTAAATTTACAGAGAGCACAAAATTTCATATTTGTCCTGCACCATCTGAGAGTGCAATCTCAGGGAAATATTTAGAAATACTCCTAAAGTAAAAGAGCTTCCTCACACACGTAGCTGGAAAAATAATGATGGTATCCCATAACATCAATACAGTTCTGTTCTGTAGGTCTCCATTTACCTTGGACCTGAGATAACTTTATTGAAGTTAATGGTTGTTTTCTCCTTGACTTCAGTGGCAGCAGAATTGTACTTATCTCTGTGTCAGGAAACGGAGTCATAGCTGGGATCCTGTTAAGTGACATTATACCTTTCTAGTGAGATAATTGCGGCATTATAAAAATCATCCAATACAAAAATTATCCTTGATGTTATTATATAAATGCTGCCTTTTTTTTTATCCATTCACTACAGTTGACATTTTTCCTAATGCAATGAAGTAGCCATTGTGCTTGCAGTATCTATTCTTAATAGCTTTCAGACATGAGAGGTTATTTTCTATGTATTATGTAGTTCTAAAAAACTGGGTATACATGATTCCATTTGGGTTATATTGTGCAATTAGATTTTAAAAATAGCTCCCCTTTCAGACTCTTTCCTCTATCCCCCAACTTATCATCCTATCTCGATAACCTCGCTACTGTGAAAATGGTTTGTCAGGCACCTGTGTTTTAATAAAAGCTGAAGAGAAAATATGGACCTTTATTATTGCAAGGATCGATTGGGATTTATTTCTACAATTTTAACTACCTTTCCTTTCCTCTTAGGGTGCAAGCTGCAGCGCAGTTATGTGAAGCTGAATCGAAATCCTACTATTGATGGAGAGGAATCTACGTGCTACTCTGTTGACCCAGTACTGAAATGCATGAAAGACTGTACTCCAATCGAAAAAACTTCAGTTAAGGTTGGCTTTCACTGTTTCCCAAAAGGTACGGTATTTTTCTCTCTCTGTGTCACGTACTGTAGGAGCTCTGTCAGAGCACGTGGAAGAACAAAACACAGCACAGCCACGCACAGACCTGTATTGCTCCAGCTCCTCTCTGAGCTGCTGGTTTTAATCCCATTAGTATTTGCTGTAACTACTGACAGTACTGGCCAGCTAAAAGCTAGTTTAGATGATGGCAGGTAGCATCATCTGAGAAAAACATCTGAGGTGGTAAAAGGGGCAGCAGTGATCGATAAAAATTTTTTCACATTTTCAAGATCTCCATAAAGTTGAAATAAGCAACACTGAGTCCTTTTATGCACATTACAGCCTGCAATTTTGTGTAGACCAGGGCAAGCAAGGCGATTGAAAGTCAGTCAGGTAGTGTGACATGACTGCTGTGATTAGGCTGCCATGCTATGCCACTGTGCAATACATCAGCAAAGAACACATTGCTGAAATGCTCTCTAGATTGTTCAAAAAAATGGTTTATTTTTGAAGGTATTTTATACACATACACTCGTGCCCCAGATTTTTAAAAATATTGGGCCTTTTTCTCCTTTCGCTTATACCAATTTGTCAGGGATGTGATGCATTGTCTAACGCAGGTTCGCACTGAACTTACATAAGCATGAGAGGAGAATCCAGCCTGGAACCTACAGATATTTCTGGTGCATTCCTTCCTGTATCTTTTAATGAATTACTCAGTACATATATACCTAAGAGGGAAACCTACCATTAGGGTGTAGCTACTGAAGTGGTCTGTTCTCTGTGTTAACCATTGTTGGCCAAATCCATTGTTAGCTGGGATAATCCAGTGTAGTTTCACTGAAGCCAATGGACCCCTGTGTTGAGTAATACTGGAGAGGAACAGAGTATTTTATGTATGATTTTGACCAACATCTGTGTAGAACCTTGCACTTTGCTCGTGTTATTAATATCTGCAATGTGCTGAATCAGCCCATAAAAGCAAGGAGTATCTTTCTATAATAGTCAACCATCTACAACAGCCTATTCAACAAGTAGCACAGAGAGAGCGCTAATAGTTTTCTGACGGCTCCCTGAGATGTGAATAGATGCATCCTTTTATGAAAAGAAAAACCCACCCTCAACAAAAACACCTTCCAAAATCTTGTCATATCCATATTTCACAGATTTCTTTTCTGTATCCAAGTCTGTATCTCTGAAATGTCATCACCCCAGGCCACTCACTGCCTCAGAATATTAGGCTATAATAAAGCTGTCTTGTTCTCTCACAAAAATGTGCGAGAAAAGAGGAAAATCAGAAAAAAAGATATGTTAGTTGTCGCAGTCAGTGCTGCTTTTACAGCAACTGCAGGCTTCTCTGGTTCATTTACTGAACCAGAGACTGGGAAGTCTGCTAGCAGGACTCCTAATCAAGGGCTTTTTTTATTTATCCTGAGGAGAAGGAAGAGGAGGAGGGGGAAAAGGAGGAGGAGAGGGAGGAGGAGGAGGAGGAGGAAGGCAAAAGACGCCATTTGTAGTTTTTTTAGCAAGACGATTGCTTTTCCTCAGGCTAAGGATCAATAGGAATACAAGGCCAGCTTTTAAAAACTCTTCTTTTTCTTTCTTTGTTCGATGACTTGGAGAAGAAGCAGAAACAAAATCCTCATCTTTCTCAAGTTGAGAAAACGTATTTGCATGCACTAGACAAAGACCTTTTCTCAGCTCTTTATATGAGAACTCAGACCTGATAGTCTGATGTTTCAAAAGAGAGGGACCACATCACTGTCACCAGTGGAGCAAGGATAAAATGAAGTACAAAGATTCAGAATTTCCCCTGTTGTCCTCAAATCAGTGAGACTGTAGTCTTAGGATCTTGACTGAGGCAGACATCACTCAGAGTTTAAGTCCACATATTAGTTTACATTTCAAGCGTGCCACAAGCCCTACCCACAGGGATTGTAGTTACTCAGCCATGATCCAGTTTGCTGAGGGAACTATTTCCTACATGGATATGAATGGGATCAGATCCACAGTGTGCCCAGGAGCAAGACACATAACAAGAATTAATGTATGTAAAAAAGAGAACCCAGACATTTTATAGTATTTCTCATTTCACAGCTAGAAAATATATTTTTAAAAAGCATCCCCAGCACCTTTCTGGGAAATATTTATTGTCCAGTTTATTATGCAAAACCCGTGCTTCAGGTTGGACAGTAATTTAGCCAAGGAGAGTGTTAGCATTTCAGGAGATAAGTGACTGATAAAACCTGAACCCGTACAGCGGTCTCCAGATTTCCCTGTGATGGGAGATGGCATGTTATAAATGTATTGTCCAACTAAGGGATAAAACAAATGGAGGTAAAATTATGAAAGCTTTACCCATTCTCATTATACAAACTTAATCTAAATGGATGTCCTAATATTCTTCTAGATGCAATGATAAACCTCCAACTAGCTAAGAATATTTATTGGGAGGATGAATATCATTATTCCATTTAGATTATTTTAGCATTAAGGGATATGGCTTATTCAAGCTGCTGTTGATAAAGCAGTGTGCTGAGGTTAATACTGCAACTGACAATGCTCTGCCAGATTTCACAATATATGGGAAACTTTAATTAGAAGTTTATGAACCTCTGAAAATTCTCCAAAGGGCTTATCCTTCAGAATGAACTTCGGCAAATAGTGAGCTGAAATACGCAGTGATATGCAGCACTAACATAAAAAGAGATTGCTGATGTGTATTGGTGGTCTTACATTGACAGTGGCTACCTCCAGCATTTTTACAGCCTCCTGTCTATTGTCTTTGTGCTTCATGAAATGTTATTCATTTTGTTTTTAGGGAAGTATTATCGTAATTATATCACGGATGAAAATCCTGCTCCAAGTCAATGAGTCAGTTAGATGTCAGTTGTGCGGGCAGGATTTCATTCTTTACTTGATGAGGGAGTTGGCAGCCATCAAAACAGTATTTCCTTGAAATGTGTTAATTTGCTTGATGTTAGTTAACAATGGCTTTGCTCTTCTGACAGATACTGCTGTAAGCCTGCTGGAATGGCAGAGAAGCAGCGATAAGAAATCTGCGTCTGAGGATGTTGTGGAGTCTGTGGATGCTGACATTGATTGTACCTGCACTGGCGACTGTAGTTAAGCGAAACGCTGTAGTGTTGTGCTATAGACATACTATACAAATAATTGAATAGCTGGACAGGTAAGGAAGGAACGTAATAGCTGTAGTAAAATATGAAGAAATGTGCTTGAAGAAAATAAGCCTACTGCATTGCATCCGAAGTCAAATGCATTATGTACAGTCTGCACTGCTTAATAAATATGTTGTTCATTAAATAAGTATTCATGTGGTCTCTCTCTTTATTTTTCCCTATCAACAAAACAATCAAACCAACTATAATATTATCCAGAAATTCTGCTTCCTTTTATCTGAAATATAATTACAGCAGTCCTCTCTTAAAATTATGTTCACTAGGTGATGAAAGGAAAACATGATTATGGCTACTGCTAACATTCCATTGTGCAAAGAATTTCATATTTAGCATACTAAAGACACAGTAAGCATTTGTTTTCTTTTATGTTTTCTGGTAAAGTCTGTTCTTGGAACCATTCTGCAAAAAAATACATTTTACTCCCAGCAAGACCATTAGCCTTAGTACATTCTACAAAGGAATGAATTGGACTGCTAGACTCCCACTGTAGCTTTCCAGAGAGCTATAGTGTGTGACACAGTCCCCATTTTCATTTGAATTTCAATGGATGTGCTGTGGCTTCATGAGCTAAAAGTATGAATAGGAACTTTTTTTTTTGGTTTACCATCTCCTATTGTACATCTATGAAAATGATGCCTTCAAAAACTTCAGGGAACAATAATACATCAGGTAGCACTCCAAATATTCCAAAAGAAGTAATATATAGAAAAATATGTAAGATCAATAGCATCATAAAGCTAAAAGAAAGTACAAGCAGGACCGTTAGATTGTGTTTAACCAGCAGTGTCAATCTGCTAGCTTTCACTAGGCCTACGCAGAAAGGCAATTCTATCCCACCCCAGGGGACTAGGAATAGGTGGCACCTTCAAACCCCAAGCAACGGCACAATATCTCTTCACCTTGTACACAAATCAGCCGTGCAGTGAGCCGTGATATGTTTTCCACAACAGGCAATAGCAGCCAGCGTGCTCTTCCAAGAGAAGCCTTAGCATGGGCAAGGTACTGCGAACCCAAATGCTGGCAGGAAACTGTCATTAAAGAAAATACTTTCTAACTAAAAACTGAGCTATCAGAAAGATGATTGAAGACTAAATAGTTGAACAATTACAGAATAACATTTCTCAGTGCTCTTCTTTCAAAAGCAGAAACATGAGTAACGTATAGTACTTCTCTCACACTCTCTCGAGTTGCAGCTTGCCACCAACTTGAAATTAAAGACCCCGGTTTTTTTCAGTGTACTGCACTTACGTCATTACTTTCAGAAGAAAGTAAGCCATTATGAGTTTGTTCAAACCAGGGGTCACTGGGCTGAGCCCTGACGCCTGTTGTGTACCCTGTGGCAAGCGTGTTTGCCTCTGCCCCTAAGCCTCTCTCCTGAGGATAACCTACAGAGGGCAAAAGGGGGTTACCTGCCTCTTTCCCTTCCCTCAGCCTTAATGGTGTCTATATGCTGTACTTGAGAACCTTCATGTGCACTGGGTCTATAGGCAGACAGCCAGTGCTCTATTCAACAGCTTTTTTTCATGCAAGTATGTTCAAACTAAGACCAGTAACATGAGTTCTTGCACTGTGTTTTTATTTGTAATAAAGCATTCACAAATTCCCTGTTCAAAAGCTGTGTTTTTCTAACTCATTGGAAGTGCTACACTGCAAAAAGCATAGCCCCAAACAAGAGGGGAGATGAAGAATATTGCATTCCACTTTCCTTTAAAATCACACTAATATTACACCTGGAGAGCCCTTTTCTCCCTGGTATTGTTTTCACTCTGGCTTATGGGAGATTTGCCATTGACTTTCATGGGATCAGACTGTCATCTTTAATCCAACACCTTTCTCTTTAATCCGCTTGTTTACAAAAGAGAAACTTTTGCCAGTCAACCACTTCAGATAAGGCAAAGGTAGTTGAAGAGATGTAGTGAGAGAAGAAAAATGAACTTTCATGCTCAACTACTAGAACAGGAATTTAGTAACAGCAAAGAGCCATTAGTAAGAGAAGTAATTCTGCTCGCAGTAAAACACAGTCATCTACACAGAAGCATGACACTAATTAACAATGATCAAGCTGGGATGTACAGTACAAAAAATACAAGCAGCTCATAAAGGCAAATGCCTTCTCCCAGAAACAATTTACAGACTGTTAAAGTCATTGGAAAAAAGACTTGAAGACAGAGACTGATTAGCAGTCCTAAATTAGTTTATTCTACAATGACGATATATAACGATGCTGCACACTGTGTACAGCGTTAAACAACAATAAGCATGCCAGGTCAGGCCTGTCCCTGCTGAAGCCCCACTTTGGACCCTGCACCAACGAGAGGGCACCTCCGGCACCCCAATTAAAGGGAGCCACCAGAACAGCTACACATCTCTTTCTGCTAAATTGTCATGCCTGGAAAAAGGTCTTCTCCCCATCCTAAAACCACACACATATGTCTTTGCCCAGGAGAAGCCCCTGTTAGCACTTTTCCACTGGTGGTGGTGTTCACGGGCAATAAAGCTCCCAACAGCAAGATGCTGCGTGCGCCAGCTTGAGCCCAAATGTCCTAAAGAAGCTCCCAGCTCACGCACTGTCCCAGACACAAGGGAATAATGGTGAAAACGCCCGGCAATGTCAGTGCACAGCCAGGGAATTCACCTGCCATCACCCTACTGGTAACGCAGCCTGGCTGGGGTGCAGGCTCGGCCAGAGGGAAAGTAGTCGCTAGCGAAGCTCCTTCCACCGGTCTGGGCAGGGCAGGGGGGAGACACAGCTCTTATTATTTCCATTTCAAAGGGGCAGCTTTCATTTCTGTCCAGTTCCTGTTCATTAGTGCCCTCTTGCTGAGACTGATGAATGCCTTTGACTGACTGAAAGACTCCACTGATGTTGCAGCTGTAAAATCCAAATATAATGGAAGTTAGTAAAGCCTGAGGTTGACAGTGGGCACGCCAAAGCAAAACACTTCGAACCAGTTCATTTTGCCAATGGAATTAAGAGCATTAGCAGTACAAGTGTGAAAAAGCCCTTCTGGAGTTTCTAATGCAGCACATAGACATTTCCAACCCATCTGGGAGGATATCTGCAGTCCAGATTTAAACCCCATTTGGAAATCACGCCTGTCCTATTTTATAAAGCAAACCAAAGTTATATAGTCTATGGAGTATTAAAATGTGTACTTCACAGTCTGAGCTTTTATGCACTCTACTTTTCGTTCCTAGTGCTTCTCAATGATATGAATTAATGAACTCTGGACTTTACTGTAGTAATCAAGGAATATGACCTTGAAATTACAGTATCCAGTATTGTTTAAAAACATGAGTGTCAGAAAAAAGATACAGGCCTAAGCATAGGCCAGGCTGGAGTCCTAATCCTGCCTTTGCAGCTTTGTAATGCGGTTTTGCATGAGGCTGGGGATTTCTGTGCCTCATTTTCTGCATCAGAAGGATATGACTACTTACCTACTCGATGGAGTCAGAAATGCTTATGAATTTATAGTCCCGTATGTCTTTTGCAAGTTCTTCAGTGATTCTAGAGATGAAAAGTAAATTTTTCCACTAGATCTCCTAACCACATGAGTATATTTTATTGCTAAGTTGAAGGTTTTCATTTACAGAGTCATCCAACTGTAAAATAACTGTACATTTGGAAAAAAAATCAAAACAATGTACTTAATTTGTTCATGGTCAGCTTTGGTTAAACCTTAGTGGATTATTCATAAAAGCCTAGAATTGGATCCCGCTATTACAGCGGGATGGGCAAAAGGCTATTGGAGACAGTCTCTTGTATCCTAGACAAAGACAACAAACCTTTTGTCCATCAGACCTGGCTCTTTTGATTCACTAATTTTAAGTGATACAGTGACTCTCAGGAAAGCATGGTCGTTCTGCTCTGGAGAAAGGAGCTGCAGCGTGATAGGAAACGACAAAACCATTAATATCAGACCCCTCCTGGAAACGAAATGCTTGCTTCACAGCATGAGCATTAAAAAAAAATAACGTACAATTCTAACCCCACTGAAGTCAATGGTTAAACTCAACAGAGCTAGGCTTTTACTCAGCATGTTTGAATGAGTTATTAAACGAACTTTAGTTGTCCCTAAAAATAAATGTACTGTGTGGATCTAAGTGCAGCTGATGAATAAGAAACCTCGGGAATCTAGCAAATACAGTAGTTAGAGCTAAAACCAGAGACAGCACAGAAGGTTGCAGAAGAGAGTAGCTATTAGTAGCCATCTGAGCTTTATCTTGAATCTCAAGGTCTCTCATGCCATCTACTGGCCTTTTTGTTTACGAACAATGGTTTAAATCTTTTTCCTCTGGGTTTATTTATAGGTCTGATACATTCCAGGCAGTTTTATATAAATTCTAATCAAGGTTTGGGGTGGTTTTTTTCCCTCTAACCTCTACAGTTGATTACTATGTGTTTTTTTTTCCTGTGAGTACATTACAATTCTGTACCTTTCTGAACACCATTTCACATGGTCTCTGGAGGAAAAAGACATTGCCTAAGACATTCTCATTTCTGTTATTGCTGGATAGGCAGTAATTACATTGCAAGCAGGGCTGGGAGAACAGTTTACTAAGAAAATCCAAAGCTGTTCGAAAATAGCACTTACAGTTCTTCCTCAATCAGTGTGAGAAGGTTGTTATTTTCGTACCTGAAAATGCTTTAATGTACAAAAAATATCTGGTTTTCCCTCGTTTTTCTCTTGTGGCTCACTTAGCTATAGTTCACAGTGAACGTTTATATGTCCTAATATTATTAAGTTTATTTTTAGATGGATTTTGGGAAGCAGGAATTAGATAGATAGATAGATAGATCTGATCACAACACTTCCCTTCATTCTCTGTAGTCTATTTCTTTCTGACGTCCCAGTTCCCCTTCCCTATTTATCTGTGTCCACTGGTGTGTTCAGCTTCTTTCATCAGGACAAACGTGGGCATCACAGCACACCTCCATCCACCTCCTGGGGGGAGCAGGCAGCCCTGCAGCTGGGCACCGTGCCTGATCTAGAAGCTATTCAGGCAGCTTCAAAAATCACATTGCACCCCATGTGAAAACATCAGCCCACTGAAGTTTTTGGAGCCAGTTTTTGGAGCCTTACAAACTTGCTCTCTCTCCTCTCTCTGCTTTCCTTCTGCAGTATCTTTCACTCATCTATGATTACAAACAGGCTAAGGGCCAGGGACGTGTGTGACATAGTAGTTGTAAAGGCAGGCTTTTGACATTAGGCAATGTTGGAGTTCAGAGCCCAGAAGGAGTTTGAACATCCAAGACCTCTGTGGATTATCCTGGAGTACTCCAATTGTCATCTGCATAATAGAGGCAAAATTAAATCAATATCTTTACAGTAAGCAGCTAACTGGGATTCATCAGGTTGTGCATGCTGTTAGCCTGTGCAAACTTGGGTCCTGTTACTGGATAGCCATATTCTCCATCGTCTTTGATGCATTTTGCCTTTAGGTAAATTGTGAGTGCTTTGGAGAAAAATACTAATTGGAGACTTGCACCCAAGTCCTGCATGAACTCTGCAAGGGTCACTATAGCAAATGTAGTGCTAAACCAGGGTGCTGAAATAGCAGTCCTCAGGCTTTTGCCACATCTTTGTTTTGTCTCACTGGGAAAATGGATCAGAGTCTCTTTTCATTCTGAAGATTCAGGGCACTTTCATGACTCTTAAAATCTTCTTCTTGGTGACAAATACACAAACCTATCTCCATTATTTTTTTACATTATTTCCTTCATGTATCATCTTAACTTTCGCAAGTAGAAGTAACTCAACATTCTTTATAGACGTTATATGAAACAATATTTAAGTACCTTGTTTAATAGTGGTCATATCTGTTTCTCATGCGGCTGAGGATTTACTCTAGCTAGAGCTGCTTTGATATTTTGTTTTCTTGCCAGCTGATAAAAACATAATTATAGCAAAAGACATACAGCCAAGAATTTGGGCTGAACAAGCTAACACGCTAGAATTCCACTTAGATTCCTGCTTATGTGGTCAAAACAAAACTATTAATATTCAAGATCTGTTCATGACTGTGAGACTTGGGGGATGATATACAGATTAGATTCACTATGGGCATAAGAGATTGACGCAGGCTCAGGCTGGGACCAGAACTGGCAGTCAAATGCGTATCTCACCGTAACGCTAACCTGTCTACATTACTTCAGACTCAATGACGATACATTGATATCGCTGAATGGTGTTTCGTCTTTGTGAAATGTGGCTAGAACACTTCCATTTGATACTGACTTGGACATCTCTACATGATGAGTCATAGTGCCCCCGCTGTCTCTGATATTACGATTCGCTGTACTACAAGACCTGACTTTCATGTGTCCGAGGCCAGAGCACAATCTTCTCCCCAGAGTGATGTACTAAATTCTGTATATTAAGGAGAGTTAAGCACTTTAGGTGGGATCTAAGGTATCTTCACTCTCCAGCCTGATAGCTATGTAGACTATTCAATAGGAAATACTGAAGAGGTCATCATACACATCCCATTTCTCAGGGCCCTGGGCTTCCTTGGAACAGGTTTCCATACCTGAAATCACTTTCTAGGTTCTGGCAGCTATATTGTCCCTTCTGAAACACAGCTGGGGGGATGGTGGGGAGGGGGAGAAGTCTCACATCTTAGGTGACTCTTCAACACATTAAATCATTGTATGAAAATAGGTGGGAACCACAGTTGCATCATTGAATGAGCATAATCACAGATACTGTGCTTTTGTGGGGCTCACTGATAGAAATTGAGGGGTGTAGAGGGAAGAATATCTTGTGTGGGGCTTTTCACATCTTACGTGTGAGAAGTGGCTGAGCCCCGTGGCTTTTCCAGCAATTCTAAGCAGAGGCAACGGTGTTCTTTAGGGTGCTGGAGAGCTGCACAGATTGTGAAAATTAGGCACCGATAGATTTTGCTATTTAAAGGTACAGAAGGGAATATTAAGGATTTCAGTCTTGAATATAAGCACCAACATCATATCTAAGTGTTTTACTTTCCTCTGTGAAGCTGGGCATCAGTCTCTAGAAGGCTACAGCTTCAGATTGGAAAACCCTGATGCAGCCAAACTGAAATGCTCCAGAGGAATTAATTGGTGACCTTCCCTGACAGACCAAAATAAATTTGGCAGGGAGGTTGCCCCCTTTGCCAAGTCCTCAGATCCCCAGCTGCAGCCGTACGGATTACGCAGCTTCCCGGGCTGGGTAAGGTTGCCAGCTCCGAGCCCAGCAACAGCCAGCTCCCCCGTGCCGCCTCCTGTCTTCAGCTTGGCTGTGCAGGCTCCTAAGCATGCCCAGGGCCAGCTGGTTAGCACCAGGCAGACAGGGAACCTGGCACTCCCCCCACCTTTTGGCCAGCTGGTGGATCGACAAAATGGATTGCTCCACTCATGAGAAATGCTGGGATGCCGACATCTCCCTCCTGCGCAGAGTGAGATGCAATGTGACAGCCCAAAACTCCCCTGAGATGCAGTTCCTTTTTGCAGCGCGTACGGGCTGCTCTCTGCCTCACTTTCTTCACCCATGCAGGGGACGGAGGAGCTTTCCAGGAGCGGTGTGATGAGGTTATTTCTTTTGTATTTTTGAAAGGATCCCAAAGCACTAATTTTTTGTACATCGTTCGGCCTCCCGTTCCAGCTTTCTCTTGGTGGGTAGGCACAGACGAGCTGAATTAAAGGTCAAGGTTTAGGTTACCAGCACAGGCAAAGCTCTGTGCTTTCTGTGCTACTCAGTCCTACCAAATCTGCAGCTTTACAGGAACAAACACCTACAGAGAGAATCTTGGCCTGGCCAAGGCAGAATCATAACTCAGACCTATAGTATTGATTTTATATCATGTCAATATAAATATAAATATAAATATAAATATAAATATAAATATAAATATAAATATAAATATAAATATAAATATAAATATAAATATAAATATAAATATAAATATAATTAAGAAGGATTTCTCATTTCTTTCAAAGATCCTACCACCAATTCTAAGGGTAAATCCTTTATGGTACAAATATTTGAATGTCACCTTCAGCATGGCACTGAAGAGTGGTTGAAATGTGTAAGTTTTGTTCCTCTTGAGCTCTTGCCTTACCATTAGCATCCTTTAGGACAACATACCTTCCTTAAAATTTTAAAGGGTTTTTTTCCAACTATTGATATATGCAAATGATGTGTTTTGAGATTTGGTGATCAGGACTGTATACCTGAATTGCCCAATATACAACAGCAATACAAATATTTTCTGTAATTGTGTCCACTCCTTCACCATTGTTCTAGTCATCTAGTCCCCTTTTAACTGCAGCTCCATATCGAGCACAAGAGACAAGCGTTGCACTGACAAAACAGCTTACATTTGCATAACCTCCAATAACCTCTGTGCTGTAGAAAATGTGAGATTTTCACCACTGCTAGCTGTAAATGTATTTGTTTAACCAAGCTGCTAAAACTCATATTTTAGCTCGGGAACTACTTCATCCAATAAGGCTCTCATTGCACTTCCACCGTTCTACAAGCACTTCATCCTAAGGCAATCAAGGTGGTAAAATACAGTACTTTTTTAAAACCAACGGCCTCGAGTCAGTGGTTGTTTGGAATACAGATGCAGTGGGACCACCCACAGTCAGCCCCCCCAGGAAGATACCTGATAATTCTCACATTACATCATCCTTGAATTTCAATCATTTCCTCAATAGTTGCACTGAAATCATTGAACCTCACTGTTTTCCTCCACATCAACATGCACTCTAGAGGGAAAAAAAAAAGGTTTTTTCTGCTGCAAAAATATTAGTAGATCTTTTAAAACAGTGTATGAGAAATAAAATGCATCTAGTCTGCCATACTATTCCAGTAACTTAAGCCTGAAAACTGCAGTAATTTTTCTGAATGGCAGACTGAGAGGTTGCTTACTTGGTTATCACACGGCAATTTCACAGCTACTGGGTTTCATTACCCCCTTCCCTCCCCAAAAGATTTCCTTCATATGAAAAGACCTTTCCTACTTTAAGTTCTTCTCTTTGCCTGAATTCTTCATTATGCTACTTGTAGGGCTTATTTTTCCCTCGTTAGGCAGAAAGCAGGGTCGTAATGAAAGTGCTATGTAATCAAGTGTGTCTCAACAAGCTGAACATATTCCCGTAGCAAACCCCCAGGAAACCAAACCAACTGCAGCCCCCTCCGCTCCTACCAGCTGCTGCTGCGCTTATCTTCTAGATAAGAGACCTGGTGATCTCCTCTAATGGCCTTGCCTTTGAGGGAACGGAGCAGCGGGAAAGTAGGCTTACTCACACTTCACCCTGACCTCTAGGTGAGAAGAAGCCTTCCCTGTACAGTTATATGCTCACAGTAGAGGCTGATAAATAGTCCGAACCATAAACCAAACAGAGTTAAACAAAATCCATCAGCTATGGTCTCTGCAGAGGGCCCTTCTCGCCTGGCTCCTGGGGGTCCATAGGCTACAAACTCGCTGCCACTAGAGGGCAAACGTGACCAAGCCATTCATACAAAAGAAATCTGTCTACATTAATATATCATTCGTTTTAATTATGGCATATTGTGTGAGAAGAAACCTCTTTGTCTAACTGCACCTTCAGAAAAGATACAGTAATGGTATCTTTTACCAGACACACTCATATCAGACACATCAAAAGTATTCACGGTTGCAACTGTGCCAAAACACATTGCCACTTCAACTACACGTGGCCCTAAAAATTTTATAAATATGCAAGTCAAACACTCTTCTCAAATGTTCAAGTAAAAATCTGGTATACATCTTGATATGATTCAAACCGATACAAGTGAAAACAAACTAGATACATTTCACCTTGTGGAAAAGAATTATTTTGAAAAATATATTCGCAGTAACCAGTCGGAAGGTTTCCAGGAAACTGTTGAGATCCCACTCTGGGAATCTCCTATTAAAGAAGGAGGTGATACAATGAAACATCTAGACTGACTCCCTCTACAAGGCACTTGCCTGGCTTTCATCTCGTTCTGAATGAGCACATCAGCAGTTCAAGTCTCGTTCAATAGCTCTTTATAACGGCTTCAGGGTCTGTTTCTGGAGTTAGTCATTACCACATAATATGGGCATTTAGCTATTCAACGTTAGGATACAGAAGGTAGTTTTTAGTGTAACAAAGTGAAAGGAAGAAAGTAAAGAACACACACAATGCGTAGGGAATAACTCAAGATGTAATTTAAACTACGAGGAGGAAGTAATATTTTTTTGATAATTTCTTGAAAGGTTTGTGCAGGTGATTTTCCTAATGGAAAGAAATGGTAGGTTTGGAAAGACCCTGTAGTCATACAAGCCTGCAGAATTGGTATCAAAGCTCAGAAGCTGGCAAGTCTGTTCCCCCCTTAATGTTAGCAAGCCAATATTTTTCTTCAAAGGGAAGTCCAGCTTCGTAACTGCAATGAGATGCAATTCCACTGATGTCTCTGGAGTTGCATCAGCCTCTGGTAGTAGTAAGTGTGACCCCCCAGCGTCAGGATTTTATAAAGATTAGCCCAGCAAGCACATAAAATATCAAAAGCTACAGGAAATTGTCAGCATTTTCCTTCAGCTCCTCAGAAGGGAAGTTGTCAAAGTAGCTGTCTGCTAAACATATCATCTGCCTTACTATAGAAAGAAGGATGTCAACACTGCATGTCAAATCCAACCCTGAGATATATTTTTTAATGGGCAGGATCTGACTTAGACAGATCCCAAATCTCTCTGCAATTACCTGCATCTGTAGGAAAAGCACAAAAGGATTTATCTTAAAGAGCTCTCAAACTATTTTCCAGTCTTGCTTTTTGTGACAGAAGCAAAGTAAAAATCTTAGGAAAATATTTTTAAAGGCATTGTTTGAGGAGATTGTAAGTTTTAGTTGTTCCCATGCCTTCACATCAGCAATAGTGCTGCTCAGGTGCAGTTTGGCCAGTGATGGTTTGCTCTCAGCCACCACCTCGCCTGGGGGTCTGGTGACCCTTCCCCCGTGAGCTCCAGCCCTCTGTCAGCACCCAGACACCATGACAAATGATGGCTTTCAGGAAAGAGACTACTCAGAAGTGGGCTACTGCCACCAGAACCATTCCTCTACTACTACAGCCTATTACCTTCAGAAAAAGTGTTTGGGATGATGCAATGTGAATTGAAATGACTGTCTATCTCTACACCCTTCCTTAGCCAGGCACACTTCAAACGTAGCAAGGGAGGGCACAGAAATACAAGCACATTAAGAAAATGCTGGATACTTTCAAAATGTTTCAGCTTAACCAGTGCAATGTATCGAGTATGCCAGCGGTCCCCTGACACAGCCATCAAGGGACATGCTATGGCAGTGGGAACGGACACCGCTTCCTGAAGCCAATGTTCACACGGGCGCAAGAGGCAAATTAATTCATTCCTGCCAACATGGACTATCATCTTTTCCCTGCTACTCTTTCTTCCTGCTCAAAGCATATTTTAAACACAAGCAATAATGTGACCTAAAGCCTAAACTCTGCTACAAGAGCTCTAGCTTCCAGGAACCCTTCCCACAGGTAAAGGGAAGTCATGTCAGCCAGGCGTGGGAGTCACCACATTTCAACGCTGGTTTCTCAGGTTCATTTTTCACATCCCATTGCAGAGGGTCACTTCAGAGCTGCATCTAGCCAATAAAGCTGATTAATTACACTGTATTAGCCCAAGAGCAGGTCTACATATGCAAAGTGCTAATGATAGCACTTTAGGTTTATGACATCCAATCCTTTACGACCTTTTTTTGTGTGTATGTCATTTTTACACTTACACAAGGTAAGTACAGAGCCCTAATGTGTCTTTTTACAAAAACTTCACTAATGTTCATAGAGGGGAGAAAAAAAAGGAGAACCAAGCAGCTAGGGTTAAAGGAAATGTTTTTTGCCTTTGTAACTAACTTTTATTCTCTCCTGAGCTGGATGCACTAAGCATACAAAAATGTGCTTTGGTGGCCCAGGGAAGTAAATCTGGACAGGTTTCGCAAGTGCCCCTATGGATTCTTAAGCAGAGCACCGAAGAACTGTTCATAGTTAAGTCAGCAGTGTGCAAGCATTAATGCATAAGACAGCACATTGGGTGCTTAGCCAGCACACCTCAGTTCCTTCTTTTCTCCTTCTTTCTCTACTTAGACATGAGAATAATAATAATAATAAAAAAAAAAAAAAAAAAAAAAAAAAAAAAAAAAAAGTAAGTGCTGTATAAGGTAATTGCCTGAAACTGTATGAACAAGATTTTCTCCCCTCTAGGGGAATTCTCAGCTGGGTGGGTAAACTGCTGCCGTTCTGGATTGGGTTGGATGCAGCAAGTCATCCTAGCCCTTACTTTTCCTAAGTTTCTGGTGTCTTTCTCTGCTATCACCAACCAATTTGTTCTTTAAGGTATACGTGTAATTTCAGCAGATCTTCAATTTTTAGAAGGGAAAAAAGACTTTGAAGTGTGACATGAATTATATTTTCAGAGTATGGTAGTCCCTGACGGAACAGAAGTATGGCAGAAATGGAGTGCCACTACATTCTGCTTCTCAGCTGATGTGCTTGTGTACATGGCCTGAGCGCCTTCCTCAAAAGAAGGAAATGTTTTCTTCATTCTAGAGGAAAGGATGCTCCAGTGCCAAACAAATGGGCCACCTTCTAAGAACTGCTCCCCAAGCAGCCTCTCTACAACTGCTTCTGGTTGAAGACAGCACAAGAATTCAGTTTTTCACAAAGGCATTAGGTAGAAAAGCTTTAATTATTAAAAGAGTGTGAATTAAACAGATACTGTGCTGCACCTACAGTGCCTTGGTGAGAAGGCGCTCTGTAAACAGAATTATTATTTCATCAACACAGTAGACTCCTCACTTAATGGCTCACAAACTGGGCCAGCGATGAGATTCGATGTGAAGAAATCAATGACTCAAAGCAAGAGATTCAGCAAATATGAAACACCTAGTGCTTAGCTCTTAGGATTGCATATTGTCTCCTGTGGAAGTGACTTGTATCATGCAGGGAGAAAATAACACTCCCGCTGCTGTGTCCAACTGTATCCATAGGAGATGAGACTGAACTGGTGCTTGCTAGCACTAGACTCCCATACTTTAGGGGGTTTTTTATTTGCTTTTTGGTGTTCTCCTTCTGTGCTATAGCTGCTAAATAAATAAGCATTACTACTTCATATTTCCAAAATGCTCTTAGTGCCTTTTTTTTTTTTTCTGTAATTCATGACATCAAAGTCAGTATTTCTTAGTAGTGGTAGCCTTATTTTGGTGTCCACCAGATGTATACATCAATCAGGATGACTCTGCTGTACCACAGAGCAGAAGCACCAAAGGGCATCCTGCAAAATTAAATGGTGAGAATAATGAAGTCTTTCACAATTCCTCTCTGTTCTAACCATTATAACAACCCGAGAGAGCAGAGAAGATATTTTCAACATGTGGCTATAGGTGCATGACTCTTCTTCAGACAGCTGGCTAGAGGGTAAATGGCAAGAGCAATAAGTATCTATCTCTCCTCCCCAGGAGTGAGCATGATTCATGGATGAAGAATACTTTATTTTCCTACTCACCAGCATACCGAGGCTTTACTGTGAAATTACTTCTTAAGTTTTCCCCTTCTCTTCAGTGCTAATTTAGGGATATAAAACTCACCACGCTAGCTCACTTTTCAGTGAAGCGATTTCAGCTTCTCTTCCAGATTCTCGGGGAAAATCTCAGCTTTACATTCATCAGCTCCTAATGCAAAACAGCGAACCAGACTCTGCAGAGAAAGGCTCCTGGTGTAGTCAGGAGTATCTGCGTAAAGGAGGAGAGGTGAGTTAAATTGCAGAGGAAATCCTTCATTAATAGTGCCAAAGGACTGTACAAAACCTAACTAATTCTCTGAAAGAAGGAAGGATTAATATCCCATTTTACAGGGAGGAAAGTGAGATAACAGAGCAAACACCCAGGAAAATTAGCAGCCAGGATCACTGTGGCTTCAGTTCCACATCCATTCCCACGGGTGGAGAGCCAAATTTGGGCAGGATCTCTTCTATTTATGTGGTAGTTTGTATTTGGTGCTGTGAAAGAAACAGTCCAGCAAAATTTCTCTCCAGCAATTTTCTTCAGAATACCCTGTCGCTTCTCATTTGGATTTTTTTCCTATCAACATCCATCTTTACCAAATAAGACAGTTAACAGTTAATGTGCCAGAAAACAATTATAAATTAC
This sequence comes from Burhinus oedicnemus, assembly GCA_008921705.1. Lineage (NCBI taxonomy): Eukaryota > Metazoa > Chordata > Aves > Charadriiformes > Burhinidae > Burhinus > Burhinus oedicnemus. The sequence continues at coordinate 3,412,954 of VFFE01007836.1, forward strand.
ACAGAACTGTGTTGAAACCAGACTGCCACCTTTCACGTGTTTTTGAAGATAATCTGTCTTTCTGACACACCTTTCTGTCTGCTTTTCGTCGGGGGGAATGATACAGCACAGAAATACACTGTTGAAAAATGGCAGTTTCCAATGCCTTCCTCAAAAAAAGCAATAACCTTTTTCTACACGTAATTGCACTAAATTCACCAAGAGCACATAATGGACAGGAATATAAAATGAATCACAGCATTTCTATATGAAACAGCTGTTCCATGAACTGGCCATGATGATTTTTGACTCTATGACTGCATCTGTAGTTTGGAAACAATTAGCCAGAAGCAATTATTTATCTTGAGTTGTCACACTTGTTTTATCAGCTCTTTAGGGGGTTCTCATGTAATCATAGAACTTGCAGAGCTGAAAAAGCAGGATTTTCCTGCTCTAGTTGGACCAAGAAATAAAATGCAAATCAATGACAGTGTGTTTAAATAAAATTTATATAATCCAATTTCATCCATCATTTTCTTCTTTTCCTTGTTAAGACAAAAATACTACATGCTCTCAAAGACTCAGGAGATCTCCAAAATATATTTAGTAGTCACACCAGTATACTGGAATCAGGAGAATGCAAATAAATCCCATCCTTCATTGCCTTATACTTTCCACTCCTCCAATTTGCACTGGTAAATTTGAAATCTGAATAGTCTCATTTTTCAGAAAGCACTGAGCACTCCCCAGTGCCTTTTGCAGCCACTGGGACACGCAGCTGTGACATTCAACACCTATGCAAATCTGGGCCCAGTTATCTGCAGTGAGACAACTAATGCAGCTGAGAAAAAGAGTTGCTTTGCCATCTCACAAGGGAATGAAATCTCATAGTGAGCTGCTGGCTCTGTTAGAGGTAACTCAACAACATTACAATAATATAAGCAGCCTTAGGAATAGGCTAAAAGTCATTAGGAGGTTGGTTTTCAGAGCATATCAGGAGACAATATATGGCACCGTCATGCATTCAGGAAATCACGTTCAGGCTTTATAAACCACAAATGCAAATAAGGTCTGGCAAGCTTTATACTGTGAACACATAAATAGATTTAGCATATGTAAGCCATTGTGTAGCTCAACTGGAGAATTAATACTGTCCAGAAAAATATATGCCAGTGTAGTAAGAACTTTCTGAGTAGCGTGAGGTGAACAGTACCCAGGACAGTCATGTCAAGCTTTCTAATTTCACATTTCTGAAACAAGAACCAAGACACAAATGTCTCACCTATGCTGTTGACATTGGACATCGTTTTGCAGGACGTCCGGAGTGGTTAGCCAAGTGCAGCATAGCTGCACAAAAGAACTTGCTGTTGCTTGTTATTAAATTATCTGGCTGCTTAGGTTTAGGCCACGGCCTCTGGACAGTCAGCAAGCAATAAGCATCACTTTTTACAAAACTAGTAAGGTTCAGACATTAACTGCCCAAGTGTGTATTAAAAGGCTATTTCCTTTCAGAGCTGAATTCAAACCACCCATTTGTGCTCACACAGTTCTTTTAAAATTAACTTTATTTTATCTAGAACCTTTTCTTCTCCTTTTCTTTCAGAAGCAGCTTTCGAACATGCAAGCAGACTGGGGATCTGTTTGGCTTTCCCTGTCGAAACATTCACCAGCCTCCCGTGCTGAATCCCGATTCACCGTGTCCTGCACGCTGCCAGGCTTGTGTCCTCACAGAGCTCTAGCACTGCTCCTGCTCTCGCTCCCCTCCTGCCTTCCGGGCACAAAACCTCTGACAGAAACTGGGTTCTGGGGCCCAGCTGCTATAGGTGCACCGGACAGGCAAAGAGCTGGAACGCACCTCATCCTGAACGCCGAACACGAATATCCTGCCTCACAGTTCGGGGAGTAATGAAAACTGAAGACACAAAGGGATTTTGCACTAGATTTCTGAAAAATCCAAGCTGAGCTGACAATCTAAGCACTTCTCTGTCAACAAAGGCTGTTTGGGATTTACAAACTAGCTGTCCCTCCTGAAGAGTCTGACTTATTTGGTATGCTTTGAGCAATCTTTATGCATGCCAAGTTTTTATTCACAGCCATGGCATTTTGCATAATACTCAAGTAGAGTATTTGCTTAGGAAGTGGTAGACCTGGATTCCGGGCTTTTCCCTGCTGAGGAGGACTGAAACTACAGCTTCCACCTCCTGCAGGAAAACACAGGAGGGACTGGGTCAGGCAGAGCCTACAAAGAAGCATAAACCTGGATCCAAGTGGAAGAGACCCGGAACCCAGTGTCTGCTCCCTGGGATGTTCAAACATCTAACATTAGATGGCACCTGGGTTAAAAAACAAATACAGGCCAGAAATAATCAAGGACATAGAGACTGGGACCAAGAATACATCACTCTTGGCCAAGCTCCATAATCACTAGGTTAGATAATGATGCCAGTCCTCTTGGCAGACCTTATTTGCAACGTGCTAATGCAACTATATTATTTCTGTTCTGCAGCAGTCTGAAAGCCACGAGGTATGTGTCTCTGTACTGCCCCTCCATGGCACAGTGCAGACATATTTTCTTCTCTTTTATTGAAGGAGCTTGATACAAACTACCTTACCATTCCCTGGGTCAGAGAGAAAGTTATATGTAATAGTCAGTAACATTAATGTAATTACTACTGCTTCATTATTATTATGGATTTCTAAATTGGGACTGTACATATCCTTGGTATCCATCATACTGCCTGCACCTGGAGTAGGAATCCTTCCTGTTTAATTTCAAAGACGTTCCATGATTACAGCAGTCATCCATTTAATTGGGGCATCATCCCCCTGTTTCAAGTAATATTTAATTAGGTTGCAGAAAAAGGAAAGCAAAATTGAGAATGCCCTACTGGGGGATGAATACCCTAAAGGATTTTAGAATAAATATCCTTGAGGATTTTAGAGTAAAGATGACTTGACAAGGAATACGTAAGTTGTTATAATTCATCTGCCCTTGTCTTGATTAACACATCTCACCCTCTGTACAATGGGGATGAGATTTGCTGGAGAGCTGCATTTCCAGGTCAGCACCTTAAGATTAGGGAGCATGCAAGAGGCACAGCCTCATTTCTCCTCCCTGGATGGAGCCTTTGGTGCACAAAGCCTTCTGCCTACAGCTCAGAGTTAAGTACCAGTCAGATGGAAAGGACATTTCCCCCCGGCCTATTGAAGTGGCTCTGAGCATAGCAGCTTTCATGAATCCCACCCTTGAGCCCTACTGATCCTATAAGGTATCAGGGCACCCAAGAGTTAGATACCTCCACTCCAAGCATAAAATATCTTGTATCTCCTTAGAGAATTAGCCCTCAGTTTCACTCTGTGCAATTTCCTATCTAACTGAAGCAGTTTGAGCATAGATGCGCTTAAACCTGCTAGGCACTGGGATTTCATAAGAATGGAGAAATACGTAAGAATCAAGTATCAAAGACAACTAGATGACCTCCTAGGAGAACATAAGTCTTCTCTAGCTCGTTGTCAAGATAAGCCACTTGCCCAACAATAATCATGAGTAGTTGTTGCAAGGGTTAACTACCATGCAATTTGTCTGAGTGGAAATGCCAGACACTTGCAAATAACCAGGAGATAGAGTAGTGCAACATTGAAAGTAGGTCACCACAGTTTCTTCAACAGACATGTCTTTTTTTGACATTAACTGGTCTTTGACTCACAGTCCACAAAAGTTAGATCATTTCCAAGGAAATCTGCCACATTGAATGTGCAGTTTTTAAAACTTGGTATTATGGCTGTGCTATTATTGTGCAGCATGCGTTGCTTGCACAGCAAGATTGGAGATCCATTTCCAAAATTAGGGTCAAATTTATAAACCCACATACAGTGCATTGTCTATTATTTTAATAGGATTTTTTTCCTTCATACACTTTCCTGTTTAATGCAAAGTGAAATTCCATTTCCTCTTTAGTAAACCTTTCAGGTGAAATATAATTTTGACTAATAAAACCTCCATAAACACAATCACTTTTATTCTGTATGACTGCAACAGTCAGACCTTGATAACACTTGGCATGACTGGCAGCAGCAAGGTAACCATGGACACTGCTCTTATAAAGAGGTGATAAAAAATTACATCCCAGTAATTTGGAGATATTTATTTTTTCTTGAAAGGGAAAGGGAAAAAAAAATATTTACAGATATATTCCATTGTCAGATGCCATGACTATTACTGGTAACATTAATATTCTTACAGTTTTAACTGTGATGTTTAGAAACAACAGCCTGAGGTCAGGGCCACTGAGATCAGAGTGCTGCCCAAACAGAGATGATGGTCCTTGTCATCAAGGCCCAGAGTCAGAATAAAAAGACAAACAAGAGTAAAAGAAAATTGTTTTTACCTCCATTTTTCAGATAAAGGAAAAGAAGCACAAGAACACAAATCTTTAACTAGTATAAATCAGTACAGTCTCACAGACTTTGCCATCTTTGGAGTGACTGCTTTTCTGTATCTGTTAAGCGTTAAAGGCCATCAAAAAGCATTGGACTAGTCAGACCTGCCCAAGGAAAACTATATCCATGTCCTCACTAATCCTTTGCATTACTTATAAAATTTTTATAGACATATTTCAAATAACAGTTTCTATAAAGTCTGATCATAGAGCATACTGTTTTGCTGACATTTTTATTGTCTACAAAAACCTCTCGAGTTCTGGAATTCTAGCAAATTGCATCCCTTAAAGAGCACATCAATTTTATTTGTGCATTTTCCTAGCGAACTTGCCTTCTCCTCTTTTTGCATGGGTGTCATAAACTGGTATTTGGGTTGACCCAACTCAAACCAGCTGTTGGTTTTCTTGTTTGAATTATTTTTCTATCGCACCCTGCTTATGCCCTTTCCCTTTCTCCATACCGACAGCTTTGCCAGAATAAATCTTCTCTGCTCAGCCAAATGCGAAAACAGCCCGCAAACAAGGTTAGTGTCCTTTTTTGGTTAGGTATGCCTAGCCCAGTCTGCAAAGTCCTGACTAGTGTGTCAGACTGTTTTCGCATTTCTTATTATGTATTACCAAATGTCCTGGCTTGAGGTGTCCTTGAATCATTAGTTCATCTACCTGTAAATAAGCCAAAACTTTGATAATGATGCTAAAAAATAAATCTTCATGTGGCAAAATGCATATACTTTGCCTCAAATACGTAAAACATTATTTCCTCTCAGTCCCAGGTAATTTAAAAGAATCTTTCCAATATTTCCTCGGTAATCCAAATCCAGGCAGATTAAAAATTATACAAAAGATATAAAAGGCAATAAACCTGTAGTTCGCCGTAGCCCATGGAGTGCTCCCTAACACTTGTTTTGCAGTTACTTCTGTTGCAGTGGTGAACGAGTGTCTGCGCTTTCACCTGGAAACAAAGACTGAATTATTATCTCTGCCGTCAAGGGAATGTTTTAATTTCTTGCGTTACAGTCGCTTGAAAGTTCGTCACCTAGCCTGCAGATGGAGAGAGAGGGCTGTGGTTAACGCTCACTGGCGTTCCCCACAGAGTTACGTGCCTGAACTTTATCTGAAACTCAGCACCGCGCTTCGCACAGGTAGAGCTGGACGCAGACTAATAGTATGGCATACGCATAACTGAACAAGCATTTCCAAAGGCACATTCTAGTCTCAGCCACACAGTTGTAACTTGGGAATATGGTTTTGAATTTCTGTGCATACTGACTAGAAGAGCGTCAGACTAGGAACTTCTGAGTGTTGATGCCATTGAATGAAGGAATTCAGGAAACAAAGTTATTTTCTTCTGGTCAGTGACCAATATCGCCCCACTGTTTTTACAACACTGAAAGTCTGCTCAGTATCTCTGACGCTTCTGTCATTTCTAAAGCCTGAGTCAGGTGGCTGAGACATACGTGTTAAAAAAAGAACTTAATTTTAGTTTCCATTTTCTGATCACTTATAATTTTGAACAAAAATATTGATCCAACAAAGCTGTCATCAGAAGAAAGGAAAGAGATTTTTGACACACAATTAGAAAGGATTTATTACTAAACCTTCAAATTATTTTTTCCAAAGAATTAAGTGATAAAATATGTATTGTATATAGGAAGAGAGATAATGAGCTATAAGAATCTGTACATGTATTGTTACCCCAAGAGCACTTTTATAGAGAATGATTATTCTGTAAGAAAGAGAAAAAAATGGAACTCAATGCATTTACAGACAAATCCAAGCATGCCCTGCTTGTTGAAGTTTTCTTTACGTTACACTCAGAGAAAAATAATTGGAAAGCCCTTGCTCTCAGCTGAGGACATAGGCTCCACTGAAGTTAACAGAAGTTCTCCTGCTGGGAGCAGAAATTCATCCTGCAAATAACAAGATGACTGCATCTTCCCTTGGCCCCCTAGTCGTGTTCCCACTAATCACCCCTCAGTGCCTTTGGCATGACACTGAAGTGCTCAGTCCAGGATGTATTCAAAGTCTCATTGCCTTAACTTAATTTAAGTAACTTCCTGAGCAATTCTATAACATTTTCCCTGTCTTGCCGGGATTTTAACAAAATAAATTAAAATATTCATATCTTGGAGATGCTTTGACACAACCACCGGATCACAGTCACTGGTGCAGTCCTGCCCTGTGCTTAACAAGAGGGACTGACAATTTCTTTTGGATACAGCACACTATCTGAAATGAGGAGATTATAAACTGCTCCCTGAAAAGCCAAGGAAATTACTCTCAAAGATATTTAGGCCGGTCTGTTGTTCAGTCCTTCTCACTAAACAGATTTATACAACGTTTTAGTGGTCTCACTGTAGACAATCAACTGATCAGCAAAACAAAACAACACTAAAAAAAAATTACAGAAAACAAAAGAATAGTTTCTCATAAAGAGTTGCACTGCCGAATGACCAGTTTTCTATATATTTATGCATTTGGTAGTGCTGCTACAATCCTATAGAAATAGGATTTTGAATGACGGAAAAGGCTGTAACTCTGCTCAGATTGAAACACATCAGGCTCATCATAGGTGCTGTAAATATGTTCCACAAACATGATTTCATAAATACAAGCATTGGGTTCAACCACTCATTGATAAGCCTCATTGTGCATTTCTTGAAAATGTTCCTTTTAAGGGGTATTTCTTGGGAAAATTATGTTTCTTCATGCAATATTTGCATCTAAAGGAGTGTATTTTTCTACTCTGAGCAAACTGGGAGATGAAAAAAATCGTCTTCGTTATGTCCCATCTCTTCTTAAAATTATCACTGGAGAAAGGATAGGATTTCAGTAAGATTTTAGCTGATCAGAAAATGGGATGTAGAAAAACCCTAGCTGAGATGGCTGAAAGGGTCCAGCAGTAACACTAATTCTGTGCTTATATACATTCTAAAAAATATAAGTAGATTTTGAATGACAGAAGTCAAGGGTTCACAGCTCATTCTTGTGGATTTATAACAGGATTTAATCAGTATGAAATTTAAACCCAACCCCTTCCGCATCTATATAGCATCTATATAGCTATGGCTCCTCCTTTCTGTTTTTAAGGTCATCAGGTTTGCTGAGACTCACATGGCCTTTCCTCTCACACATACCTTACAGTCCCTATTTCATTTAGTGTATCCTCTTTAGAAAGAGGTTTGTGAAGTTTCTCTGGATGCCACTTGCTTTCTTCCACTTCTGTGTCAAAAAAATGTACGTGTCTGAGGATGTTTCCTTCCCAGTCTAGTCTGCAGCTTTGGACTGTGACGTAATTGGGAGTTTATATTTGTGTCACAAGGTAGTTTTTCCACTGTGGGGACTTAGATTTCCTTAAACCCCAAATCCACAGCTTTATAACACTTACCTATACCTTTAAATGAGCAGGAGCGAGTTAGTGAGTGCTGGGGTCCGGCATGGACTTCCCTACGCTCTGCAAACTTCCTGTCAATAGAGAAATGAAACCACCAGCAGCCTTATAGGGACAGAAAATAACACAATTAATAACAGATTCCCCAAATGAGATGGTTTTCACTGTTACTAGTTGCAAAGAAAGAACAAAGAAGCATTAACCTTGTTCAGCAGTTTCATGGTTGGGCGATAATGTGTTTGTTTACACACAGCCCAGTCCAGTTGGGAAACATGATAAATGTTATAGAGGACAACATCCTGTTCCAGTAGCTCAAACCTAATAAGACTCTACCTTCACAGTTTGTGTAGGCTTCACAAACATGGTGACTGGTGGAATGGTTATACTGGTTCTTTTACTGACACAGTGCTATTGCGTAGCTTGGGTCCTTTAAACAGAGATGAACGTTATTTGTGCAGCCATTGTATAATAAACCATGTGTTATAACAAATCTTCTTGGGTTCTATAAGAAAACATTAAATTACATCACTAAGAACATCTCATACTAAGAAACATCTTAGTTTCTTCTTAACAATATTACTCAATATATACAGAATGCAGATATTTCCTTTACGTGTTAATTAACACCTCATTTACAAATGAGTACCTGTGTAAGCACAGGTAGCAAAGTACTAACACCTCAAAAGTCAAGAGGCCCTCAGGGATGGAGGGAGAAGCCCTATCCTTTCAGACCCCATCTCTCCCACCAAAGGGGGTGACAGCACCTGAACAACAACAAATCAGCAAATGGGCAAATTAAACACTGATGTGACCATCAAACTGCTCACAGGTCTTGATGTTTTGCTACAGTTGTGTCCTCACCAACAAATACATCTTTGTCCTTGTCCTCTGCCAGTGCTTTGTTCCCATAAAAAAACAACTCTTATTGTAACAGGGCTTAGGGAACAGAGATCACACTCCTTTGTCTTCCCAAACTAATGTTCAAAGTGAGAAATAACAGGAAAGTCAGAAGTAAAGAAAAAACCAAAAAAGTCAGTGCCACATGACATCAACAAACTGAAATATCGCAGATAGTTCCACTGCTTACACGACATGCAAGCAAAAGCTTATCAGAATTCATGCCACGCAATGTAAAATCTCAGGGATGAGAAAATGAGCTTGCTTTATTTTCTGTATTGTGGTGATCGGCGCAGCGCTCGGTCCAAGAAAGCTGCTTGCCCTAAAGTGTGTGGTCACCTTCCAAAGATGATGCCAGTTTAGTGGTTTGAATAGGCACAGTAGTTGCTGCTGCTGTGATACGCAGCTCTGCGAGGACACACCATTGATGCAAACTGTAAATTACAAATATTTGCTTTAACTTCCACTATGTTCCATTCAAGTATTTTCCCAGCAGAAGATTGTACTGCACATCCCTAACGCTTTTTTTTTTTTAGACTGTGGCTTTTACCCAAAATGCATGAAAGTAACATAGGTTATGAACCACTGATACAATTATCAGTTTATGCAGCAGCAAAAAATAAAATCAATTTTTTTAAAGTTACACTAATCCTCTCATATGTACCATTAGAAAGAACAACATTGCTTCCTGCATCTTTTAACAAAATTACTTAGAACTTCACTTTTATGATTCTTACTACTTTAAAGAAAAAAAAAACAGATTAAAAACAGTGAAAATTATGGTTTAAAATATCTTTATTGTCTTCGATACACTATAATTTTAGTTTAGATAATGTTATTCTCCTAAACTTCACATTGTGCTAATTTTTCTCTCTTTACTTCCATATTTTTTTCCTCAGATACAGATCATGCATTTCCCCCATCTTTTGCTTCTACTTCAAGGTTGATTTTTCCTGGGGACAGCTTTGTTCAGCAACAAGCAGGCAGTCATTTTACCTTCTTTATTCTGCTTATCCCCCATTCTCAGTTATATCCTGTATTTTGTGGATATAAAGGATACACCTAATGTGAGTTGAGACACTATTCATAAGATCTTTCTGCCCACCCCCACCCCAATAGCAATAATCACAGGCAAGGTGTCCTTGTTCTTTCCTTGCTACCAGAACATTCAGGATTGACAACTCTATACTGACTTGCTCAGTTAATCATACACGTTCGAGTGGAAATTATTACCTTTATTACAAAGCTGTGTATAGATAGAACTAAATGCTCATCTTTGCAATAAGAATGTGCTCTTGTGTAAAATAATTACTCTATTATCAGGTGTGCTTTAAGTATTGTGAAGTCGCTAGTCATTTTTCCTATTCTGTGAGGATTATAAAAAAGAACTTGAATTTCCAAAGTACAGGATTTAAGACTACCAATTATTTCCTTCGTGGGTCCCTCCCTTTCCGAAAGAAAATAATCTTCTCCGAAGAAGGTGTCATTCTTATGACAACAGAGGGAGTGCAATATCACACATTCAGTGAAAGCGTTAGACCTGATTCAAAGTCCAAAAATTTGAAGTACATGGAAAATATCCTATTAACATCAGTGAGCTGTTCATTAGCTCCACTGAACAAAAGCTTCCTCTCGCTTAAGGTCCTGCTGATAGCTGTCAGGCCCTTGAAAGTTTTGACATCCTGGTTCTAGTTGCATCAGCTCCCGAAGTAAGATTTATACAGCTTTTCTGCTCACCTTTACTGGTTAGGTAAATTCAAGTCCTCCTTCCTTGCTTCAGAAGCATGGTTTATATAGCTTAACTTATAGTTATTTACTTCAGCTTGTAAAAATGACAAGCATTATAGGGACCATGCCGGCAGTAATTCCCAAACAAAATCATATCCCTTTTAAGATACATAGGTTTTTGAAACCAATGAGTTTCCCCCATGCTTTGCAATCCATGTAATACCAAAACTTGAAAGAAATTACTGTTGTGTAACTATCATTTCCCGCAAAAGACGACCACTAAAATAACTTACAACTCTGAATGTTGGATGTAGCCAAACTCATTTATGCCTTCAGAAACATCAGGAAGTTCTTTGATTCAATAAACACTCTTGAGAACTGTTGGGCTAAACAAGGCTTCCCTGCCAAGTGTCCTCTTTTATAAAATGAAGCATCACAGGAGCATGTCAAGAAAAACCAAAATTAAGACACTTACGAGCACCAGGTGTAGACAGGAGAGAAATAAATACCCTGGGACAAGAACACAAAACAGGAAATCCAGCCAGGAAAATGGCAGTTGAGTAACAGGCCTCACAAGTACAGCAGATAAAGGAAAGAAAATAACTTACATATGTCATCAGGGAAGGTGCCTTACATCCAATCCCCCACAATCCAACCCAGCTACTTCCATTTTTTTCCATCCAGAATCGTCGTTGTAAAGGTTTTTGATTTAGAAACAGAAGCTAAATGGAAATCACAGCTGAAAACAGAACTGCACTGGAAAATTTCCCAGTCCAACTGAGTACTGAATATTTATCCCCCAGAGGAGAAAAAAGCCCTTAATCAAGACTAGTCCCAAAACCACAAACTTTCAATCCTCTCTGCTCAAAGGGAGCAAACAGCAATAATTCAACCCACAAGAACCAAAGCTGAAATATTTTCTCTGCCTGTGCCCAAAAAAGAAGGATCACAGTGAGAGCTACTCAGCATTTTTCACAAGGGATTGATTTTTGTTTTACTATGATCTGCAAGGGATACTGCCACAAGCTTCCCCCACAACCCTCATGCCCACGGCGGTACTACAAGTTAGGAAGAAATAGGCAATGTCAGCCAAACCCAGGAAAGCCAAGCTGCAAAAGCAGCAACACCTATAGCATTGGTCCCCCTGTTTCCACTCCCCCAACAGGCCTGTTGACCTCGTCAGTGCAATGGATTAGCCCACGCTACCACAGCTGGGCCGCTTCCAGCTCTTGCTTTTCCGGGTGCCGTGCAGAGGCGCAATGTACTATGTTGGTATGACATGGTGTTCAGCGGGAAGCACTGCTGTGGTTTGGAGCAAGGGGTCTTTCTGGACACGTTGGCTATAGTGTTGTCTGGACAGTCACCATTACTTTGAAGGACACACCAATATTTTGATCCCAAATGAACGCGTTCTGCTTCCCCAGCTCATTAATGCCAATCTCTTCTACAATAAATAAGCTCTGTAGCTGGTCTTCACTGGCCTCTCCTGGATGATTTATGTCATCAGCTTGCAATAAGTCATGCTGAAGTTTCCCTGCCCTAGATTCACTCCAACATTGTAACTAGCTTGGTGACTTCTTTCCAGTCTTTCAAATCCATTATTCAGCAAGCCAGTGCTGATGATGCACTTTCAGCCAGGTTGCTTTCATCTTTCATTTTATTAAATGCAAATTGGATTTGAAAATGAAGGCGGACACTGCTGTAATCATACTGGCAGGTAACAGTGTTATTCAGCTGTCACAGAATTCAGCCTAAATAGATCATGGCACAAGAAAGAAATTGTATCAATGACTTTGCTTTGCTTGTATTTAAATATTACATCAAACCTATACTGTCACAGGGGACAAAAAGTGAGCACAAGTTGCAAACATAGCATTCTTAGTCTACATCCTTTCTCTTTTCCTGCTGCTTAGTAAATCCAAAGGGAGTTCTTACAGAGTGAAATTTGTGCATTGTTTGCCAGAACAGTAGCAGGGTGATAATAAACCGGACAGCACCAGTGCCACAGGGTCCCACTTTATGTTACTGGTTTAGATAAACTAATTAATTAAAATGTTAGAGTATGCTTTACACATGAATGCTCTTAAGTTCCAGAGAGTTAAAAATAAATCAATAGAAAATACTTGATACAAATATATACCATTGATACCAATTCGCTGGTCTGTGTGTTATTTGTAATAAATAACATGATGGTCTGCTTTTCTCGAAGTAACTATTAATAATTAATCAATTGTATTAACCATTTCTGAACTATATATTATCATATCCTTATATAAAATATGAGACAGGTGTAGCACAGTCAAAAATATCAATTAGTATTAACCAATTTTTTACAATTACTTTGATGAGGCCTGATTCGTGAATTGGACAGTGTTAATTTTTCCTAACATTTTAATACTAAGGAAGATGTCAAAGCTCAATGTTCTTTGTTATTAATATGAAAATATGCTGAGGCTTTAGTTAGAGAGCGTAGTAGATAGATGGTTGACTGCATTTTTTTGCAAAGGGGCAATTATTCCCTACAAGGAGGAAGACAATGCAGCTACAATCCCTCCAAAGAACAGGCCAAACCCTCTGAAATGTCTCGGCACAGGACACAGCATTTAGCACAGTCACAGATGGGAAAATTTTGGTTTTTCTTTAAGTGGTGGCATTTTATTAAAAAGTGGCAATGCCATAAGAAGATGGGAGGGTTAAACATCTGGCCTGAGGTTTGGCAAGATGCACCCAAAGCTTTGGGTATGGCATCAGAATCGTTCCTAACATGTCTTATTTATTCTGTTCTTCTGTACAAGCACAAAAGTCTGTTGTCAAGTGCCTAATTGTCTCGTTTCGATTGCAGCAAGCAGCTTTCTCACCCACTAAAGAGCTATAATTTTGTGCGCTCACCACTTACTACAACTGCTGTCAGAAATGGAAATGAACAAGTGGGAGAAATACTGAAATCCTGCCACCCTTCAAGTGAAATGAAAAAGCAGAAGGGAGTAAATAATCCTGTTGGTGCAGTCAGAAAGGGAACTCGGCCTCTTACCTCTCTCCTAGCCAAGATGGAAAACACTGCAGCGCAGCCCATTCACACCAGGGTCCTTCCATACCCAAAGGCTTTCAGAGGTGACAGCTGCCCTGTGCCGAGCCACTGATTCCTCCATTCCTCTGCACAGGTTTCCTGAAGAAAACTGAAATCGCGTTTGTTCCGTCTGCTGGAGAAAAGTCTGGCTAGAGAGACTAAAGTCAGCACGAAGCCAAGTGCTGCAAAGTGACCTTGGACTCACATATCTTTACCCTTCCAAAAGCTGGAGAAGTATGTCAAAATGCCCCCTCAAGTTCTCACACGCACTTATGCCAAGAGAGTCCTAAACAAGTTTGGACCCAGGTGTTTTGCAGTTCAAGGATTTTGATTATTTCAGGTAGAAAGCAAGGAGTTAATAGCACTTGCATATATGTATACATATATATATGTATGTGTGTGCTTTCATTTGAAAAAAGTTTTATTTACTTGAACCAATTCTAATCTGAATTTCTTAAGGGTTTTTTTTATTTTTATTTCTTACCAGACCATTCAAGAAGGTAAAAATATGTGCTGTGTACACTAATTATATATGCGTATAGCTAGTATGCTTTCTGCCTGATTGTGTATTCCATCTCTAACAGAGCACCTCAGAGTGTTTCAGTGTCATAAGAAAACTCATCAGTATCTCTTATAAGGATTTTAATACTTGTATAGTCTGACAGATGGAGGTAAGACATCTTTTTGTTTTTAAAAAATCCAAATTCTTAAATATACTTCAATGTCTCAACTCGGTCAGCCCACAATCCCTTTACTGTGTCAAGGATTTCTTTGTGCACAGACACACTTCAGTGTTGGGGACTGACCTAGTGAGAAATACCTACTTTCCCAACTGATGTACAGCAGCCGGAGAGCTCTGCTGTGACTTAAATCATGAGCCCGCAGCAGAGGGCACTGTGAAAGCACCATATGCTACAGTCCTGCACAGAAAGAGCTGGAAAGGGAGAAGGGACATCCCCCCTAGAGGACATGTGTGCCTCCTTTCCTGATGCTTCTCTCGTTTCCACTCCTGGAAAGGTGACAGTGGTTCTCCCTCCGAGCAGGCAAACAGGAGGCAGGCTGTTTTGCCACACCATGCTCCTAACAGCAAGGCCAACTGAGTCTTTACCAAATAGCTGCTGTCGATGAGACCTCCTTCCAAGTGAAATCTCATGGGCTGGTTCATGACTACTGTAGACAGTCCATCTCTCCAGACCCTGCAGTTGGTAGCACTGCTGAGAAGATGGATGGAGAGCTATAAAACTAGGAGTTTGGGACTCAGCACACACAATCCCAGTGAATGACACATGCCTATACTACAGGCGACCTATGGATACGCTTGGTCCATAAAGTCTGCTTGGGACATTGCTGGCTTAACTTTCAAAAGGTCCCTAGGAGAGACAACGCCATTAAAATACGGGTTTTATAATCCATCATTTTCATTTGGAAGCTGAAGGCAGCTCTCTCCTGCTCTGCTTTTACATTCTGCACTATCAGATATTCCCAAACACCCTACAAAGAGGCTAAGCCTGCAGAGCTGAGATAGTGCATATTTACAGCAGTGTTCAGCAGCCAGCATCTCTGAATCTATCAACAGCTCCTTGCAGGAGGAATCAACCCTGTCTTTCTCTCTCTACGCAAGTACTTTAAAGAATAATTTTAGAAAGCAAATGAAGCATTGCAGAGCCATTAAAAGAATTAAATAATCCATAAGTAGCAGTAAAATGGCACAATAAGGAACACTTAATGTTATTAGAAAAGTCAGTTATGTGTGGACAAAGGCTGTCTGACAAATGGGAAAAATATTTGTTCGCTGTGACTGATTTACAGCAGACCTACAGCCAATGGTACCAGATGGTGGGGCTGGTTTTTTGTAAACACACCTCTTCTAGAACCAAAAAAGCCCGGTTAATCGACCATGGATCATGGTCCTATAAACCAAGCAAAGCTGTGCTTGCCCAGCACTGTTGGCTGATGGTTCCCATTAGGGAAGCATTAGAGAAAAGTTTCTGGGTTCTTTGGGAGGCATATGGATTCACTGGGAAGCACACAAGAAAAGGGAAATGGAGTACTTCTGACTGAGGATCAGGTGATACAAAAAAGATCATATTCAATTTTCCATGTCTGTGATGGAGAATACATTTGATTTGAATGGGCAGGCTTCATTTTTAATTCAATATTTTTAGTCTTTCACCCAGAACACATGCATATAGAGCTGTGTAGCTGAGAAACCTATCTCGCCCAGAGTGGGTTTGTTGGATGATAACTCTGAAAAGGATGTCAATTCTTGGTTTGAACTGTTATTTAACAATAGCTAATAGTGTTCTTAACTCTAGCACTCTGATGGTATTTAATCCATGGATTTCAAAGAGCTTTTCTGCAATATAGAGGATGAAAGAAATTTCCAAAGCAAATAGGCATAAAATATTCATCAAGGGAAAACTCTGATTCCAGTTATTAGTCTGCAACAGCCTTCCCAACCCATGGAGCACATTATTTTGTTCACTGGCACAGCATCACAGCTAACCCTGCTGTCAATCACATGAGAATTAATGACCCGATTAAGGTACCAGCAGCAGAGCAGCTCCATTCTGTACAACAGATCAGAACCAATTTCTAACAATTACAGTCTAGCTGACAGTGTCTTCAAGTATAGAATAAATTTCTGGGAATTTTTTTTTCCTATGCTCACAGAGAATAAACTTTCTCTGACCACAAGATGGCCCTCATAGTATATTGTCTGTGCTATGGTGTACAACATCTTGCCTGTTTATGATTTGTAGCTTGTAATATTCTGGGGTCTTTTTTTCTTTTTTCTTTTTTTTTTTAAGTGTATATATATAAAGTCTATTTCTCCACCATTACCTTTCGTTAGCAGAAGGCAAAGCAAAAATCCTAAATCTGTCAAATTAGTTCACAGGCCCCGGGGGAGTCATGTTGCCCCAGGCTGAGTTTGTGGCTAGGCTGTCCCCGGGGCACAGGACCTCGTGCGCTGGCCCCGGCACAGCCACCAGTGCACATTGTCACTGCTCACTGCGACCTCTGAACGGCCACACATCCCACAGTATCACTTCCGCACGCCTCCGGCCACCGTGAAAGAGTCTGTCCTGTGTATCTGGAGAAAGGTCCTTTCCTCATCCCAAGGGCTGGCTGCCGCCAGGTCAGGTGCCTGGCGAGCAGAGCTCCTCCTTGCTCTCCCATCGGGATGTTTCGCATCTCCTGTTTGTCATTGAGTTTCTCAAGTATTCTTGGCATTCCTTCTGCAGGCATATTCGACCTGGCACTGTTTCATTTCCTGTGTTTTCTCCCCAGTAGCCATACGGTCAGGCACAGTGACATCAAGCAGGGAAACTGAACTGTTTCTTTCCGTCTCTGGCTTATGGTGGAGCCTCTGCAGCCTTTAGCTACAGTGACAGGGCTCGGGTGCCTCTTTTTTAAGGCTGATGCCAGCCTAGAATTGGGGAATTTCATAAGAGCGCTTCCTGAAAGGTTAGCTCAAAACGATTCAAAGCAGATCAAGGAATTAAAGACCTATATAGCCTTCTACCTCAAAATTTTCTTGTTTCCTGCTGAATGCATTCAAAATTTTAAAATGGAAGTGCTACAACAAGGAGTGCCAGCAGTAGGAAGGACAACCCAATCTCAGCCCAGCTGAGAGGCTTTCTAAAAACATGAAGACCTGGGATCATTTCATGATGATGTGATGCTGACTCAGTAAAATGTGGGGCTATCCCAGAACAGGACTGGGTAACAATCACAGTTCAAACGTGTCTTTTGAATAAAAGAGCAGCAATAATTTATGCTCCAAATATTAGTCAGGTATGTCTGTATCCCATAGACTTTCAGTGCTCCAAAATGGTGACAATGAGCACAATTAAAAATTAAAAAAAAAAAATCATTACGATGTTCAGTTTAGAATGTTTTGTTGTTTCTAATTTCACACTGTGAGGGCAAACTTTAGGCCTTCTCTTTTTGCTAAGAAAAGAAGCTGAAGGCTTTCCCATCCTTTCTAGTTGTGTAGGGCTTTACAGAGAAAATGAACTAGAGCACTGAGGTTTTGGGGACACCAAACTTGCCAGCTTCACCCTCTCCAGCTCCAGTCTGTCTCTCACCTCTGGTCTGTGCTTGCAAGCTAAAATGCAGAGTTTAGATAATTCAGCCAGCAATGTTAATCTTAAGCAATATATTTGTAAGCAACATCTGTATAGCTGATTACTGATCATATATCATTCAGTACAATGAAAAGCTTATGTATTAGAAAAGGCCCAATAATGAGACAGCTCTTTAAAGGATGAAAGATGCATCCTTCAGCAGTTCCAGAAAACTTAGCAAAAGCACTGAAGACACACTGAAGCAATTATTTCTTGATTATCACCCCAACACATAATTTGAATACAAAAGGAAAGCACTGTATTCCATTAAAGAGCAATAAATTTTGGATCTGTAAAACCAGAAATAATTCCTTGCAGATAGATAACCTGCCAAAAACAGTTATAGGTAAATAGCACAGTTATCATTTAATGCAATCAATGTGCTTTTATATCCCCTTTAAACAGCAGATGATGTTGACTGATGCCAGTAATGCAAATTAAGAGTTCACCATAAGGAATGAAATCTAATTCCCTCCTTCCCTAAGAAAAAAAATATTTGTACAGCTTTGAGGAACCAATCCATGATATTTTCATGGCATATCAGCTCTTAAATTTCTGACCTATAAAAGAGTTTAGAATACCAAAGAACCACAAGAATTAAACAATGACCAAATATCAGACCAAAGTCAGTTTAGCTCCGTATTCTTCCCTGAGTTAGTGATCATCCAGCAAAGGGTGGAAGAAGGGAGGAAGCATCCTCTCTCCTGCAGTTCTCTCCCAGCACTATTATCACTGCTACTGGACCTACTGAACTCAAAATTGAAGGCTGCATATTTCTCTTAGTATAATTAGTTAACACACACACATCGCTACCAGGCTTCCACAGCCGTAAGCAGAGGATGGCCATTGATTTATAAAGTGCAAAAGTTTCCAGGAGATCTTGATCTAAAAGAATTTTCCCTTGATTTCATGACAAATTTGAAAATTAACCTCATTTTTTTTATTGTTTTTCTTTTTTTTTAAAAAAAAAAAGAGTTCTTGAAGCTCTTGCACGGATTTGTAAGCCACCATGAGTCAAGCTGAGTGTCTGCATGAACTCAGAGTACACTGAAATGCAGCATCCTCATATGCTTACACTCAGTAACATGGCTTCATGTCTTCAGTTTGACAGAGTCTGAGATTTGAGCTTTTAGGTCCATCTGAATGCAAACCACAGAGAGGGCAAAATTCAAAGCAAAAAACAAATCAGCAGATCCCTACAGAAGCTGTGCTTCATTAGTTCATTCCAATGTCAGCAAAATATGTCTGGATCTAGATCTGAACCAGGCTTATTCACTATCGCAAAGAAAATCTATTGACACTTTCTCACTTCCCCCTGTAATACTCCTTTTTCTATACCTCACACACTGTTCTGTTCCTCCTCCCTAAATTAATTGTTCTCTAAAGTTAGCTCCCCGCTCACTCTTCCTTCACCCCACAGGTGGACCCTCTTGAGCAGGATGAAGTTTTCTTTACTGTGAAGTTCTATGGGCTTTATGTAATTTGCAGTTACATAAAATAAGATTTTCAGCATTGCTCTCTATGTGTTTTCTATAGAACTAACTGCTAAACAAACTCTTTGGTGTTTGACTTCATGTAAGCTTGAAAATAGGTATCACAGATGAAAAAGCTTTAGGTATGAACAGGAAGAAGAGCCCCAGCACAGTAACGTATTGAGGAACCGACAGGTTATGAAGGAGATGGGCAGAAGTGGCCCTACTGCTTCTGGCAACCCGGGTGGGATAGGAGGAGAAAGGACGTAAAGGGTGTCCAGCAGCTTTGAGACTGTTATTAATTTTCCTTTCTCCTGAGGGAAAAAAATACTTATAAGCCTTTCCAAGGAACCCTCCATCATGCTGAAAAATTTGGTTGACAACTTTTCCATGAAAGACAAAAAAAAAAAACCTTATATCAGATTGTATATCTTCTGCCCTGAATGGGACCAAAGAAATGAGACTGAAAAGCACGAAAATCTTCATGGGAAGAGACTTCCGCTCTTCAAACCACTGATGCACTTGATGCGGAAACCGGGGGGAGGGGCAGGGGTGGGGAGATGGGGGCAGTTGTTCTTTTGATGTCAATGGAGCAACATTTCAGTCTCCATAATGCAGAAGAGGAGCCTGGATGTCACTGAAAGAACTTCTGCTTGCTGTACACTTCCCCGCTGCCCTTATTGCACAATAGGTCACTGTGAAATATATCCAGACCAATTTATGTCACTGCACTGCCTTTTCTGCTTGGCTGTAGAGGCAGGTGTGTTAAAGACAAAACTTTGGCTTTATCTCCTTTTCATTATTTCCCAGCCATCTGCTAAGAGGCAAAATAAATGGGATCAGCCTCTACATGCAAAATTAAGCAATAAGGGTGGGAAGATAATTTTATATAGAAGTACTTAACCAAAATTAATATAAGCATGAGTCTGTCTATCTTTATACACTATACTGCCCAAACTGGACAATAAAATGAAGAAGGCCAGAGAAAAGTGTTACATTAAGGAACAATAAAAATTGATACCAAATAAGTTTTAAATGGCTTCAGAAATAAAAGGTGCAATTAAATCCTTCCAGGCTTTTTTGAGACTAGTATTGATAAAGGTACCAGTAACAAGAAATAAGCAAAGACCTGTTCTTTAAAATCCATGATTTTTTCTTTAAGAGAAGAAGATACTTTGAAACATCAGGTTTTTCCAAGGTGAGATTCAGTTTTCAATCTGAAAGTGGGATGATCTGAAAGCACAACTTGCTTAGAGAACGTATTAGATGATTTTCTGCCTGTTTAAGACATGAGTTTCAACCATAAATTAAATTTCATTCCCAGCAACTTTTATTTTAAAAAAAAAATCCCAGAAAATTTTAGGACAGACTACTATTGCTAGCAGCTTTCACCACTCCAGCTTCTGCAGCTTTCTTCTAGTACTGAAATAAGACCATGAGTTACCCAAAATGATTGTCTAATACTGACATCTAGGGCTAAGATTTCCTTGAAGCTACTGAAAGTAATTCCTTTTCACGATGACTAGGGTGATACAAGACAATGTATCATATTGCACATATTGATATTTTGCAGATTATTTCTCTTAATGCTGATGTTTTTATCACAGGTCTTCTATTGACAGAAGAATATATATCAACAGAGAATCTCTCTATATCAACACAGAATCGCAGTACGAAGGAGAATCAGAGAGGATTTTTTTTAACCTCTCTCCCTTCTCTGGGAAGGGAGAGAGGTTAAAGAGAGCATCTGTCATTTGTTTGGTGACCTCATGACAGTTCTGATTTTGGCCAACTTATGCTAGATTTTGTTTATGTACTTTTATTAATTTTAGTGGCATTACTCTCAATTACTCATAAGAGTAAGGAGAGGTAGTCTGTTAAGAATAATGGATTAATCAAAAAGTCTTTTCATTTAATGTTGATCAAGGATGAGAGGGTACTATGCTATGCCCTGGTTTCTCCCCATTGACCTGTACTCTGGTGCAGGCTGTACATTCAGGACATTCTCCAGCCTCATTCCTCTCTGATTCTCCTTCGTACTGCGATTCTGTGTTGATATAGAGAGATTCTCTGTTGATATATATTCTTCTGTCAATAGAAGACCTGTGATAAAAACATCAGCATTAAGAGAAATAATCTGCAAAATATCAATGTATGCAATATGATACATTGTCTTGTATCACCCTAGTCATCGTGAAAAGGAATTACTCCCTTCCTAGAGAAGGGAGAGAGAATAAGGGAGAGAGACTTATGGGTTGAAAGGAAAACTGAAACTACTTTAATGAAATATTAATAATAAAAAGAACAGATAATAATATTAATGGAAAATCACAGAATCACAGGGGTTGGAAGGGACCTCTGGAGATCATCTAGTCCAACCCCCCTGCCAGAGCAGGGGCACCTAGAGCAGATTGCACAGGATGGCGTCCAGGCGGGTTTTGAATGTCTCCAGGGTCAGACTCAACCACCTCTCTGGGCAGCCTGTGCCAGTGCTCTGCCACCCTCAAAGTAAAGAAGTTCCTCCTCATGTTTAGATGGAACTTCCTATAGTCAAGTTTGTGCCCATTACCTCTTGTCCTATCACTGGGCACCACTGGAAAAAGACTGGTCCCATCCTCCCAGCACCCTCCCTTTAAGTATTTGTAAGCATTGTATGTAAGCATGTATTCATGAGATCCCCTCTGAGCCTTCTCTTCCCCAGATTAAAAAGACCCAAGTCCCTCAGCCTTTCCTCCTAAGAAAGGTGATCCAGTCCCCCAATCATCTTTGTAGCCCTCTGCTGTACCCTCTCCAGCAGTTCCCTGTCCTTTTTGAACTGTGGAGCCCAGAACTGGACACAGTACTCCAGATGCGGCCTCACCAGGGCAGAGTAGAGGGGCAGGATGACCTCCCTCAACCTGCTTGCCACACTCTTCTTGATGCACCCCAGGATGCCATTGGCCTTTTTGGCCACAAGGGCACATTGCTGGCTCATGGTCATCCTGTTGCCCACCAGGACTCCCAGGTCCCTTTCCACAGAGCTGCTTTCCAGCAGATCAGCCCCTAACCTGTACTGGTGCACGGGGTTATTCCTCCCCAGGTGCAGTACCTTACATTTGCCCTTGTTGAACTTCATGAGGTTTCTATCTTCCCCAAAATAATGAAATACATACAATATATACAAAACTGTGACAAGCTCCCAGGATGATGATCATGTCACCAGCTGGCACTGGGAAAGTCCTAGACTAGACTCAGCAACAGACAGGAACTGGTTTCCGGATCTGGATTCGGGAATGCACAGATCGGTATCAAAGGCAGATGAACAGACAGAGTCCTCCTTGGACAACGGCCATTGAAGAAAGAAACTGATCTTTTTGATCCCTCAGTTTTTATACTAAGCATGATGCAGATGGGATGGAATAGCCTGCTGGTCAGTTTTGGGTCACCTCCTCTGTCCACTCCCCCCCCCCCAGGAAGCTCTTCTGCTTCTGCCCCTCGATCATGGCACACAACAAATTTAGCTGACCTTGGTTGTTATAGCAGAGCCTCTCTGCATACCATTCCTTGGTATTCACTATAAACATCAGACCTTATCTGCTAGAAGTGGACACTGTCTGAAAAATATGCTGTTAATTTCAGAGTGCCATTAGTTAGAAGAGACTTAACTGAAAAGTAAAATTACTGAAAAGAAAATTGATTCTGTTCTACCTCAAACCAGGACAAGAACGAAAATTGAGTAACTTGACTGAATCTTCAGTGAAGTTGAGCCTGTCAAAATATTGTATAACATCAACTAGTATTGCCTTGTTCTGCTATGATTATTGTGTTTTCCTGAGAAAACTATCACAGCTTTTCATAAACACTGGAATGTGTTAAAATTACAGTCTGCCTTTCAAAAACCCACATCTTCATAATTTTACTTGTACAGTTGGCCAGTTTGAAACAATCTTTCTTTGTGAATAGCTTTAAGGACAGATCTTGTAAAATGGCTAGCTATTCAGGGTATTCTCCTTAAAAATTATTTGCACTGTTGTTCCTATATTCACTTCTCTGGAGAAACTTCATATATATTTTATATATATATACACTCACATGCATGTGTATATATAAATATTTATATACATATCATCATACTCTGGCTTTGTAACATGGTCCTTTGTGGCTTGTGTCCAGGGAAGACGAACAATTGCATTCATTCCTGCAACATCCATCACAGAAATCCTTCCTGATGCTTTGAACAACTAAACCAGCAGCAGCTCTCGGTTACTCTGTCCCTGCAGTTGGCACAGGTGTGGGAAGCAGCTGACAGTAGCAGTTACACGATTTACTTTCTCCCTTTACAGGGACCATGAGAGCCTCCTCAGCACCTGTAGTGCAAGCAAGCAAAGCTTAGGCACTGCTGGGGTACCTTAGATTTGAGGGTTTTGAACAAAATTGGAGATGGATTTTGAAGCTTCTTGAAACAATTTGCTCCACTAAGCCCCAGAAAGGTGGTGCTCAGGAGAGGGCAGGGGGAAACAGGGCATGGTAGAAAGGGATGGGTCCAGAGCGCGCAGAGCACCCTCCAGCCCTCACCCAGCAGAAATGTCCTTTTGAGACAGCCATCCCTTGGACCTGCCAGATAGGAGATCTTGACTCTCGCATATTATCAACAAAAAAGCCTGCACCAACTGTGACCTTATGGCATGTGAAGACTCAAAATTAAAACCTTGGAGGTATCTGCATCTCTCTACGAAAAATAGCTTCTTTTTCAATATTCAGCAGAATTGATACTTACCAGTTATTTCCCTAATCTGTGCCTTAAAAGCATAGCCATACAACTTCAATGTAACCCTAACACCATTTTCTATTTCACTGAGCGTCAGCCTTTTGCTGCTCCAGTGCATCTATTATTCTGCAGTGCTATCAGAGATGCTGTCTGGTGACGCATCAGTTTTGCTCCTGCTTTGATGCTACCAGGCCATCAGAACAGATTACGTACTTTTCTGGGAGCATAATTTGACCTGCTGACCACCTATTACCAGTAATGAAATAGAAGTAAAGAAGATTATTTGACTTGCAGGGCCAAAAATGATTTTGCTAGACTGGCAGTTACAGGAAAAACAAAATTCTTTTCATTTATGTACTGAAGATGTTTGTCTTTAGTTCCTGGCACACAATTTGAATAGATCCCTGAAATA
The DNA here is from genome assembly GCA_008921705.1 of Burhinus oedicnemus. Lineage (NCBI taxonomy): Eukaryota > Metazoa > Chordata > Aves > Charadriiformes > Burhinidae > Burhinus > Burhinus oedicnemus. Next base: position 3,437,216 of record VFFE01007836.1, read on the forward strand.
CATTTGAGATTGAAATTAGTCTTTAATGTAGATCAAACATGGGAGGCAGGGAACCCTCTGGTTTCAATATTTCAGAAATATCCTTCCTAAATTGCAATAAATGTCCTTACTCTCTTTCCAGACTAGCCCTCAGGGTTTTCGCATTAACCTATTTAGCCTCCCCTCAGACAGTGATTAGATAAAAGGTACCATTTTTTTTTGTGAATATTTGATTCAACAAGCTTCTTGGACCATCTCCTTTGCCAATCACTTCAGGAAAGGTGAGCATAAAACCCTGCAGATCTCAGAGCCCAAGGACAATACACTCTACTTCATCACAGCATACCTTCCTAGGGCACGCCAAGCATTTCTCCACTGCTGTTGAGGGAATCAAAGTATCCCTGCATATCACCATGCAATTTTGATTGCCAGCATTGAGAACAGAGAAGATGAACCAGCTCAACTTCAGCAGTGAAGAAAATAAGCCAAAAGTGGGCTCGGGGTGACTTCTTGGATACTCTGAATTGGTGCAGCTAAAAGAGTGAGGCTGCGGCCGTGATGTTTGAAACTCATTTCTAGTGTTACATCTGCTGATGTGGTTGTGTGAGGTCCCTGAGACCTCTTTATATAGACGGGCACTATTTGCTCATCTCTGAAGTCTGAAGGCAAAGATTAATTGACAGGAATCAGGGAAAGACTAATGGAAAAATTATTCCCCTTGCCAAACAGGAGGTTCAGTTTTGGCCTGCTTTTTATTCTGTCCACTAACTTCACAGACAAGAAGACTGAAAAAAACTGAACTTGAACAAGGCATCAGAGAGTCACAGCATAGTAAAAAATCAAAAAAAGGGATATAATATTATTAATTGTATTAGGAAAGCTTAGTGTAAACCCCAGTACAGCCATGTTTTACTTAGAATATTCAAAATGCACAGCACTTCACTGTATGATTCCTCTTTAGAAAGGAAGTTTCTCACTTGTTCAGAAATATCATAAAATCATAAAATGGTTTAGGTTGGAAGGGGCCTTAAAGATCATCTAGTTCCAACTCCCTTGCCATGGCAAGGACACCTCCTACTAGACCAGATTGCTCAAAGTCTCATCCAACCTGGCCTTGAATGCTTCCAGGGATGGGGCCTCCACAGCTTCCCTGGGCAACCCATTCCAGTGCCTCATCATCCTCAGAGTGAAAAATTTCTTCCTGAGATCTAACCTAAATCTACCCTCTTCCCGTTTGAAGCCATTACCCCTCATCCTACACACCGTTGTAAAAAGTCCCTCTCCAGCTTTCTTGTAGGCCCCTTTCAGATCCTGGAAGGCTGCTATAAGGTCTTTCCAGAGCCTTTTCTTCTCCAGGCTGAACAACCCCAACTCTCTCAGCCCGTCCTCATAGCAGAGGTGCTCTAACCCTCTGATCATCTTCATGGCCCTCCTCTGGATCCAATCCAACAGGTCCACGTCCTTCTTATGTTGGGGACTCCAGACCTGGACAGAGTAGTCCAGGTGGGGTCTCATAAGAGCAGAGTAGAGGGGCAGAATCACCTCCCTCGAACTGCTGGCCATGCTTCTTTTGATGCAGCCCAGGATGTGGTTGGCCTTCTGTGCTGTGACCTCACATTGCTGGCTCATGTTGAGCTTCTCATCTACCGACACCCCCAAGTCTCTTTCCTCAGGGCTGCTCTCAATCCATTCTCCGTTCAGCCTGTATTTGTGCATGTGATTGCCCCAACCCATGTACAGAACCTTGCGCTTGGCCTTGTTGAACTTCATGAGGCTGGCATAGGCCCACCTCTCAAGCCTGTCCAGGTCCCTCTGGATGGCATCCCTTCTCTCCAGCATGTCAAATATGACTTAACTACGCCAGAAAATCAAAAAGCACTTTGATGATCCAATCGCTTGAAACATGCAGTTGCTATATCCAGTTCCAACTTTCTCATAGTTAGAGACCAGATTTGTAAAGAGAAATGTTGGGTCATTATTTGGAGAAGAACATTCCTCTGCTTCTGGCTGACTTTTCAAGTATATGCTGTACCATTCCTCTCAGCTGAACAGCTGCCCAAGACGGATCATCATTACATCTATTTAATCATTGCTTTCAAAAACATGTACTTTGCAGATATCTCATGGAATGAAAAATTTCAGAACATTGTAAGTTCTTGAAGTCTCTTCTCAGTACTTTCATTCGTTATATCACTAAATGCTAATTCCATAGATTCCTTCCTGAACTTCCCAAACTACCTATAGTAGTCTAGCCAGACTGCAGCCTTGAACGCAGTTCCTCCACATCTCCTCAAGGATTCGTGGATTTTCTAGGGACAGAAAACAGATGCCTTCAGAACAGAAGTAGTGTTTTTAGGGCATTTCCCTACTGAGAGCTCACAGGGACTTTGGACAGGAGACTCATTCAACTATCCATTACCTAGAACAAGAGACAACTGTATAGACCTATTTAAACACAGCGGTCTTAAGCCTTTAATTTAAACTGTGTCACCTACACATTTACCCAGAGCAATGTTGGACACCAGAGCAACCCAGCTGGCATCTTGCTTGCAGTGCTTTTACCACCTGGCACAGAAACTGTGTAAGAGGTAGCAACCTGTTTTGCAGAAGTTATCTTTTTTCTGGCCATGTGGGCAATTCAACAGCTTAATTTGCAGCATAAAAAACTCAGGGCTTAAAATGAAACTAGCAAAGGTATTTGTCTAATTCTGGGTGGACGGTTTTAGTTTTGTTCCCTTTTTGAATTATTTCTACATAACACAGTAAGTTGAAAGTTGACGAAGGCATTTGCTTTTGCCTTAACCCCTCATGTAAGCTGTCTTTTGGAAGAGGGTTCAATTCCCCATTTACGTGGGGTGTCTTAGGCATTAGTTTTCCTTTGTGCACTGACCAGTGAGTGTTACGATGCTGGTCCCAGCAAGCTGGTTTTTCTACCTGAAACATGACTTTCCTTTTCCCCCCCTGTAGCCTTTTGTGGTGAGTTCCCTGGTGCCAACCAACGTGCTGCCTATCACACGTGGGGGGAAATCAGCCCTCCTCCCTGCTCAGGATGCATTTTAGCACTATATTGAATTTTATTAGTTTCTCGCTCAGAGATAATACAGAGTCCATTCACTCTTTCTCCTCAAGGTGCAGAGAGGAAGTGCCTCATGACCACATCTCAGTCCCAAACATTTTCAGGATGATAGGGGAGTTTATTGCTTCTTTTTTCTTTTTTCCCATTTAAACATTTTAAGAAAGGCCATAGGTCACATTCGCATTAAGGTCTTTTTCTTTGGAAATGCTCTGGTTCTTACAGGAAGCACAAAGGCTCATATGACTTAATTCTTCCTCGAAAACTAACAAGTAAATGATCACAGAATACCTGAATAGCTTTTCAGTGATCGAACTGAATCTTTTACCAGACAGGTTCTAACTTATGCAGCTTTCTTTTGTGTGTGAAAAATCTCATTTTTCTTTGTTCATTTAACAGGGAAAGTCACCAGTCCCAGGTTGTTACTGAGGCTGTTATTACATGCTTTAGGTTTAGAGCAGTGCTCTTAATAGTGTGAAACTGAACTACCTCAAAAAGCTTTCCCATTTTCCTAGGAAGGCCCAAACAAATTATGGGGGAAAGGGAGAAAAGAAAAAAAAGAAGTCCAGCTGGCCAGTGACAAGAATATTATTCACTATGGTTTTTAAGGTTTTGACATTTATTGGTGTTCAATCCCTTTTCTTAAAAGAGAGAGATTCTTTAGGAGACAGATTTATATAATCTACATGGTAATTTGTTCATATAGAGTGGAAGAGATCCACATTTAAGGGCCTGCTCTGCTCTTTCTAACTGGAATCTAATTCTTTTATCAACTACATAGCTGTGCCTATTAGATGAACTTTGGCATATCTCTCTGCTCTCTAAAAATTATGGACTATTCCTATCAAGGCGTTCCGTGGAAAATATTCTCAAATGTTTGTGTGTGTACACATCAAGTGCGGCTATATAAGTACAAAAATATTCTAAATAGCAAAAAATTAATTAAAAAAAAAAAAAAGAGGGGGGAAACAGAGGGGAGACGCAGGTTTCTTGGCTTGCTGAACACTTTTAATTGAAAATTTGGCAAAACCCAAGAACAACAAAAAAAGTACATTTCCAGATGAATCTGCTCTTTGTAAATCTTGTTTGGGAGTGAGCCAGCATGAAAGAGAAATTAGGAAAGCAATATGACTACACATTTCCCACAATGCAGGTCACAATAAAATTGAATGAGTTTCCTGATATTAGATGCTCTGCTGCATTCCTCACTGAACCCTGATGATGTAAAGCCCTCCCAGGAGGGAAGATGTGGAGAAAGAAGATTGTTTCCACAGCACCCTGCTCTCTGCTAAAAAGAGCATTTAAAAAGAAAGAACTCCAAAACAGACATGAGAAAATAAAATATATGTGGTTTAGCTTTGAAACTCACACTTCTTTTTTGTCTCAGATATATCCTATGATCTTGGAAGAATAAACATATCACAGAAAATATGTATTATCAACTTCTTTTTTTTTCAGTTAAGTTCTGTGTCTCAAGTCGTTCTGTCATCTTTTCCTTTGTGGCAACACGGAAGTGGTGTATCAACATTTCTTAGGTGTAATCGTTTGCCTTAGTTCTTCTATAAGAGGTATATTTATCATAGGTTAGTTTAAGAGAACTGTATGCTTTAATGTAAATCTACAGTAACTTAGTAGAAATAGACATATTTAATCCTGATACGCCATATGCAGCTTCCATATACACTAGTATTTATATAGCTAAAATGTCATTAAACCAATTTTAGATGTGTAAATTTAGCCAGCAGAAATAAGCTCTGAATAGACTATTCAGCTGGGCTAGGTTCTTTTTTCAGGAATTAAAATAACTGCATTGAAATCTTTACAGACATGCACAATCACTATACAGTATACAAAGAAATTTTAATATAAATTTAAAAAAAAAATAAAACAACACAAAAAACCCCACACAACCAAAACACAGCCTAGTGGTTTTACTCTTAAAGTATTGCACAGAATCGTCTCAGCATTCAATCCATTTAACCCTATTTATGAGGTTAATTTCTGTCATTGAGCAAGAAGGAGATATTACGAGGCTCTTCAACAAATCAAAGTTATAACAAGATCTCATTGAAACTGAAGTCACCAAAGTTCAAACACGAAACAGAATGTATGTTTGTATTGCTAAGTACTTCAAAACTGTCTTGTCACAATGATCTGTATTAGTGGACTACCCAGCAGCAATACTGGTGAACTAGTTATTAGCAAAGAACTGATTCAACACTGATTGTTCCTTTACAGGAAAACATCCCCTATTTGAGTCCTGAGTACTACTTTCTCATCATGCCATTTGAGGCTACACAGTTATGAAAATCCAACTCTTTTCTGAGGGCTGTCCTAAGCCACAAATTCATCACAGAAATGTCAGCTTTGGTGACCTGAACACTGAGTATTAAAGTGTCTAAGCTAAAACACATTAGGCCCAAGTCCTACACCACGGAACTCAAACAGAATTTTACCAGTGACATTGAAATTTCCATCTTTGAAGATAATCACAATTTGACTGTGCAAGGCCCTGAGCAACCTGATCTACAGTTAGACCTACTTAGATTGGGGGTTTGGATCAAATGACCCTCTGAGGTCTCTTCCTACCTAAATTATTCTGTGATTCTCTAGAAAAAAGAATCAGTAGGTAAAATGAAAAACTGCAGAAGCAGAACTTGAGAGGTTTTCACAGCGACTACAATAGAATTGTTGAATAACATGGCTAGAAACAAGATTTTAAAGTGAAGAGACAAAAATAAGAGCTGAAAAATATTTTCTTGAAGAGTTACTCAAGAGTTAATTAAAATGGTTGAGTGAGCCTTTCGAGGCACAAGATAGCACAGGCTTTATAGACATAAATCTCCCGCCTTCTCCAGCATTTAAAACAGCTGTTTGAATGTTCTGCTTCCCTTTTTCCCTTTCCACAGATATGGGGGAAAGGACTGCTCAGATCACCTGAGTGGGTTAACTTATTTTTCTTTATTTTTTTTATGTTTTAATCAAACAGCAAAACATCAAGGGTACACCAAGAACTCTTCGAACTTGAGTGTTTTTTAGGACTTGCCAATGAGAATTTTTACTTTTGAAAAAAAAATCTGTTGGAGATTTAGAGGTGAACTGAAATAAAACAATTAGCAGTAATTGGGAAATTAAATTGTATTGTGGAAGTTCTGATTACAGAGACAGTCTGAAAATTGGATTTTTCTACAGAAATTGGGCTTTTCTGGAATAAAAAGCTTGAACTGAGAATGTAAGATGAAAGAGAGAACCACCTTACTTTCACCTTTCCTTTTTGGCAAGCTACTTTTGCTCTTCTATGTCACAGTAGCTTCCCGGCTCATTAGAAGGTTTAAACTGGCTGATATTTTCCATGCTCCATTCTATGTCACTGAAATTTGGTGTTCAGACACTGACCCTGATGCAGAATCTGATTACAAGGTGAAGGCTAAAAATATTTGAGATGTATGAAAGTTGGATTCAGCCTTGAGTATATGAGGCTACTAGAGGAAAAAAGCTGCAAAATTTTCTTTCATTTGCAAACCGTATGCACAGTTTCCTGAACACTGGGATGGATGTTCACTGTTGAGAAATATTTTCAGTCAAACTTTTGATCCCAAGCAAGACTAGGTCCAGCAGATCAGTTTGTTTCTACAGTACAATATAAGACAAGAGGACGTTATGGTGGAAAAGGTGAAGAACTGGAGATAGCACTGTACCACTTCTCTACCATCTGATTTGGACCTGGGAAACCACTATGGTTGCACCAGTGAAGAGAATGTTACAAACATCTCCTAAAGGCATGTCCATTAAACACAGCTCTTTTACCTCTCTGTTAGCTTGGTCAAACAAGAGAATTCGAGTTGTAACTCCCACACCCTCATTTTTTCTGTTTTCTGAGAAATAAGTCTTTCCCAGGGCAGGTTAGTATATCCAGAATCACAGCTCCTGATACATTTGAACTCACAGCCCTTTACCACCACTCTTTCCTGCAAACACTGTTGGCTCAGCAACAGTATGAGGGAATGGGATTATGAACAGGACTCACGCCACTTGCAAAACCAAATCTTACCACCTGTTAGTCACATGCCACCAATGTTTGAGAAAGAAGAAAAAAAGAATATGTTTGGTTTGAGAACTCACTTTGAAGGATAGACCAAAGAAAACAAACAAACTTGTTTTAGATGTAACCTACAGTCACTGAAAGACAATAAATATGAGTGTTTCTTGACCTCCGCTCATTATTTTTCTGTGCTGTACCACATTTCTGAAGTACGAGCTTGAGCCTAAGAACAGTCACAGAATCCTTGTTGGACTGGCAGTTCTGGGTGAAAAGCCATTTGGAGCAGAATGAACACCAAACCACAAAATAAACCATTAAACAAGGAACTAGAAAGTTGGAAAAATATAACAGATGAACCCACTTTAAATGTTCTTGGATATAAATTACTATTCTTGAAAGACCCCTTCTTAACAGTGTGGTTCCAAAGTAATACAACCAAGTAACGCTGGCCATAAAAAAAAAATAAAAAATTTGTAAATGTTAGTTATAATTCATTGTAAATAAATAGGTACAGCAATAAGGATTCATAGTAACATTGTTATTGCAATCAAAGAAAGCAGGTGGTTAATGGGTTCAATAACTGTTTGAAGCATCCTGTGGCTTGGAAATGCTCTCAGCTACGTTGAGAAGCTAATCACACAGTGCTGCCAAAACAAAATCCAGCACCTTGCTCGCTCAAGCTCCAGCACCACCACTGAAGTACCTGAGCAGCAGAACCAGAAACAGCAAAAGCCTCAGCTATACCCAAAGTGAAGTAGAAGCAATCACAGCCAAAAGGGAGAAAGAGTAACACCATGACCTTGACTTTTGGTTACAATGACAACTGTGACCAGAATGGAAAACAAAACACACAGAAACAAGGATAAGATCCATGCTTTGGATTTTCCCCACAAGGCAGAAAGGAGTATCATAGCAGATCCATATTCACCTGTATGAAGGGTCTGGGTGTTCCCCACTTCTGCAGCCCTCTTGCACACACCTCTCACTTCAGAGTCAGCTGAACAAATCCCTCTCTCCCTTCACTCCCTCCCACACCTTATTAGTTGAAACTCTGGATTAACTTGGATTTGAACTTGGATGCCAGGTTGCAACCTGGAGCTCAAACACGTTCTCTGCTCGCTTGGAGAGCGGAACAGTAACATCTTAAGTCACACAAACTATTTGCTCAGTGAATATAAAGAAGTCCTTATACCTGCTTAAATACAGCAACTTACAGACATCCATTATGTCTTGGACGTGACTCCAGAGCCCTTCAGAATGAAGAAACAGGATACTGAAGAGAATCCAAAGGGCCTTCCCTTGGCCAAGGATAAAACCATCACTGTGAAATTAAATGATCATCTGATACTACAAAGCCACCACTTTTAATTATGCGCTTCCAGCAGGTTTCTAAAAGCATTTTCAGGTTAAAAGGGAAGTCCCTACCCAAGTAACAAAAGAGGCTTCATTGGCTTATGAGATCACTAGACATTCAAATTTTAGAAAGCAGGAAAATGACACATGCCATTTCTAAAGATCAAGCTTGGTGATAATATCACCCAAAAGAGAGCATGTCGCCACAGCAGCTACAGATCAAACCCATTCCATCAGGATCCTAAGGCCAGAGTTCCTGGCAATACATTTGTTCACTCTTGGGTCCTTACACCTTTTTCCACATCTTGCTATCAGCTCCTGAACACAACGTATGAACGATGGCATTCCCCTAGTTCCATCGCACGGAATATTCCAAACCCTATAGGCAACCCAGTACCATACTGGTTATTTTTTCCACCTTATTCATAAGGGATTACACACAAACAAAGACAGAGGTGGAACCTGTAGGCTGAAAAACATTGTGGTAGCCATTGGGCCCAGTTACTGAACAGAGCACATAAAAAAGTCACCAAGAGAGCAGGAGAGAAACGATCTGTGCCTGTCCATACTGTGTGACTCATGTGAGATTATTTTAACAGTCTTTCCTTAAAAATTGCCCATGCATTCAAATGTATTAAGTCATCAGAAGAAAACAATGCAATTCCTTTGAAACAGGCTTTTGAGGAATGGTCATATCAGAGCTCTCCCTGTGTCTTGTGTTCCACAGTGGTTTGCATTGGCTTCAGAAGAACAGAGAGCTGTTGCAATACACAGCCTGTCCTGCAAGGAAGTTCTCTGCTTCAGATCCTGTGTGGACCATCATGCCAACTACCACCAAAACTGAAGGTTTAATGCTCTCTGCCACATTTGTGTGGAAATCCTACCATGTTGCTTGCCGAGCGTGACATGTAAGTATGTCATAATGCACATAGTTGGGTAAAAAAAAAAAATAAATTTTTAAAAAGACATCTTTGCAGAAATTAAAGTTAGCATTTCCTGACTTTATTGTCCTAATTTTTGAGATCATATTTTGATAAGCTGTGTTTGCAGTTCCCCTTATTTGTATTTAAGAAAGGATAAGAAAAAAACCCCTGAGATTTACTCTGAGAGGTTTGGTAGGGGATTTAATAGCTGATGAAGATGCAGGGGTTGTGGGGGTTATTCATTTTCTTTTGATTCCTTCAAGATCTTCCTAAGGCTTTGCACAGATCCCCAGAAACCGTTTCTGCTCCATCTTTTTATATAAATGACAGCGTAGCAGAGAACTAGGGAATGTTCTGTTATCTTCCTTCCTGAGGATGCACATCAAACAAGATAGCTTTCCTGTTCAAAATCTATTTCTCAGTTTTCAGAATTAAAAACATCTGGGTTTCCCATGTCAACTCATGACATTTTGAAACTGTTCTGAAGTAAATGAAAGATCATTTTCCCACTGCTGAATATTCTGACCAAGGCTGAAGAGTAATTTTACAGTAATTGGAAACAAAACATTATTGATTGTTAAAAAAGAATTCAAAATGGAATTTTTTATTAAGTCAAAATGTTTTTCAGCAGCAATGCATGACATTAGTTTCAGTAATGTTTCCAGAAAAGGTCAACCATCTCAGTGTAATTGGGCTATTTCTATCCAGGGCACAGGACTGGGCCCCAGTTGAAGCAGCTCCTATTTCCCATTTACTATTACTGACCTTCAGCACATCAGTCTCTCTCTGTGGACCAGGGATGCCGACTTGTAAAGGGCTTTGTGATAAGCAGGTGAAATGCACTTTATCACCTTTTAGTCTAATCCTCACCAATTAATGACAGAATAATTGGTTTGGTCTTATTGATCATTAGGTTTTGATGTGTTAAATTGGTTTATCCTAATGGCTTTACTGAGTAGACCACTTCCATGAGATGAATTTCCAGCCAATGAATAATACAAAAAAGTGGGGTTTTACAGCCATTTAAAGCATATCTTTAAGGCTGTATAACACAGGCTTCATCAATATAGTCGGAAGTACCAGAAAGCCTAATCTAATCTGCATCCAGTTAGCTCCTTCAGAGGTGTGAACATCATTATCTCAATTCATTAAGAGTAGAGGTGTCCCAGCCATAATATATCCTATCTTCCATTTCTCAAGCCAGCAATAAAGCACAGAATTCAGTAAATGAACCTAGTTTCTTTACTGTGAGTCCCTTGAATCCTTCTTCAAACTCTATTGTTTTCAAGTGTTCCCCCTGCATAAATGATCTTAATGTTATGCAAAGATATAGGAATTTGTAACAGAAAAAAACTGTCAGCTACAGAAACTGTTATTTTACTAATAAATTAATAGCTACATTTTTTCCAAAATTATTTAAAACTACTAATTTTTTCTCCTGCGCTGATCCTGAGGAAGAGAATATAAAAAGTGAGAAATTATATCCTCTAGCGGAACGTCCTTTCTGAAATGCTTTACTATTCACTATTTTTATGTGGGCATCAGATATGACTCATGGCGTTAAGATACACCGTTTGTCAGAGACTTTAAGGAATGAGAGATATTTAATTTCTATTCAGTTTGAGATTATACGTACAGAGATTTATGTATAAGAAATCGACTGTTTCTTTGGTTCTAAGTAAGCAAGAGATATTAAAAAAATGGTATGGTAACCAGGGATGAGAAGAGTAATTTTTCAATTCCAAATAAATGCTGTGCTTCCTTCTAACTCTTTTGCTTTGTCCACCTCTCCATGTCAGTCATCACACAGCCACTGCAGAAGCCAGAGCACCAGAGCTCTCTCATCCTTGGCCTCCCACCACAGCCTTGACACGGCTTTCTTCTCTTCCCTAGTCCTTCCCCCTGCCTCAACTTATAATTGGTAAGGACAGAACTAGCTGGCAAAGTGAAAGCACACAATTATATTTATAGTGGCTCTTTTGATGTCCTCTGACTCTCAGCAATTCATAGGTTTCTCCTCTTCTCATATTTTACTCTGTTTTTCGTTACTACAACAGTTAGACACCAGAACACCCTAGACTGGTTTTCATGTTTGCTCCCTACTTACCTTACTGGCAGTTCAAGTAGGCTGTTAGCAGGCTGGAAATTTTCTCCAAACAATTTTTTTGTTTATGTAATCCTGAATTTCTTCCAATCCTTTTTATTTCATAACAAAGAGAAAAGATCATTCTATGTTCTTGGAGACGTCTTGAAGCAACTTTAACTCATTTTAGAAGTACCTACCATAACATATAGAATCACTGCCAGGCCAGAGCATTGAAATCAAAGATTAAAAAACAAAATAACTAATGCTTTTTTCATAATTAGAAGGAAGCAGGTGTTTGCATTGTTTCAGGACATTATTTCAGTGCAGCACCATATTGCCCCATATTATCTATTACAGCATTACCATAAACACTATAACTATCCATCACATCTATTAGAAATCAAAAATACACAGTAACTAATTAATTATAGTCAACATATTATTAATTATAAGACATAATGCATAGGAATTATGCCCAAATAACATGAAGAAATGAAAGCCACATACCACTAAAGAAAAAAGTAATCTGTTGTGAACACTAAGACCCAGACCACACACTAACACCCAGGGAAACGCATGAACCTGGATCAGAGTGAGAGAGAGAACTGACTATCAACCTCCTGCCTTTGCAATGAGGAAGACGGTATCTGACCAGTGAGCACACACATGGAACACAAATATGTGGTATCAAACTACTGAAAGCCCACCCTATCTTCTGTATCTATGTAATATATATTACTTTTTTTTTCCTCCTGCTCTGATCCTGAGGAATAGAATATGAAAAGTGAAAAATTAATAAAAAAATATTTTATGTATATATAAAAAAAGAGTTATAGCATCTTTTTCCTCCTTCCTCTGTGGCCATCCTTTGGTCCTGAAGGACAATACCTTCATGCCTTCTACTGTAGCACCTAAGAAGGGGAAATGAGAATGAAGCAGGGAAGAGGTAAAAGAGAGAACAGTATGAAAGAGAAGAAACATGATAAAAAGAGAAGAGATAAAATTAAATGGAGAGAAAAAAATAGTTTGTCTTGATGTTTTTATCACTGCAGTTTCATTTCACCCTGGTCCCTAGTGAAAACAAGAGAGATACTAGCTGTGGAGAGGAAGAGGGAGGGTAGTATGTTCACAGCTGATTGGAGGAAATATTAGCCAGTTTTAGTTTACAAAGAGGAGCAAACATGCTTACTGAAGCAGCCACACCAAGCACACAAAATTTGCTATTGAAAAAATGCACACAGTGGAACTACTGGGATAGTGAAGCTCTCAAGAGAGATCTAGGAAAGTACTTGCACAAAATACAAATCCCATCACTGTAACAAAACAAGCAAAGGGCAATTGTTCCAAACACCTGTGTTCTGCTCATCAGTTTGCTGATCACACCCTCGTGATTCAATTTTGTTAGAAACCTGATGATGTCCCTGACAGCCTTCCAGTATTAAGCTGTAAAACCTCCACACCCAAACGTGTTAAAGTGTTACATTCATGCCTGAGAAAACATATGGTACAAATTTGTAATTTGAGTTTTCTGCCTTTGCCATTAGAGGCCACCTTTCTCCTCTAACATCAGAAGGATACAAGAAGTAAATACAGACTCAGTAATTTCCTGTTGGGCTTGCCTTGTTAGGGTTTTACTAATTTATTTTGTCATGTAAACACTTTCACAGATGTGTCTGATGACCTCCTCTGGTTCCATTATACGCCTTTTCTCAACAGCAGGTTATTTGTGCTTGGGGTGAACGTTTGGTCCTTTTTGCATGGAGCACCCACAGACATTGACATTGGTATAAATTAGTATCTTAAAGGCCAAGTTCTCTCCGTGTCTGTCAACCCACATCACCCCATCTCCTCTGCACACTGGACAGCAACAAAACCACAGGCAGAAAACAAAACAGAAGAAAGCAGCAGAGGACTGAGACAGCAATAATAAAGGGTAATTCACGGAGTAGCAGAAGTTCAATGAAATGAGAGGGAAGTTGTAAGTTCACTTCTTAGCTGCGACAGTCATTTGGAAAGAGAGACATGACTAAACTCCACCTTCTGTCCCAGCTAGATCACCAGGCAATTGGAGCTCATCTTGTCATGACCTGAGCACACATAGCAAAGGAGCGTTACCTAGTTTCTTACAGTTTAAACTGCTTATTTATTCATGAAAATAGAGGACAGCTTGTGATCCATCGGATCAAATTGCCATACAGTATGGATTGGTTACCGGAGATAGCAACTAGAATGCAATATTTTATTTAATTCTTGTACACACAGCTTCTGTGAGAAGGGAAATTGAAAGTTATCTTTTCCTGCAGAATGAGCATTACCATTTATTTAGGTAAATTTTGGCAAATTAATATAATCAAAAGACTGTCCCTACATCAGGAACCATTCAGTGGATTTGAGAATGGCATATGTCATCTTGCTAAAGGGCTGAGCCAGATGTTCAGCTTCTTTGTTCAGAGAACTTACTAAATAAAATTTGATAAGAGAAAGCAGCACGATGCAGCTGGGACCAGGTATGAAGATGACTTTGTTGCTCAAGTAAGATAGGAACTTAAATACCCTCTGAAGCAAACCTCCATCAGACCTGTGTGAAACTATGGAAAAACATATTGCAGTAGGCAAAAGCAAGCTAAGACTTTTCTTTTTAAATAACAAAAGAAGTCCCAGCAGCATTAATGTACCAGGAAACACGGGGACAGCAAAAGCAGAGATTGCAGCAGCAAGTAATGGGAGTGAGTGAGAAGGAAGACAAGCAGAAGGTAGTTTTATTTCTGGATATTGCTAGTTCTGAAACAGTTTTCAGTAGGTCTTGGTCTGCCTGGACAGTCAAGTAACAACACTACTGTGTACTGACATATGACATCTACCACACTCAATGTTACACAAGAGAGAATTTTAGACAAAGTATAAGAAGGAGGTAGAGTCTGTTGCTGTTTTAAAAGTAGAGTCGGTCTGTGTCGAGCTGAGCTCTTTCAGACTGTATTACAGTTTGGGTCTACAATAGGATGTTCAAAAGTACTAGAGACTTGTTGGCAAGCAAAAGTTAGTCGAGTTTGAAGGCTGAATGGTATCCTGGCACCAAGGACAAGAAAAAATTCAAAATAACGTGGGAGATAAAGACAGAAACGTGAACTTCAGTCTTCAAGATTGTAAAACAAAACAGAAGGGTAAAATATTACTTAACAAACCCCTGTATTTGGGGAAAGATGCAAAAACTTCAAAGGATTCTATTGCTTTGCAAGAATTTGGGAACATCAACAGAGTTTTCACCGCATAAACAGAAAGGATAACAAGAGTAACAGTAACTCCAAGGAATTTTTCAGAGAACTAGTGAATAATATTACAGCAGAAGATAAATGGACTACATCTGAAAGGCAGTACAATGTTTAAATTTAAAGAAATACGTTCTTGGCTTCACATTAAGGGGACTCAAATGCCTAAGCCAAAGGAATATTCTAAAGTGCCAAAAAGTTTCCATATCATGGCTGACCTTTGCACATTTCTGCCACCGCTGGTTATCTGGAATTCATAATATTGTTCCTGCACAATAAACATAAACAATTAAGTCATCCACTGATGCATTCTAGCAGAAGGTTTTTTAAACCACTTTAAAGCCTCAGTTAAAAACAGATTAAAACCTGGAAGATGCTACACCAAAGTACTTGCCAGATCTGATAGCACACCATTGTGTAGTGGCATGAATTTAAGCAGTTTTCAGCTAAGTATGGTTTGAGATGTGTTACTTCAGTTCTTTGACAGAATTAGTTGAACCATCTTTATTAACTTGCTAAAGCACACAGCTTTACAAACTGCAAAAACTACAAAGCTTTGTCCTAAAGCAAACAATGTCCTTGGCTAAAGTCTTATTTAACCGAAAACTTAAAACAGGCATGCACTGTTTGAGAAGTCTGGTCACATTACTGAGAAAATGCAAATACACACAAAAAGGAATGCAAAAATAAAATCCAAATGATGGGGGGTCTGCACTTTAAGCTAATAATACTGTATTGGATATACAATAGCAAACACTGTCAACGCAGATGGTAGCATAAGGTCCAGATAGACACAAGCAGCTCAGTTTTAATTTTATTCCCAGAACTGAGAAAGAAGAAAAGAGTGGATACTGATTTGGAGGTGGTGATCTCAAAAGAGAACAAACATACAGCATATTTAAACAACTGAGCAGAAAAACTAGGGGATTTATCTTCTCCTGACAGCTCTGAGGCTGCTTTAGGAACATCGTAGTTCCTCCCATGAGGCAAGGCATCACAGACCGTAACAGCGCATTAACTGGCAATTTAGGTAATGGAGTGCTTGTAAGAATTTGAAATTGTGCCTTTAACTGTTGCTAGCATTATGCATACCTAGAAAACAAAGTTGTGAGGAATCGCTCCTTTAAGGAACTGCTGGTGGGGAGCTGTGGGGCTGGCTATAGTGGGAGAACATGCCCACTAGCAAAAGCACTAAAACACGGTGCAAGTGCATACTGTTTCTGAGTTACTACTGAACACCATCCACCAGCATCACTCACTAGAAAAGGTGCAAGAGAGGAAAATAAACTAATTTTTAAAACATTTATTTCTATGAAGAACTTTTACTCATAACATCTGCAAGGAAAATAAATACCACTTCAAAAAGAAATAGAAGTCTGAAACTATTCCTTTGAATGCCATGGAGCTTTTTTACATTCACAAATGGTTTAGTTGGGTAAAAGTACACTCAGGAGCTCCAAGTTGAAATATTTTGGCATATGTTTCATATTCTTGAAACCAGAAAATTTGATGTCTTTGCTCGTGGTAAACTATTGGCTTTACAAACATGTATCACACATCTCACCTATTTATGGACCTCGTTAGCCTTAGAAGAGGAAAAAGTCTTGGAAGTCAGTAACACTGCATGGTCTTTCTTAACTCCTATTGCCAATATGCAGAAATGTCAGACCCCATACCACATGAATTACACAGGAATCCATGGAGATCATAACTCTTTGCTTTTTTTCATATTTACTTTTCATTCTGGTTCTTCATTGTCCTTAAATGAATTAAAGCTACTGTACGTGAAACTTGATCATTAGAAGGTATTTAAGGGTTTAAGGTAGAAATTAATTTTAATCACATTTTTTATTGTCTTTTCTTTGCTAGTAAAAAATACAAACTTATTCTCCCTCTTCTCCTCCCTTACAATCTTATGTTAAAAATCCACAATAAATCTGTTAAAGAACATCAACAATTAAAGTTGCTCACTTATAGACACTTAATAAGTTAGGAATTAAAAGCTATTTGTACAGCATTATATGTACACTGACAGATCAATGTAATGGACCACATTGGCCTAGTATTTTCTAATACACCCATGAATACATTCCTTGAGCTTTAAACTCACTTTTAAAAATGTAAACTACCTAGTTTGTGAACAAAATCAAGCAGGTATCTTCCAGATGATAAAATTTCCATGCTGTTGCATGTGCAATTATTAGTGGATACAGGAATATGTTTCAAAGAGGAACCTTTTATACTTTATTTCACAAATTATTACAATAGAGATTACATTGAAATTCAGCTGCAGAGCATTTCCAAACGCCTAGCTTTTGAATCAACATACCTGTATTTCACATACCACAGAGAACATACACATGTAAGAAATCAGACAGAGAGACAAAAATAAGAAAAGGCATGTGATATTTCCCAGTCGGATTTTCTCAGTAATATTTGGGACTGGAATTATCTTCTAAAATGTCAAACTTGAAAGAGGTACACAGTCAGCAAAGTTTTAGGCAATACATGACTACCCACACATTACCTGTTTTGTATTTGTCAGAAACATTATTATACAGACACTATACAAAGACAACATTGTATTGGATACATAGTTTCCAGACTACGCAAAAGAATCCCAAAATAGGTCAAAGCAATTTCACATTGGATTTTCCCATTCGCTTTCAAAAATGAAGAAGAAAATACTTCCTTACAGCTGCCCTGGTACAGCTCTGTTTACATACTATGTCAAGTTTCCAAACCTCCCTTCATTTGATTTGTTGACACAGCGTCCAGTAAAATATTCTGGATCATTAACCATGCCTAAATATTTTTTTCTGTTTTGTTTTACATAAACATGTGGTTGGTTGGTTTTATTTAAATCAGAACTTTTCGGTCATCCTAAAAATGATATGATGTGCTTAAGGCACGCCTGAGGATAATTTCATCAAGAGGGATTTTCCTGTTTTACACATTAAACCTGCGGATCAGATGGAAAGTATGACCAACAGTTTATTTTCTTGTTCTGCTCTAGACCCTTTCAGGACTTTGGAAAGAGAAGCTGATTTTCTCTTTTTAAATTTCTGAGACACAGAGCACATCTCCAGCTGTTCCTGCCATCACCCGGGCAGACTTCGGCTGCTCCTCTCTACATGAGGAATTTTGCCACTGAAGCAAAACGAACAAGATGAACTGATGGCCCCGCAAGAGCTGCGATTTGTGATTCCATCTTTCTTCATGGGTAACAAGTTTCCACCCCCTCTCTAGAGTTATCCATTGGGCTCTGGCTTCATAAGCCCTTGTGTCTTCCTTGCACAGAGCCGGGCTTTAAGCACCCTGTCATAATTTCAAAATCTAACAGCTGTAGTGATTAGTTTGTACCGACTCCATCTGTTCAGCTATGAACTTCTTCCTGCTGGGCTTGTAAATGCTGATGGGAAGGAAAATTACACTCAATTGTTTTGATTTTGGGTTTTGTATTTTTTTCATCTGTACAATCTCCTGGAAGCTGAAATACAAAACAACAAAAAAAACTCAAAAGACAAAAACCCAAAGCAAACAGACATAGCAAAATCATTACCATCTAGGTCAAATAAATCTAAGGAGATAATTCACTTACGATAGTCTTGCGATGTAGAATTTGAAAGGGAAAATAGCGTAAGCCGTTAGTGGATGAAAGCTATAACAAATGTATAGTAAGTAAAATAGATGAACCAAAGGATACCATCTCTCTTAAAAGTATGCACTAAATAATTTTTTTCTGTGCTTCCTCATGTCTTTAGACAAAATCCTTTAGATTTCATAAACAAAGTTCTGACACTGATGAAAGAAAAGTAATTATTAGTATGACAAGTCCATTACTAAGCTCAGTTAATGTCTAGCTCATAGGAATTCCACCCCCACTTTCTCCCTCAGCCAGAAGAACTTCAAAATGTGTTAATAAATCTGACCAAACGCCTTAAATAACCAGTTGAGTCTCCTAATTTTAGAAACTCTAATAAAAGTACTATTGAAAATCATTAATAATTCTGTACCCTTACGAGCATAAACCAATTTCAGTCACAACATGAAGTACATTTCAGGAATGTACTTTGTAATACATTTTTCAGTGTAACACTAATAAAACATACAGAGCCCATCATATAAGCAAGTGTCTGATGCAAAGCGTCCTGTCTGGCGATCTTGATTATACATCAAGCCCCAAAAGCCCGGCGTACATACAGGGGGAAAGAAGAGCAGCAGCTTAGGTTTAAAGCTCTTCTCCACAGGGTAAAGAGTACGGGAGCAGGGATCCTTTTATTGGAGCAGGACAGGAAGGAAAGCCAGCACACAGGCTCTCTGCAGAATACTTGCATAATTTTGAGAAGCATTTTCCAGAGTACTTGCATAATTTTGCGAAGCATTTTACTCTGCCCTATGGGCAGAGACTAAATACCGGCCTGTGTAGCATCAGTATGGCCCATGAATTTAATGGTGCAGACAGGAAATAGAGTGGTATTTGCCAGTAGTTTTATACACCTCTGCTTTCTGTTGCTAGGCAGTGTGCAGTCCTGGCCAAGAACCGCAGCTGTCTGCTCTCAGAAATTGTCATATTTGCCCTTACAGAGGGGCAAAGACTTTCAGGAGTCTCCCAAAAGACTACAAAGAGACTCAAAAATGGATTTCAGTCATACAAATCCAATGTTGCAACCCTGAAAACACTTCACAAGCACCTCATTACTTCAAGGACACCCAGTAGCATCTCAGCTTTGGCAGAAAGATCTCTTTGGCCTCCAGCTGGTGGACGAAGCTGATCAAGTTTCAAACCTCAGGCATTTTTCTACCCGTGTTCCTCTCTCATCCCCTGTGCAGTTTTACAGTATGCTCAGTACAGAGGTACAGGATCAAACACCATGCAAGTATCAGTGGCTGCTTCAACTCTCTCGATACAACTTGAAGGAAGAGCTGCTTCTTCATTTAGCCCATATTCCGTTACACAAACATCCCCAAAGTGCAGCCTTCACCTAAGATGAGGGAAAACCATCTTCATTCCCTTCTCTGCCTGAGCAGACCCAAACATTTTTCCCAGTGATATGGGTGCTCTTCAGGAAGGTGGAGGAATAAAGTTGGGAGCCTCTCAAACAAGGCACAGAATGAATTCTAGGTCCTCCATATCTGAAAGAAAGCAATTTAACAATTACATTCTAATATACTAAATACTGCCTACCTTGAAGGCGGCTCCATCTTTTCTCCCACTGCATTTTGGAAGAGTAACTCTGCTCAAAAGTCTGGATAAAGATGGCAGCGTCGATCTTCTAAAGAGTGGCCTGGGAGAAGAGAAGTCCCTTTTCTCTTTTTCTGCTGTGGAAAGCACCTGTGCTTAAAGGAGGGATGGGCTCAGTACAAGCTCTGACCTTGGCAGATGAACTCCCTTCAAGGTCCTTCGGGATCCCGCAGCGGAGAGCTGGACACACCAGTGCCCTGCTACTTGGTCCTATCACCTGAAGCCACCTCTCACAACTTCAATGGCAAACCAGTGCCATCTGATTAGAGGTAGCTAGAAAATTATCGAATTAGAAAATATTGATTTAGAAAGAAAAAAAAAAAGGAAAAAAGGAATAATTTTAATAAAATCTTATTTGGGGAAAAAACAGTTGAAATCATGATGCCTCTTATGTCAAAAATAGGCAGCACATTCAAATACAGCTCCTAGCGCAAGTTATTTGTATATGGGCTTACCCGTAAAAGAACGTTTATCTGAAGGAATTCACAGTTAGGCACAATGATTCAAAATGAATCAAAATTCCAATAAAACAAAATCTTGGTGTTTTCTGCTGCATCATTTTAAGGTTTGGGTTTTTTCTGATAGCAAACAGCAAAATGGAAAACAAACAACTTCGTTTAGAAATAACAATAACAAAGATCGGAGTGCAGGGAAGAATAAACATATTATCATGTTCTCCTGTGTTTTTAAACTGACATAGAACACATTAATGCCTTGCAACACCATGGGAAATTATTTTAGTGTGGTAGTAACAAGTGTAAAGTATCACGTTTTCCCATATGGTTTCTTAATTATAGCTGAGTAATATGATGGTCAATATTGCACACAATTAAATGATAAATTACGTAAATTGAGATCAGTGCAGAGTTAAAACAACCTTCCAAGATGAATTTACAACAGAAGTAATAAAAGTGTTTCAGATGAGGCTAATAATATGTAGGCTAAAATGATGAAAATTAAGATCCTTTTCACAAAGGATGGAAACACTTTGTTCTTCCCTCTGCACCAATAAAAGTAGCAGTGTGGCTTTTATATCAAATAGATGTATTTACACAGATTATTTTCACACAATGAATTGTTGCACATAGAATTTGTTCCTTCTCTCGATATACAATAATTTTTAATAATTATAAAGGGAAGTACAAGGCAGGGAGCTTTCTTCAATTCTTATAAATTAAAACCTTTATGCTCTGTTATACATACGTATGTGTGTGTGCACATCCATTTATGTACAGACAAACTCCTAGCAGAAAAATAATGCTTAAATAATTTGGCCTCACTACTTCAGTATTGCTGTTATGTTTTCACATTGCATATTCGTATATTATTATTTGGTGTATGATCCCAAGCAAGCATATATCTCTGTCATAAAAAAATGAACATCTACAAATAGTTAAGCAGATAGGATTAGTTTATTGCTAGCAGTTACAAGACTAGCAGTATCTTATGTTAAAGCAAATAAAGTTACAGGGTTTTTTTACTTTGAAACAACATTGTTGTTTCTAAAATTAAAGATTTCTATATAATCTGAAATTTTTCTGTATATATAATCCGACTAAACTTGAATTCTGTAGAAGAAGGAAATGGAGGAGTTGGGAAAATACATTATTTTTTAAGAGCTAATAAGTATTTCCTCACCAACAAAAAACGTTAGAAGTTTTTGTAGTCTTTTGTTCTCAAAAGTAAGTTTTATTTCCAAAAAACAAATTGCACTTTTGACTTAAAATTTTTTTCTCCTAAAAGACAGAAATCAATTTACCTCTTCATCATAACTGAATCAGCAGAGCAACTCAGTGATGGAGGCTCTCCTGTTAGCTGCTATCATTTTTTGGTGTTGTAAGAAAAGGTATTTTTATGACACAGTCTGAAAGTTCAGACTTCAGCAAGCAGGGCTGCAAGGATCAGAACCTGTGTGCAGCCCTTTAACCTGCGCTCCACACCACCTCGTTTCCCACACACCACCTTTGTGTTTTCTCCCACAACCTGTCCCTTTCACAGGAGCTTCATACACCGTTCCCTTCATCAAAGGCATGAATGTGTTGCAATTCCAGAGAAATTCAGAATGGATACAGCCCAAAGAAAGACTATCTACTTTCTGGCTGGTGAACACCTTCTCAATTTATTTCTGATGGGATTACATATTAACCAAGCTTTTTATGAAGGCAAGCTTCTCTATCTTGTATCTAACTAATTAAAATCTTCATTAAAGGTATGAAGGTCTCAAAGTTAAGCACTCGAAAGTTAAGAAATGCCTAAATTAGTGTTCCCTTTGCAGCCAAAGTTTACACTGCATGTACATATGCACCGCAAAACAATCCTTAGCTATTTTTCCCACCGGCTGTGAGCCAAATAACATATCATTCCCCAGTCCCATCTCCACAGACAGCTGAACCGCTTCAGTTGAATTTGTCCCAAAAAGACTCCATTCAGGAAGCCATCCAACATGACTTTTTCAAGCAAAAGGTTAATGTTTCAAAATTAAGCAAATGCAACCGGTCCTACTTTGAGTTCTCATGGACTCTCACAGATGGTCCCATAGAGAAGGCCACCACATCTTTGCAAAAATGGATATAGTCAATGAACATCCTTTGCGAGTATTCAAGGTCACAGAATTCATTAGAAAAGGGTCCAGCCATTGCACAACTCACGTACCCTCCTCTGCTGTCCAGGGAGCAGGAAAGGGATGGGCTAGGAGACTATGAACGTTACACTTGGGCCACAAAGTTGTTTCAGGACCGGGAGTGCATTGCATGAGTCTGATCCACGCAGCTGCTTTTGGCACCAGCTTGAACAGCTATTACCCTACCTGACTGTTTTGAGATCTGCCTCAGATGTTCTGAACCCCCAGATTCAGTTGTGCTGACCTCTCCCACAGCGTTCTGTTTCCTGCCTGATCTCAAGACAAAATACGCGTATCTGCTCAGCAAGCCTGGCTGCCACTGTTTTATAATCTGTACTTCTGCTCGCTTTTTCCTTCCAGGTTGGCCGTTCAACGTTATACTACTGTTTCATATTCATAGCAAACTAATAACCAAAGACAGGCAGGTTTCTTCAGCCATTTGAGCTAGGAACATGATCTAAATTCCGGCCCCACGTAACACAGTGTAACAAGAGGTCTGTATTAGATTACATGAAAAGGATTTGAAAGCAAATCTTATCTCTCTTGCAATTATTAAATCTACTACTAAGTAATATGATTTTGTATCATTTATATGATACAACTTTGATGTGTGATTGCACATAACTCTAGCATTTTAATTCCACTACAATATAGAACCAAATTGGCCAATTTCACTGTATACTTATGTCTTTCATGTTCATTTGAACCATGTGCATTTATTATGAGCCAATTTCCTGAATGAATGCAAGGCCGTCTCTGGAATTCCATTACAACATGCATGCCTGCCTTGCACGGCTCCACACTGCACTGACACTGTTTCTGGTACTCCTGCTACGTTATTTGAAATTAGATAAGGTATCACACCACTGCACACTGGAGCTTGAAGTGTTGGCATATCCTTAAATTGTTGGAGGTGGTTTTCTTTTTCCATTAAATGCTTTTTATTTCCATCACTGTGAGAACAGAATCAAATCCAAGACTGAATCTTTCTGCAGATTTAATCAGTCTTCCCTTGTTTTAATTGCAATTTAAAAGCATATTAATACCTATCTACATACCTATCTTTATTGCACCAGCTCAAATGAAGTAATTTTTTGCCTTCAACAAATTATTTAAAAGCAGATTAAAAAGTATAAGTCATTGCTTTAGAAAGCACAGCTGTGGCTGAGGTGTATATACGCTGCTGGCAGCAATTAAACAGCATTTTGCTAATGACATCCAGATAAGGGATCCTCTTCTAGCTCCTTATGGTTTTCACAATGTGAAACTCTGAACTTTTATAAACTGCTGTTACACAAACTGGGCTCTCCCTCCCAAGAAACCACAACTTAAGCAATGGAGATACAGGTCTGAAATATATTCAACAGTTTTACCTCCAGGGCATGAGAAACAAATATTGCTCTGTTCACCAAAGAAACTTACTGTGTAGCACGCAATTGCTACAGCTTGTGACGGTAAGAAGGAGGCGAGCTTGCTTTGATGGAAGTTGGATGTCAAAGGAGTTATCTGGCCTTCGGAGCCTTAAAAAATACAGCCCTCCGTTCTCTGAGGTATTTGCATTTCAGCTATAAAAGTTCATAGGGCTTTTTGCGGCTGAGCTTGAATCATATTTAAAAAATGAAAACCATGTGAACCTCTTTGTCTATTTTTACTGCTGTACCATTAAACTTCTGTAGATTGGCATAAGTGGGTTTACTGACATATAACTGAAAGCAGATCCCTTTATCTTCTCACCAAGAATAATGACATTAAGCTGACGAGATCATCATTAAAAAAGGTCTCCATGGCTTCAATGCCCAAATATATTCCAGAACGTTCAAGACAATCAAAGTCTCATTTCTTTGCACATTAAAAAAAAAAAAAGTTTAAAAAAAAGGAAAAAAAAAAAAAGACACGGCATCAACACAGAGGACAGCATTTGAATTTCCACACCCAATAATAAGTGGAAAAATAAAATAAACTGTATTTCAGCCATCCTTGACTTCTGAAGTGTAATGGGAAGTTGCACGTCACATAAATCTTTATCACACCTTTCAGGTTATTTCAGAAAACTTTTTTCTATTAAAATATAATACAAATAAATAAGAACTAGGTGTTAGCAAAATGAAATAGTTCAAAGGAATTCTCATTAGTGCCTTCTGAACTCTGTGCCTCATTATACATCTATGGAGAATCCCAAGATCCCACAGGAAAAAAAACCAAAGAGGGTAGTTAGGGAATGTCCTGCACTTGACATTTTACCCTGGGTGTTACAGTGATGCAATGAGCAGGTTGTATGACCATTAAAAACAGTAATAAATGAAATTTTTTCAGCTTCTACTGAACACAGAAATTTATTATGTACTACTCATTTGTGCCTGAATAGCAATTTATGCCAATTACTAACATTTCAAAAACCACACTTTGGTTTTCAATAAAAATCTTCATTTTCATTATTTTTCAAATTCTCTTAAGGCTGCCTAAAAATCTTCATTCTGTCTTGCTTTTTCTAACCACTCCGTAATCCCACTTTTTTCCTTCTGCTTAGAGTGCTATAACACTTTTAACTAGACGGATGAAATCTAGTTATGTTTATCACGCAAAGAGTTTTGAATAAATTGGAAAGATACGCAGTCTGGAGAAATGAAGCTGGCTGGAAGCTTTGGGTGTTGGCATAACAACGTCTAGTTTTGACAATGAAGAAGGCATCTGTGTTTCTTTGTAGGGTGAAAGACAATAAAGCCTTCTGATGGGCTAATTTATGGCCTTGGGATATTTTTAAAGAAGAAAGTAGATATTTTTACGTTTTGTCATGATGTCTCAAGAAGACATTTGTCAGGTTAGTTCTGTAACGCATCAGGGATTTTGTTTACATATTAATGAATTCAGAGTAACTGCAAAGATTTTGATAAATATTTGTCAGATCTTTACAGCTATAAGGAATTTTTAAACGCAAAAATTACGTTAAATGTAAATAAATTGACTTCTATCCAGCCCAAAAAAACTGGGCAGAGGCAAACAGAGGCAGAGCTTCAAACTGCAAATGTACATTTTTAATGGCACATGAAGAAACAGCCAGAAAAGTGTGGAGCTTGTGCACTGTGACATTTTTCTTGCAACCCCCACATTGCTTTGGTAAATAGTTTGTTAAGTAGTGACGTGTTGCCTCACACATACAGAGTTATTAGCTAACAGTGAACAAGTTTTGCATAAATTCATATATCTGAGGGAATGGGGGAGGGAGCTACTTATTCATCTTCCCCAGATAAGTAGAAACTTTCCTCATAACCATAGCTGGAATGGAGTCCCACCTCGTAAGGATGAGTCCCTCTCACGCAGGTTGAAGAATCTACCTCAACTCCTTTCCTCTTGATGGCAGAACTTGAACAAGTGACTTTACTGAGCATCGTTGTTTTAACCCTACTCACACATCTATTTTTATCTTAGGCAAGCCGTGTGGTTGTGGACTGTACTGTTTACTTGAGGCATTAGAGCAGGACTAGCAGACACATTGCACTCATGAAACTGCAACATGAATCATCACTGCTTAGTACCAGTGGAATCATTCACCTCAGCTCACAGTAAGAATAACTCATCCCCAAAACAGAACAAGCCACTCTAAACCAGTACCAGAGACTATGGCAATTTGAAAAGACATTGGAGAATCAGCTTTTAGAAGTGACCACTATCATTTCTCATTTTCTTTGTAAGCATTTGACTGATAGATGTTCTCTGCTTGTTTATTCTGTTGGAACTCAGTCTTTTTGCACCACTTGTCATTTTGAAACACATTGTACATTGATTTTGCTGCTAACTGCTAATGTACAAAGCAGTGGAGGAGATGAGTATTTTGTGGTCCTGAAGATAAGCATTAGAGATGGACAGCTGGGGGAAGGAACTGTGATATAAAAGCGTACCAGAATTGTAACAGTGTAAAATCTGATTGTTTCTACCATAAAACCCCACCACCAACACAGAAAATAAAAAGCAATCAGAAAGGAGAAGAAAGAGGCAGAAAAACTAGAGGAAGAATGAAAAATAGAAATTACAAGAGAGTTTGGCAATAAAAGTGTTGACAAAAGTGCTAGGGGCAGCTTTTCCTCTCTCTGCTAGTTTGTTTTCTGTAGTTTCTTCTGTAGTAGGCTAGGATTACAGATAAAGCTATTTTTCCATGTGTTCTGGTTTTGGCTGGGATAGAGTTAATTTTCTTCATAGTAGCTGGTATGGGCCTACGTTTTGGATTTGTGCTGAAAACAGTGTAGATAATACAGGGATGTTTTTGTTATTGCTGAGCAGTGCTTACACAGAGTCAAGGCCTCCTCTGCTCCTCGCACCGCCCCACCAGCGAGTAGGCTGGGAGTGCACAAGAAGTTGGGAGGAGACACAGCCAGGACAGCTGACCTCAGCTGACCAAAGGGATATTCCATACCATATGATGTCATGCTCAGCATATAAAGCTGGGGGAAAAAGAAGGAAAGGTACGGTGTTTGTCTTCCCAAGTGACCGTTATGCGAGATGGAGCCCTGCTTTCCTGGAGATGGCTGAACAACCGCCTGCTGATAGGAAGTAGTGAATGAATTCCTTGCTTATCTTTGTTGGCATGCACGGCTTTTGCTTTACCTATTAAATTGTCTTTATCTCAACCCACAAGTTTTTTCACTTTTACTCTTCCGATTCTCCCCCCTATCCCATCAGTGGGCAGGTGATTGAGTAGCTGTGTGGTGCTTAGTTGCTGGCTAGGGTTAAACCACGACACCATGCGAGTGAAAATAATTGATTTGGTCTCAATGTGGGCACCATTTGAATTTAATAAATCTGAATTTGAAGGGGTGCTATTACTATATTGGGATTTATAGAACCTGAACCTGGAGTCTCCTCAGAAATGAGTCCCACTTTCATGCCAAATGAAACAAAAAAACAGTTTTTCCCATATTGGCCAGCAGAACATAACATAAGAAATACCAGCAAAAATCACTCAGCCCTGCTTTGATTTCTCTTTCAAGTCACAAAAGTAGCAATACTGCTTTCCACAGAAAATTCTAACGTTCCTTGAATTTATTTAGACTTTTTAACTTCTGTGTCCTCACCTTTCTCTGAGACTGCTGCACACGAGGTGAACTTTTTGGCATGGAATAACCGACCACGTTGTAGGTTGATTTTATTAAGTCGCCCAGGGCAGGAAACAAAAGTGTCTCAAACAAATGAGGAATTCCTGTTCTGCTCCTGCAAGCTGTACCTACCTTCCATGCAACCTTGTTTGAGAGATTTCCTTGCTCTGACTGCACATAGTCAATAAGGCCCGAGGTAAGCGGGAAAATTTATAATTAGTTATTGCTCTCAGGTGACCTCAATCTCCCTGAGGAATAAGGGTCCCAAGAAGAGTGCCTTATTGGAGCTGCCCTCTGGGTAGCATGTTCTCACAGAACTGTATTTCAGGTGTAACGTTTTATTATTTAAAAAATAATCTACTATGGGACAGATTTTTTTCTCCTTTTTCACAGTGAAAAGAATCCATATTCATCTCACCATCCTGGCTTCAGATCAACCTTTCTTGTACTGGCCAGAGAACAAATAAGAGATTTCACCTACCTCAGAGATTGCGTAGCGGATCTGCTGATGCTGGAGGCTTGCAGGACTTTCGGCCACTCCACCCAGCCTCCCGAGGATGCCTGCACGTCACGGCAGCTGGGCTAAACAATGTTCCTCCCTCCATAGGGCTTCCACAGGACAGTCACTGACAATGCTGAAGCATCACAACCCGACCACAAGAGCATCACCCAGAAGAATGTGGGGAGAGCGGACAAGCGGGACTTATCTGGTGTCTCTCCAGAGCAACCTGCAGTCTAAAAAAGATGGGGAAGCATTGCCGCATCATCTTGTCTCCTGGCAAGAGCACGATCATGAAGAGTGAGTCTTCTGGCTGGGATTCTGCTGATGTGTGTATGACACTATCATTTAACCCACTTTATATACTTTTCCTTGCCTCCAGCCAAGTTTTGTCCTTGTTTGGAGATATGGATTAAGATATGGAGATACGGACTAAGCCATTCAGGCCATGGTACTGGACTCTGTCAAAAGCTATTTTGAAATCCAAGAAGGCTACATCTGTAACTTTCCCCATCTGTTCTTTGCATAATTTCCCTGAAAATAAGTATAGCAGACAACATCACACTTGATATTTTTACCTTTTATGAAGTTATACTGGCTTGGTTTTGTCATCCAGGATTTTTCCAGATGTTTTGTGATCTCACTTATAATTAACATTTCCAAGATCCAAGCCTCACACTAGCACTGAGATCAGACAGAGACATGTACTTCCAATAGCCTAACGTCATTCTTGATTTTATTTTGCTTACATCTGAACCTTTTCTATGGAAGAAAATAAAACACATGGTAATAACAACTTTGAATAGCATCACCAACTCCTAATAACCTATTTAAAATTAACGCTTTATTATATTTCACTGCTGAACATTTACACTGCAAAATGACTGTAATTCTGTATTTCCGTGGAAAATAGGCGGTGCACAGACACATACACCCTGGGCTGAGTCCCCTGGTATTCACTCCACAGCTCTCAAATTAAAGTGGCGCTTCCAGTTTTCATAGCTGAGAAAGTGAAATGAACTAAGCAAAACGTGGCAGTATGTGTGACTGTACAACACTAATTACTACACTGGCAGGAGCCACCAGCACTCGCACATAACCTTAACAAGGCTTTGACTCAGAACGTTGTTTTTCTACATGCTACCACCCTAAACTCCATCCATTTTCATGAACTACTGACGTTTTAGCACTAGCAGGACTATTTACAGCACAACCTACTGACCAAAAATGAGCATATAGTTTATTGACGTAGTAGGTGATATTCCATTATTGGGTTATCAGTATTACAAGAATTTATTTCCTTTAATCAAAATATCACCCTCTTAAATTAGTCACAATGATAATGGATAATTCTTAGGAAAGAAGAGGTATGCAAGTTGGAAGAATCATCCCTGCTTAATTACAGCAAAAAGCATAGTTCCTGCTTGATGACCTGAAGTGTTTTAAAAAGGAAAGTAACTTTTTATACATAAATGATGCTAACTTTCACTTGACAATTGCTTTTCCTTTTTTTCAGAACAGAAATATTTGAAATAAAGTTTACAAAAGTTCAGGGGAGAAACCTGTTTCTCCTACATATATTTGCAAATCATCTAGTGCATTCCTTTCAGCTCACCGAAAGCATATAAACTATTTCTTGGGAAATAAACTATTTCCCAAGAAGACACTGAAGTGAGTAGAAATACACCAGCCAAACATGGCAAAATGTGAACATTTATTTGAGAGTGAAATGAAGCAGTGAGTGATATTTTGTGGGATTCACTGGTGTCAAGTTGCAAATTATTTGGTAGAAGGAAGTAATTTAAAATGTATCAGTATTTCTTCAAGCACTGACTGATTTACTACAGCTCTGTCAAGTCTTCCAGAACTGAATACTGTTCCATCAAAGTCAATGTGTACTCTGCCAGTGAATTCAAGAGGAACAGGCTCACAGCAAGCATACCAAATAAAATGTAATATTTAACATTGCAAACACTTTAAAAAATCACTTTACTGGTTCTGTTGTACTGAACCAATAAAACACCACAGCCTAAGAATGATAGTCTGCCACTAAAGTGAATTAATGGTTTCTTGGAAGAGAAGATTACTGAAAAGATACGTACAAAGACTGATATTTCTGTATAAAACTATAAACACTTCTTACATACAGAAGAATAGTTTATCTGGCTTTGAAGGCTAAATTACTCAAACCACTGTCCTTCCTTCTGGCCATTAGTTCCTGCTCACACACAATAGAAGGCTCACCCAAAGGGCAGGTGCAGAGGAGATGGTGGTGGGACACACAAAGCGTACCCTTGACCTGCAGCTATAATGCTTTGATTTGGCAGTCTTCAAACAGACAGCAGTAGATGATGAAAAGTGGTGATTTCTCTTATATAGTTTAGTTTAGAAATTATTTTTTTTTAATTAAATATTCTACTTCAAAAGTGAGTGCATTTCTTTCTTGTGGAATTTTGTACATTTCCCAAGACTCCTTGCCATTTGCACAACGCGAGGCCTTGCATGACAGTTGAGTAGAAGTGGGAGGCAGAGGATCACTGAAATAGTAAGGTGTTATTCATATCTTGTCAAATTCAGACATCTTGGACTTCTTAACTAAAGTGACAGAGGAATTTTTTATGGTTATTTTCTAAAGCTCTCAGTAAGAAGAAAATGCATTTTTTTTTATTCCATTTTTTTCCCAAAAAACTTTTACCATTACTCTGCCATGTGCTATTAGTCAGCGAGTTTCTGATTCTATGGACTGTAGTACAGCAGTAAAAATTATCTCCTGGTTAAATGTATTTGCAGAGAAACATATAACATGTGGGTGCATTTGGAGGAGATAAATCAGAAGGAGATATTTTATTTTACACGATATAAAATTTTACATTGCTACCACATTCTCTTAAAAATCACCCTTTCTCTTCTGGGACATAATGTAAAACCATAAAGAAGCAATTTTAATGTGCTCTGTTAAATTTTAAGAGCCAGGATGTGCAATTAAACAGGGTACTTGATTTGGATTACTTAAAGCCGAAATGAAAGGGGATCACGGCTGATCTCCCACAGTAGCAGGCAACATGGGCTGGAAGAAGGGTAACTACAAAGAACTTCAGACATCAGAAGTACAGAGTGCAGCAAAGATTTTGTCAGAAGGCACAAATCTGTTGACAGAGTAAGTTCAGCAACCAGAAATCTTGTTTCATCAGCCACAAATGCAGACGAGAGAATAAGCTATACTGATGACAAGCCTGACTTGGGACATATGGCTGAGAATTTGTGCAACATGAAATAGTTTAGGTTAGAAGTGATCCTGGAGGTCATCACGTCCAACCCGCTGTTCAGAGCAAGGAAAGCTTTGAAAGCGGGTATCACCTTGTGCTTTTGAAACTGGTGGCACAGCTTCCTGGAGTGTATCACCATGGAAAGAGAAATCTTGCCTACCACAGATGGGCTGGTAACAGCCAAGATGGAACAGCCAAGGGCCTCAGATGTTGTCTCCACTGCAGTGGAAAAATACGAGAGAAAGAAAAGGGAAAACAACAGAGCAGGTCACACCACCCACATACGAGATAAATGGATCAAGTTCAAGGTTTCATACTCACAAAGGGACTCGGTTGTCATGAGTTAAGCAATAATTGGACCCCAGGGCTTAGCGCAGTTTCCTGTTGAGGAGTGAGCACTCCAAACACTCATTGCAGAGTCATGATCCTTCCCTGCTGGGGGGTCAGTCACACTGTTTTTTGCAAACCAGTATATCTTCACCACCAATGACAGATGTCAAATTACTGTTTTAGGAAGTGGGGACTGAATTGCTTCGGGCAATCATGGATTAAAGTTCTGCCTTCTTCATGTTCTGCTGACAGTGTTACGTAGACCAGAAGGAGCAGCAGATAGCACGCGGTGTTTCAGGCATCTGGAGAACTTAATGGATTAAAATTAAGGCACCCCAGAAACTAGCATAAGTCACTGCTCATCACAGATTATAAAAATCAAAAATTTGAATCCTGAAATGGAATTTAGACTTTATCACTTGTCCAAGTGACATCACAAAAGTTTTGCTCAAGGCTACTAGGCTGCTTTGGCATGGTAACGTGGCAAGTTCCCCTGCTGGAGCCTTCACTTCCACACAGCTCTGCCTTCAGTGTGCCTGAAATAAGTAATCCAATGAAAAAATTGTTTCCAATTACAAATATCTGAATTTATAATTGATAATTGAACCTAAAGCATTTTTCTTATGCTGGCTTCAGGTGAAAGTAAATAAACACACACAAACTTTTGCTGGGAATGGTAACTACTTGGTAGTGATGTTTTACTGATAATTTTTTGCCTCACGCATTTTAACTTGTCAACCTACTACTGGCAGTAGATTTTTTTAAAAAGTGAAATGGGTTTATCTTTGCAAACTTCTGTAGCAAGTATTTATTTTGCAACCATGGTGCCGAAATTAAACAGCTAGATAGATACATGTTTATATTCCTGCAACCACAGGATTTTTATGTTTTTTTTAAAGACTCCATGAACATGTCGCTAAGAAACAAAGTCCTTAGGCTATGTCACTCTCTAACTTATACTAATTATAAACTCTTTTTTTTAAATTGCATTTGAAATTGTATCTTTGTTATTTAACAATTGTCCAGTCATTTCAGATATCATCTTGTTTACAGGAGGCAGTAGAAAAAAGGGACAAGTGAGGTCAATAGATTTGTTCTTAAAGCATCATCATTTGGAATTGCTGAAATGTTCACAGGAAGCCTTTTTCCACACACGAGGAGGGTCAGATCTTTTATGGCAAACACTTGTGATTAGCTAGACATTTGATATTTTTGTGTTATTAATTCTTCCTGTAACTTGCTGCAAATATTGCTGCAAATATTACATTTGTTCATTTTCTTCTTATGAATAAACTGGACTGCATAAGACCAATGTTTTAGGTTTCGCACGATTTTCAGGCTCTCTGATCAGATCCCTAGGTTTCCACCAACAGACATATTCCTCAACTGCACTGCGTACCACTTCTAAACATAGAACCTCTAGAAAGTCATCAGACTACTACATTTCTCAAGAGCTGGACGGGATTTTTTTCCTATGGTATTTCTCTCCTCCCCAAAAAAAGTTAGATGGGCAGTGGAAGACCTTTCTTTTGGTACAGGAAGGAGCATGGAGAACAGAGCTGAAAATACGCGCATCCATGTTCTGCTGCCCTGCTAGGGTTGGATCCTTTCTGCTCGTTCCCTAGCTCAGATCTCAGCAAGGGAAGACGGCTAATAAGAATTCGTACTCAGCTATAGTTAAGTTACTTGAGCCAGGAACTGTGGGTCATAGATGTATATTGTATCTATCTGCATAAAAGCAGAGAACCAACTACACTAAAGGTCAGACTCTAAATCTGTTTTGATTTGGCAGACACTATTAAAGTGAAATAAAACAAGAAAAATTATGGATTACTACTTATCAGGGAAAAACAAGTAACAGATGATAGAGAAAAACCTGCAACGGTCATTGCCTTTTTCAGCCCTCACAAAAAGAAATGAATTGTGACCTAATTAGTTTAAATAACCAGGAAAGCTTGGAAAAGCCTGAAGAAAGAATGAGTTAATGAATCCGTGAGTTACATTTCAGAGTGTTATAATGATAAGCAAGCGTAGGTCCTGCTCACCAGCCTGATCTGCTCCCATCGAGGCCATGGGTTCACAAAACAGCTGATTAAAATTATCAGCTCCTCGGTGAGGGAGGACTCACAGCCTTTCCCTTTGCTGAGGCACTTCCCCCCACGCTCCCTTTGCTTCACCCTTGCAAAATTTCTGGCACTGCAAGACAGAGCAATTGGACTCATTATGCCTGTAAACAGCTACTCCCTTTTTTGCCACATTCTTTCTTTTTTTTTCTTTTTTTCTCCATTTTTTGCAGGGTCAGTCAACTCACAGTGCATTTAAATGCCAAAACCAGTGCAAAGGCAGCAGCGGGAGCACATGGCCAGACGCCTCGTCCCACCAGCTGTGGTTCAGCCACCTCACTCCACAAGCGCCCCAGCAGCCGCCGTAGCAGCAGCCTGGCAAACATTTTGGTGTAGAGGGGATTGTTCACTTGACAGCCTGGATTGTTGTGTTTACAACAGAAAAAGGTCTCCTTCCAAAGCACCTAACTGGAGGTACTCATGGTCACAGGAAAGTGAGCTGTGATTAGTGGTTGTTCCATGTAGAGAATCAAATATGGTATTTTTCCCATTGTTTATCCAGCTCCAGTGCCTGAGATGAGAAGCCATGAGACGCACAATACCTGTCACCACCAGTCCACTGGTGGTGCATCCACTAGTAAGGAGCAACCCACCTTTAAAAAGTAATTTATATGAGAATAAAAAGCATGTTGTTACTGAACCGATCAACATAGCACGAAGGTGCAATGCTTTCCATCTGAGATACACACTCATACTATCTGACGGCCAGTGGGTACTGGAACTCATAATTGGTTTTCTTCCTTGCAGCTATGTCTCATCACAAAGTACTAAACTCAGTGTTATCTCAAGAACGCAAAATGCAACTACTCATATTAAATAGCCCCTCTTTTATCTCATCTTTGGAACAGCATTACACTGTTAGTAGTTAAGATTTCTAGTAAGTATTAAAATTAACTCACATTCAGCAGGAAAACCTGTCTGCTCAAGGAGTAAATACTTCCCTCAATATAATGCAGCAAGACTGAATTGAAAATCATTGGTTGCGGAAATCAAAGAACAGTTTTGCCATTTTTAACATGGCAGATCACAGAAGTTTGAAGTAAAAAGTGTCTGGGTTTTTAAGGAAGCAAAAAAAGTCATGATAGGTGTTGTAAATTACCTTGGGATTCGAGTGCTTTTCCCAGAACCCAAGTGCTGAGCATTAAACCTCATGTCCGTCTATGCAGTTAATCAGAGGGGTGCTGTGTTACCAGTAAAATGCTGGAGGAGCACATCAGCAGGCAAGGCGCAATTAAAAGGTCCAAACACTTTGTCCTAAAGTATGACCATGGCTAGAGAACTGGTACGTATTGCTGCTCCTGAAATAATTCCTCATGCATCAGTAATAAAAATACTTATTATATAATACTTAAATACTAACACAAAAGGTGGACACATTGCCTCAAGAATCAGATCAAAAAGACCTTGAACCATCTTTGCATCTAGGTAACAAGCTACAGACATTTGCCTAATCCCTGTGATGAGCAACCTGTTACCGATGCTTTCTTTGCTTCAGCAGGTTGATCCAGCCCAGGCTCGGACCTTGGTTTAGGATAATGTGCTTCCTTATATAGCCTGCCATTGCTTAAGATCCCAATTAGATTAAAATATTCTCCCACCTGAGGATTTCCTCAGTCATTAGTCAGAAATGAGATTCACTGTCTTCCCACCAGAACACTTACTGCCCCAGCGTGCTCTGAAGGCACTAATTACTGCCTAGCAGTAAACAGGCAGCTCACGACTGCTCACATCGTTAGCCAGCCTCTAAAGAGATCATCAGCACATTGCTGAGCAGGCTGCCCTTTTCTCCCTGCCTAGGCGATACTCAGATCCTAGTGCGAAGCTATCCCATTGATTTTTTTTATAATCTCATATTCCATAAAACATATAATTTGCTAATCATACAACACAGCGCATTGCTGGCTCTCCTGTGAGATGAAATGCAATGATAATCAAATCACTTTCAGTAGTAACAGATCCTTGGGTGGCTGTATCCTCAGCTATCTCTGCAGGCTACCACATCACTTGACAAAATAAAGTATTAACAGCAAAACTCATATTTTGTTCAGGATTCATAGTGTATGTGAAATTAATCAGAGTCTGTGTAACATGTTGGCAGATATTTGGATAAAAACCCTTTCATTCCAAACACCGCACTACCTCAGCTCCACTTTTATTTGCATTTTCTAGGCATGGATCATCAGAACTTGACCTTGTCTGCCTCAGACCACCAACGGCACTGGGCTGCTCATGTGAAAATGAAGTGTACGAATACTGGCACGTCCTATCTGAATTCTCGCAGTCCTCCTCTACCTTCACAGCTGCTACCACACGTGTGAATGGCAGGGGCTGGCTTGAATCCAGTGTGAGGTTTTTTGTCATAAGGATTATTTTTAACAACTTCAGATCTCTCTTGTTACACGAAAATATCATAACTCTCAAGATACAATTTGATAACTTTAATGAGGTTTTGCAATTTACATTCAATATGTGTTAGTACACAAAATATAAGAAATCACATATACATATAAACTTTTCTTTGTTTGTTTTACAAGTCAACCAGTCTGAACTACACAAGCCACATTTATTCACATAACGAAATGGAACATTGATGAGCTTCATTCACCGATCAAACACCTCAACAATTTACGGACCAACATTTTTTTGCAGCTGCTAAAACAACTATCTTCCATAAAGAACAAATAATTTATATCAACAGATACACTGGCATCACATTCTAGGATACAAAAAAGCCAAACAGAGCACTGACTGAACACTTCCAGGTTTCTGCAGAACCCGCACGAAAGCAACAGTGCAGAGCTTATACCAGCATCAAATCTGTCCCCGGTTTATCAGCTCTGTGACTGAGGAAATAAATCACACACAGAAATTCTTCAGGATAAACGAAGCCATTTCATTTCATTATAGGGTTACTTAACCCGTTTATTTTTCAACCTTTTTAAAACAAAAAGGAAATAGCTTTTAAAACAAAAAATTGAAATAATTAAACCTTTTGGGTTTTTATTTTCTGACTTAAACTATTCTCACATACAACATGAATTTGTAGTTTCTGAATAGTTTTGGTCCCTCAGACTGTCTTCTGGGTGAATCAGTTTTTAACTACTTTGTCCAAATACACCAACATATTTGACATTAAGTAGGTAAAAATAACATTAGGCGTTTCTATCTTAAAACAATCCCTCTGCTACAAAGTCTCTGATACTCTCATTTTTGCTTCTGAACAAAGTACAGTCACAAAAAACAAAGCTTCTTTTAGCAGCATTAAAGGTGAAGGGCCTTCTGTGTAAAGTCCTGGAAATTTTCTGGTACCTGCAAATATACTGAATGCCCCCAGCTCTTCAGACACAGAGCCTGCAAAAACTGAGCGTGCGGTTTGCTTTTAACAAACACAAGCACAATCCCAGTGCATTTCCCTCCATTTGGTCACACGCGTTTTTCACGAGACGTGTGTGAACTTTTACAAATGAAGCAGATGTAACTCATGAGCGTTTCAGTATATGCATTAAGGCAACGCTTCAAGAAACCTCCCTCAGTTTGGGGGAAAAAAAACCCAACTACTCAAATTTACAGACTAAGCACAGCTTTATGCCTTTTAGTTGAAAGGCCTAAAAACTCACTGATAGATTTGAAAACGTAACTGTAAGCAAGCTGAGCTGATCTGCTTCTGTATTCCCACAGGGAACCTCATGTTTTGCCAGTGATTTGAAAGGAACGCTTGCACTGATGAAGTTTGCAGCTCTCCCAAAAATTCATGGAACAGTAAATAATTAAGAGGTCAAGTCAATGAACCAAGCAAATTGGATCAGTTAATAAGCTGGGCACAAGCAGAATGTCTTTTATGTATCCAACTGGAAATTTCAATGCCTAGAAACAAAGAATACCCTTATGGAAAGGATGGTGGACTTTACCCTAGGACGTAGTGACTCTGCAAAGGATTTGGGGGTATCACTGGTAGACAAGATCTACCCCTTTTAAAAATTACCTTGGAGATCACTTTCGCACTTGCATGTGATCTTAAGCCTGCTAAGGCAAAGGATTTGGTGGGGGGAGTATTATAAGGAATCCCGTTCACTTTAGTACCTGGAAGGGAGAAATACAGGATGATTTATCATTCTACTGCCAATTTTGGAAGGGATGTATTCTAAAGGGAATTAAAACATTCAAGTGCATCTTTTGGAGTAGCACTATCAAACCGGTAAGCAACAAGAGCAAACCACTCACAATTTAAAATAAATGCCAAACCACTGAGTCTTGGAATTCATTTTAAGGTATTGCCCGTGTATGAGCGTTGTCTCCATCATCTCTTCATACACTGTGTTTAACTTTATTGCCCTGCAGAGCTGAGCGGCTGTAGGTTTATTTGTTTGGAACTTACTGGTGACTCAGATATTGCTGCAACCTTCAAAGAATTCTTGATAGAGCTGAGTTCCCACATGTGTAAGTTTACGATGTGCACGCCACAACATCCCCTTGTGATCTTGTACAGGTTTTTAAGTACTGCTTTCCGGAGAAGAATGTACACCCAGGGATCTAAAATCTGATTCCATGTTGCCATTCGGAGAGCGAAAAGTATTGTTTCACAGGTCTCCTTTGAACGACTCTCATTTATCCCAATTCTGGCCATTGTCACCTGAAAGTGGAACATTTTAGAATTATACATCAAAAAATACACTAAGAGAGCATGTAAATGAGTGAAATTGTTTCAACATTATCTCTAATCTTCACACCTTCACAGCATCAATACATCCCGATTGCAAAGTAAATACTTTCCAGCATGTAACATTCATCATCCTAGAAATCCTCTAATGTTTTACATAGGACATATGTGTGTGTCTGCCGAACTACTTCTGCTGAACCTTGAGCAGAGAATGTCAGCCAGCCAGAGAACACCCTCCAAAACCAGGGATTGATTTGAGCAAGGAATAAAAACTTATGCAGAATCTGAGCTAACAAAGCATGCCAAGGCTGTTCCAGGGATGGATTTTTTCAAGGATATAGGCCACTGGTAGATCAGAACATTTTTACAAAAGGTAATTATTTTTTCACGTTTTCCGAAATTAAAGTCTGCATAAGGAATACAGCAGCTTGATTTCATCAAGAAGAGTCACACATTTTAAGCTGCAACAGAAGACAATTTATTGACACCAGAGGGTAGAGAGGTTTCTAGGAAAAACATAAACCATGGTGGCAAAAGTCATCGATAGCCCTCCTCTTGCCGATGGAGACACAGAGGGTTTCATTCGCCTGTGGAGGTGCTGCACATGGACAGACCTCCAACAACAACAACGCCGCCAGAGACCGGGTGGAGGCATCGGTCTCCCAGTACAGCTCAGCAGGACTGCTTCTGGCAGAGGATGCCCAAGAGCTACACCAGCCCAGTAATTTGTGGCTGGCCTCCCCGCTTTGCGGAGCTGCAACCTAGGCTTTAAAACACCAGCCCTAGTGAAACACACACCGTGGGGGCTCCTGCCCTGCAGAGCCCTCCTTTATAGGCTTGCTGCCACCGAGGTTTTGTAACCTGAGTTCCTGTGTGAAGAAAGCCTGACTCTGCAAAGCCAGGAATCTGCCAGAGGACGGTGAATTATCTCCTTCTGTTACTAATGTTAAAAGCACACGAAGACTTTTTTGGTAGAAAGATGAAACACTATGAGGCTTTCAGTTCCAAAGCCTTTAAAGCGATACAGTTATTTAACTAAGAAATAGGATATTTTACAACTGATGCTATGAGTACTCTGATTTATTGGGCGATGAGAGGTAGGGTCAGTCTGTCCAAGTGCAGAGGGTTGTATTTTCACAAAGATAAATTGTTAAAAAAAAATAAAATAAAATAATGAAGAGAGAAAACTACTGCTCAAGATTCCAGCAAACCAGTTACTCCTTTTTAAATGTTCCTCTGTAATCCTAGGCCCTACCTATAGCTTGGAGGTCACCACATCTGCGTATAAACTTGAGTGGAACAGAGTGAACACATCAAAGGAGACTGTACTTGCTTGATTCAGCATTTGATCAAGCGTTTCTGCATGGACATCTATGGGAGCAGCAAAGGGAGCCCATAGGAACATTCCTAAGGAAGCTGGTAAGACTGGCAGGAGCACAGCTGGGAACCGGTGTGAGGAGGAGGAGGAATGTCTGAGGACCAAGCCAACACAAACACAAGTCAGTTCCCTGAATCTGCTTTTCACCCCACAACCGCTGGGCACATTCCTCTCTGACATCAGCAGCCCACCCAAACTTGGACAACTCCTTTGGCTTCTGCACAGGATGTTTTCTCAGGACAGTCCTACATATTATTTATTAAAGGTCCGGTACCACAAGCCAAACTCAGAGGGAGTACTCCTTATTCATGCAAGTAGGACTGGGCAGCAAATGACAGCACAACAGAGCTCATAGACCAACGTCCTTATCCAATACATCCTATGCTTGACGTAATACAGACATACAGCTTCCCAATCTGCTTCTTGATGTACTTCAGAATTCCATTTGTTGTTCTTCTCTCGCATCCTGCAAAGTTAATAAATGCCAAATCCAACGGAATTTCATGCCTGGAAGAGGAGGCAGCAGATGTTGCCATCTAGGAAAAGTAGCTCCATCTAGACTTTGTAAAACTATTATTTTCTCACACATTATCCAGCAAACTTGTGAGATTCCTTACCATTTAGTAGTAATCACCTCTAAGTGAACCCATTCATTTGCTGTTCAGCTTGCTGGCTCAACATAAAGTACCTCTGTTTTCATTATGGATTTACATAAAGTAAATTGGGACAACAAGGAAACTTGATACATAATTTTATGCATTCTGATATTTGGAGAAGCTTCATCCAGAACAATTAAGTCACCTCTTTTGAATACTGGACATACAAAAAATAATACATCTGAACTCACAAGTAGCAAGTACAGCATATGTACATAGCTAAATGCTTAAGCAACTCAGCTTGTGAATACCCATATTAGAAACAATAAAATAAAATCTACAGTATCTTCAAATTTTCTTTCCTAAAATAAGAATTTTCTAGCCATATTACTTCTATTATTTGCTATGCAGAAATAAAAAAAACCTTTCCTTTCTTCTATCACTAAAACCAACATAGAATGCCATCCCAACTTTCTGAAGTTCTGAGAGGCTGAGGTTTCTTTATAGGCCTGGACTAAGACAGAAAATCTCAGTCCAGTCCCAAGCATGAGAGATTCCTAAGCATTTTTATCTTAAAACACTTGTGGTAGAACAGCGGTAGTGACAGATGTGTTACCATCACATCGTCTGTGGGTATGAAGCAAGAGAGCTTCTCACTCCTCCAAAGAGCCTGCGCTGTACTGGGACCCCATCCACGTCTTCTGAGAAAACATGTAAGAAGACTGCAGGCAAATGAAGCCAACTGCAGGCAAAGAGGAGACCACGTCCTGGCTACTGAAGCCTTTCTAAAAAGTTATCTGATGATATCTAAAACAAGACCTAAACTCCAGCTGAACAGGGGTAGAATGGAGCGAGGTCAATATAAAATATTATTTCTATCACATTTTCATCTTAAATTTACTTAAATTTGAATTCTTAAAATATTACTCCAAAGTCATTTTGAAATCATAAATGATAAAAAGGCCTAATACGCTACCAGCTGTTTAATAAAGGATTTCATTGAAGCAAAAGATGCAGACAGTCTGTATTTGCTCCCTACGTGCGAGAAAGTCGGGGCACTGAACTGGCACAAGTCACCGGCTCAGAAACTGCAACCAGAGCTTGCTGCAGTGCTAAGCGGACTCCTGAGAGCAGGACCTCCTCTGCACGCACAGAAAGGACACTTCTTTTCTTCTTGTTTGACTATTACTGTTCAATAATTACTTCAAAGTCAAGAAACCAATTCAAAGACTGACTTTTTTTTTCCTTCCCTGTAGGTCCACGGAGTTAGTATGATGAAGGAATTCTGTCCTCTATAGCAGTACACAAGTGGGGAAGAGGCAATGCAATTGCATCGTATCTGCTTGCCTTTGATCTCCACAACTGAATTTAATATTCATGCAGATTCAGCAGTATGACTCAAAAAATTAATCCCCAGATGGAAAATAATAAACATAACTCATGACATTTTCTAATATATTTAGAAATGTAAAAATCCAAGTACCATTTTGCTGAGGTATACAATGTTTATATGAACCCAGCTGTAGTAGGTCTCCCTAGTTTGCAAAAAAATGAAAGTATCACGTGATGTAACCAATACAATTCAAACTGTCTTTAGGAAAGTAACTATAAAAGCATAACTGTAAAAGTAACTTTTTAAACCAAGGCTGCCTGCTTGCAAGATAGAAAGTTCCTCTGACTCATGGTAGTCCTGGCTGGTTTAAGGAAAGACCTGTCGAGCAAGGACTTGACACGGTATGTTAAACTTCTCCATCCTTTTTGTCCAATTTTAGGCTTCACTAAAACCAAAGTGCACTCTGCAAGATCCAGAAAGTCTGATGGAAAAGTTTTAAAAAAAT
Organism: Burhinus oedicnemus; assembly: GCA_008921705.1. NCBI lineage: Eukaryota > Metazoa > Chordata > Aves > Charadriiformes > Burhinidae > Burhinus > Burhinus oedicnemus. The sequence continues at coordinate 3,479,577 of VFFE01007836.1, forward strand.
TTTGAAATTGTTGACTTCTACAACTTTGCATCTAGCAGATAGCATCAGAGAATTGCCATTTCCCTTAGGGACAAAGCTCAGTGCAACAAACTGAAAAAAATTGCTCCAAAGCTTCACACCACTCTCCAAATATAAACAGCATGTCTTTAATTTCCCTTCCAATTGGATCTCAATTATATGAGAACAACTAATAAGCTAAATGGCAGTGCTGCTTAGTCACATTCCTGTTCGTACTCAAAGACAGCCAGTCAAAACAAGAAGCAGGCTCTGCAGCTAGTTAGGAAATAAGGCAAGTTGTAATACTACTTTGATGCATTTCAGCACATAGGCTCTAAATCCAGGTTCTATCCTTGACTTCAGGAAACTGGATAAAAACCAGTCACCAAGGATTGACACGGAAAGCAGAGCAGACAGGCCAATTTTGTTACATGCAAACAAATATTGGAAATTATCTTCCTCTGTAGCTCAGCCTTCAGCCTCCATTTCCCTGTGGGAACTTTGCAGACTCTCCCAAACCTATTCCTTTGGATTTCATTACAGCAGTTCTGAAAATTTCCATTAATGGAAGAAAGTCCATGGTTTTTTTGAGTATTTGCAGAGTACTTATATTTTGTCACTGATGCCTATGTCAAACCCTGAGGTGCGTATCCCCTTCTCCTAAACCACACAGGACTCAAGGCGGTATTCTACTGACTATGTCCCACTCCATGGAAACAAAAACTATGTAATTACTTTGAATTTCCAGAAGTTTTTGGAACTTCCATTATTCATATGTGCTACAAAGAAGTTGCAGTCTGCTATAGGCAAGAGCTGCTTAGAAGATGATGCTTTGTAGTATTCTATAAACAGAGATTTTAAGAAAAAAATATGCAAAAGAGGGGGAGAGAGATATCAAAATGTATCTATCTTCACATTTCGTGTACCATTTTATACCTTCTAAGAACAGCCATTAGAAAAGAAACGCTGACAGCAAATTGCCTGTATCATTGCTATATAGATATTGCAGTATATAAACCAAGCATTTGTTGCAACAAAGCTGAGTATGCTTCATTTTATTTTTTATTTGATTCTATATAAGCCAGTTTAAAAGCAAGGGCTTCCAAGAAAAATATGTAGTGAACCGCTTCTGCAATCAAAATGTTAGTACACACACTGTAGTACTTAGGCCACATAATGTTTTTTATGTTATAGATCTGCAACATGTTTTTCCCCTAATGTTTTCCTTTCCGTTTTTAAAGGAAAAACATGAACCATACCTTCAACTTCTATATACCAGATGATCATTTGGCCTAGCAAGTAAACTTAAACTGAGCATAGTGATTTTATAAAAACTGTGTATTTAAAAAGGAATTGGAGAAGACAAAATGCATTAGCAAGTTTTCCTCCACATTAAGCTCCAGTGGGTACTTTTAAGGGGCTACATAATACTTCCATGTGTAAAGTTTTGAAGGATCAGCACTTGACAAGTAGCAGCAAAATAAGGGAGTCCCCTCTCTCATGCACGCTTCTGTGAAAAAATAATAATGCCACTAAAAATTAACAGTGGATCCACTGGCTCGCTATTCAGCCGGAGAAAAACCACGTGAACTGTGTCTACCTCCCAAAATCAAGTTCTAGTCCAAAGCAGGTAAATCAAGGACAGTAACTACTACCTGCCATGATAAGCATTCTTAACCATGCAAGTTTACTTATTATCCTGTTAAAGGCAGCTAGTCTGAGAAAGACCTTTCCCCTATCAGGGTCGTAGGCTCTCTCGGGAAACACAGAACCCAGATGAGAAACAGACAGAAAAGATTTGGATGAGCAATGATAGCTGAGGTTGCAAAAACATTTTGAAGAAGTGTATTTAGCCTCCACGTGCTCCATATTTACCCCCCTCAAAATGGAGCTGCATAAACCTTTTGGAGATATTGTCAAGCTAAAGGCACTGAGAGCTCCGAGGTGTTCCCAAAGCACTACTGCTGTTATAAAAGTCAAAAAAGTATAGAGAAAACAGGAAAATACAACCTTTTCCATTAAGCCAATGAAAATAGTTTCTAATATTCATTTCTCAGACACAGCTGATTCTGTGACCAGGCAATTTCTCACCAGCCAATGCTGCTGCTTCATGAACCACTCAGGACACACGCGCCTTTTCTCATGTTGGGAAGATCAAAGCCTTGAAAGGGTTATGTCCAAGCACCCCTCTGAATTGGCAGGGCAGATGCCACATGAACAGAGTGCCAAAGAAAGGATTGCAGTATAGCAGCATGTATACAACAGCACAGCCACGACATTAAATTCAGGCTCTATGGGTGTTTGCCACCCAGCAGGTCCGCTCCGGCTGACCTCGCCGTATGATCCCTCCTCGCTGAGGCTGTTCAGTTCTTCTCAGCCTTCTGCTCTCCTCACGCAGGGCTCAGGTCTGCAGAGGACTTGCAGGCTATTGCACTCCGTTATCGTGCCGTTAGAGTGTAACATTTTCACCATCCCTGTTTTTACAGCTTTATGCAAAATATTTATGTATGGCAATGTATTTTCTGAACTAACATTTGGAAATGTCATTTGAAATGAGATTTTTTATGTATAGAAGAATTTGTCAAAATTACTGAAAAAAAAGTGTTATGACTTTATACTCACTGTTTATATTTTATTAACTGCCTTTGGCATTATCATGCTCTATATAAGGCAGGAATGCAATTATGAAGTAAGCCTCATAAAGAGAAGGACTTCTTTGTGTGCATAAACTTACAAGCATTAACTGAAAGTGAAGCGTTTCTTTTCTGTCAACTTTCCCCTTAGGCACTACCTACTTGCATCTGGTTTGCAGTAACATAAATTCAGGCTGGGCTTGAACGAAGCATTCAAGGTCACCCCTCTTTGTTTCTCCAAAAGAATCCAGATACTTCTATCTCGGATTGGCAGTCTTTTTTCCTTCTTTTCCATCCTCTCAAAACTAGAAATACTTTGGTTCAACTAGCAATGTAATTACTCTCACAGCTTAATTGATCAACTCGTTTGAAAGGAAAGCAGAATGGATACGGACAGAGAAGCGTTTAGCACTGAAAACAGTAGATGACTCACTTCATAATGAAAAGACACAGTGTCCGTATCAAAGTCAAATAAACAAGCTGTTTCCTGTGCTACATGTTTTAAAGTTACAAGCAAGCCTGCTTCAATAGAGCAAGGAATGTACTGCTGCCTCACAAGGCAGCCTATAACAAAAATCTCTTGTACAAAAAAAATTATTTTACAGATAAAATTAAAATATTCTTTACCCAGCAATGCTAAGAGAAACTTTACAGGACAACTGATAGACCTCTTGGGACCAGAAAACAATAGACCATTTCTAACACTGCATAATAAGGATCATCCTGACAAAAACAATCATATCAAATAAGTGTTTACAGACTACATGTATAAGTATTTAAGGACTATATGTACTCAGGATCCATTCATTCTTCCTTTAGGGTCAGTTGGGTAAAGCTTCAAACCCTGGAAATGCCCTGACTTCTCTTTCATTGCTCTGCTTTTTCAGGTTTTCACACACATTTGGAAAACAATCACGTTTTTATTGGCTAAACAAATATTCTCATTGATTTAGGAGCAACAGAACTTCTCTCACTAATACCCTACAAACGCCCCAACAAAGAAATCACAAATAACACACAACACTGGGGAGGAAGAGAAGAACTGTCTGAATACAGAAAAGAAGAGACAATATACAGACAACCTGGAGGAAAAAGGAGCTGCAAAGTCCATAATTATAGAATGAATTCAGCATCTAATTACTGTTATGCACAGGATCAAATCAATAACTTAGAAGTTAACTGGCTTTTCAAACATCACCACATTCACACTGCTTTATTACTAAAGTCATCCTCCACTGTATTTACATGTCAGAGGAAAGATACAATATAGATTCAGCAACCAGAGGCAAATCTTCCACTTATGTGAGAGCAAGAAAATGTTCTTCTACATGGAATGCAGATTCTGCCAGTTCTTACCTGGCCATTTTTTTAATTCTCTCAGATTTGTTACTTTTGCCTAAGAAGCCAAGAACTAGGCTGGATTCTCTAAGGGTTCCTTGGACAGGTCACCGATTTCAGAGGAACGGCATATACATGCAGTCTCCCAGGACACATACCACTGAACCCAGAGATATCCATACATCTTAGAAGGGTGAAAAGAAGGAAGATGAATTTCACAGTGAGAGAGTCATGATATATAGTGGCCTTTTCACCTCTTCTAGAACTCAGGAATGCAGATGGCTTTGATGTGTGACCGAGCCCACAAGACCTCAAGTAACAACAGGTCTAATATAGTAAAGAAGCTACTCTATCATCTACCAATAGAGTCAGACCTTCAGTTTAATTGTCTGAGAAATTATGGTGTTTATTACATGAGTGTAGGGGGAAAATAAGAAACAAACAAACAAACAAAAGATGTATTAATCTGTAATTATATTTTATGTATGTTTATGTTTACCATGTATGCAACATACACAGTGGAGGAAAATGAAATGTTTTTAAAGATGGGTTGGAGTCAGTCACCTAATGACTCGGTGCTATCTGATTTGCAGTATTTGCAAACCTGGCTGGAGGCAAAGGAGGATGTGATGTGTTCCTTTCATGTTAGTTTTTTTAAAAACCACCATTATTAAAGTGACTTATTCTATATATCATTCTGGAGAAGTACACTAAGAAGCTATGTACGGAAATATCAGGGCTAACGGATTAGCAGTATGTTTACCAAGTTGGAATACATAATATGCAATTATTTTTTCTTTACTGTTGGCAAATAAATTGAAAGGGACTGCTGCACAGCTAGACCACCTTTTAGGTGGAGGAGGAAAGAGAAAAATCTAATCTCCATTTAAGAGTGATCTATTTCCTACTACTTCTGCAAATGCACACTCCTGCTAAAAAGTGGATTCAATTTTATTTCCAACTCACTAACGAACTGTAAATCCTAAAACAAATTGCCATCACTCACATGGATCCTCAGCTCCGTCCTGCTTCACCTTCTGTTTTAACACCTTTCCATGCAGTGAGGCAGAGGGGAACGCAGCTGGCCGCATCCCCCCCCAGCACAAGAGGCTTCCTCCCCGCATCCTCATGTCCTCATGTTGGTCATTACATGGGTGATGAGGTTGTTGACGGGCAGACTCACTACCTCTTTTACATCCTCCCTCCGTCCCTCCCGTAACTCCGGGGTGGCCATGCAGCCCACGCACAGCCAGTCACCCAGGGTTCAAGTCACCTGAGGCAGCTGGCAGCCACAGGTCAGGGACAGCAAGTAGGGGACCAGCTGGAGATCAGTCATTTACTTCCATTTCTCCAATGACAAAGTAATCTTTGGTTTCTTGGGAGTTTACTATTGAGGCCTAATTGTCTTAAAAACCTCAGTCAGGACATCCCTTACACAAAGGCTCATCTTCAGTCTTCTTCAGGAAATCATGCAGAAACACAACTCCGATGCCATTCACACCCATGCTTCAGCAGGCATCTCTGAACGAGGTCTTCACACGGCTTATTAAAAAGAGTTGCCAAGAAAGAGCTTATCAGCTGCTCTCCACGCCCTGCTCTGTCTGCAGCAGATAAAAGCAATCCTTCAGCAAGAGACGGCACACTGCCGACAACGCGGCTCAGGTTCACTCGGCTATTTCGCCTCATCCAATGAGAATGAATCCGAAAGAATGAATCAGAATTACTAAAACTTCACTGTAACTCCTGGTGTAAGCCCCTTCTGCAATGTTTTGCCACCTGACCGGTACAATTTCGAAGAGCACATTCACAGAACCCACGGTGGGCTCGTGCTCCTGTTCTGCCGGGCACTGTGCCGGCACACGGGAAACAGGCACCTTCCTTCCTCGGGGAGCCCCTAACCCAAAGTGCAATTCAGCAATTTCTGAATATTTTAATGTAAAATTTAAGTCTTAAAAACATGTGCAATAAGAATTATTGCTCTGTTTTAGATCTAAATCGTGTATTTCCCAGAAGAGGATCCAAATAATGCGCTCTCTCAGACATGAAGCAACTCTACACTGCTACTGAGACAAGTATCTTCTGCTACAAAGCTTTTATAATCACCGTGCAAAGCTTATGAATGTCAACTAACACCATAATAAATATCTCACAGAATATATCAATGTATAGCACACTCTGATGTCTGTCATGTCAAACCTGGTGAGGACGAAGAACGCTCTGGAGTTGTTCCATGTGACTGTACTTGTCCCAGAGACTTTTCAGCAACAACTTTACCATTTAAAGTCTTTAGATAGTCAGGAAAGAGAGCTTTCCTAAAATAACCACCCAAAAATGGTTATGCCGTGTATGACATTTTCCAAAAATGGTTATGCAGTGTATGATATTTTCAAGCAAGAAAGGCCTGAATAAGTGTAATATCCAGGAAATAAGAATTCTCTTATATCAAACAAAACTGGAATGTATGTTAAATTGACTTACTTTTTCATATCAAGCACAGAATCCAAAAACTTTACCAACTGAATAAATAAGGGGAGGTTATCAATGGCAAATTTATTTGGCTGAAGTTTTCAGAATTTTATTTTTTGAGATGGCAACTTCAAAATTGAAAAAAAAAAATTCTGTGAAAGTCACTGACATCTATTTGGAATGAAGTATTTGGTGTTTCAATTTATAGATCTTTATGGTTTAATTCCATATAAATTTAAAAATCAAGCAGCAAGCAATTTTAAAAGAAAAACAAGACATGTTGTTTTGAAAATGACTGAAAACCTGCCTTTCCTACTTTTTCTCTCCAAACCAAACCAATCTCATTGCATTCTGATGGCACTGCACTTTCAGAAAAAGGCTTTACTCAAGTTTTTCCAAACAGCACATAGATAACAAAAACTATAATTACGCTTCCCCAAAAGCCTCTGGTAAAGGGCAATCTGTCAATCTCAGCTCTTCTTCCATCCCTGGTGCGTACCATTACTGCAGGACAATATGCTGACCACTGTCCATTTCTTCTCCAGGACTTCCTTCCTGTTGAGAGAGCATCCCGGCTGCTCAAATCCCTGACTTCCATGACAGGGAGGTAAACACTTGAATTACAAATATAGCCACAATTAATATAGAGTTTCTAAGCACTCTATGATAAACTACACTCTGGCCCATACTTCAAAACATTTTTTTAAAATGATTCATCTTTCTCAGAAAGGCTAAGGCCTGTAAGATCTCTACAGACTGTAAAAGATGGAAATAAGAACAGACCAATTCTGAACACTGAAAACAGTACCTTTGAAATTCAGTATCATTTTAGGTGGGTATATTCTAAAACAATGTCATTCCATTTCTCATCTAACCTGGTGGAAATTTGCCAGCCGTGCCTCTTAAGAAACCAAAATAAAAGAAAGATCTCTACAACCAATACTGAAAAATGGCACGAACATCTTATCCAAGGGTTTCTAGTGTCACAGAAACACATTTGAATAGGTGGACTGAATTTTTAAATGCATTGTATAAAACTTGGTTATTCACTCTCTGCAAACACCCGCAATTTCTTTCCACATGGTGACACACAAAAGCACGCCCAAATTGTCCAAGCTGCTGCTTAAAACTTATTCCATGGAAAACTAAGCTAAAAAGACACTTCTGTCTTGAGACTAACAAACACTTCAATCAAAATGAGTGTTCTCTTAATCCTTAAAATCAGCTATTTATTCCAGAATATCTTTTGGGCCATAATATTAGGAATGACACTAACATTTCAGCAATTTAACCCTGAGTATCAGAAGCTCGTTTGAAGGAACTCAAACAAGAACAGAAATAGAATTTGCACAGTGTTAAAGGATGTATTGAGAAACTCGCCAAGCAATTAAAAGGCCATGATACGAGGGAGAGTGACAGTCCTTTTTCTAGAGTAGCTTGAAAGACAGCCAAACTGATATGAGGCTTTCTTCTTTCCTGAGAAACTCAGGGAGCATTTCATTCAGTCAAGCAGCTGCTCCTGATCTGACCTCTTCTGACACAGCAAGGCCTGGACCCTACCGTTGACAATAACCATTATGGTATTGATGCTTTGAATTAGGATCTAGGAGAAGTGCATCTAGCAGGCCTTCTGCTAGCAAAAGGCTTTTTTCCTTTCCCCATGAAACTGGTTCATTTATTAAAAGCATTGTGGCAGAAGTGGGCTTGTGTGATGGGCTTGCACTCGGCCCAAGAGTTGCAATGACAAGGTCCAACAGGTATTCCCATGGACATCCTGCAGCAGGTGGTCACTTCTCCCATGCCCCTCTGCCCGCCGCAGGCAGGGGCCGAAGCAGAGCCCAGACCCAACTCGAGCCACATCATCTTTACTCTGACAGCACATCCCGTCTCCGTATGGTGTCAACAGACAACCCTTCCAGCAAAACATGACAAGAATTCAATGACAAAAGGCAGCGCAAACATAGTGATAATCATTAAGTGATTGTCATTAATCACAGTGATAATCATTAATCATTAAGAAGATAATCATTGATTATCTTCTTAAAAGCCTGCATCTTGAGAAAGACAAAGTGTGTTTCTCCCCTGCGACAGTAACTTTTACAGCAGCATTCAAAGCTGCAAGGTTAGCTAAACATGTTTAAGAGTATTTCCAGCTTTCAACAACAGATGACTGGAAATTGAAAGCCTTATTTGTTCTTTTTCAAAAGAAAAGATCGCTCTCCTTGTTGACAGTGCCTACGCAGGCACAACGAGCTCACGGAGGCTGCAGCTTTGACTAACGAGGTGTTTTGCCAGTGGCTCCAGAAGAGCATTTGCTGCTGCAGAGCAGCCACCCGGCAGAGGTGGGGTGGCTGTACTCTACGTGGCGCCAAGGTCTTCACTGGCGGAGTGTGGACCTGCATCTTGGGACATCTGGTGTCCGCTTCTCCTCAGCTGCATTTTCTGATTATGAAAATGACCAGCCAGAGAGCACAAGAGAAGGGACCGATTTTTAAGTAACTATTTTGTTGGAGCAACAATACAACCAGCAATATCTGAAGGCGTACAAACAACATGGACAAAGCAATGAGCTCGTATAAATGATGCCCATTGCACATATAAGCATGAGGTAGTATATCAGAAATTTAAACTGCCGGCTTGTTGAAGAGTACAGAAAACAGGAACGGAGGGAGACACTTCAAGGGCAACAGGGGTATGAACTCCTGGCAAAGTGTCACTGTGCAAGTATATACATGACTACACATACAAAAATACTAAAATGAGAGGCACAACTTGTACAACAAAGTACCTTATACTGTATGCAGCTGCATGGCCTAGAATGCAGCATACAACCTGCAACCCACTGACCTCCTTCAGCACATACCCACCATGAGCCTGTCTCAGCACCCAAAATACCTGGTCGAGCAACCAGAGTGGGGTGGGCTGGGGTAAGGGTATTCCACCGAGAGCATCCCCGTGAGCGCAGTGCTGCCCTTCTCGCCTCCTCCGGCAGCGTAGACACCGAAGGACCACTCAGGCCAGCTCCAGCAGCTTCTAGGTTGGGGTGATTCAGCAAATTGTCAGCTAAAGGCAGCCCTAGGTGCACGAAAACCAACCATCAAGCCTCGTTGCATGAGACAATCTAAGGACAAGAAGACGTCAGAGCAAGTTCAGAGAGACGCAGTTAGCATAACAAATTAGAAAGGGAAGAGATGACATGAGAAGCGACTGCTAGAAATTAATCCAGGCAGTAAAAAAAGCAACTGAATAAGAGCTGATTTAATCATATGAAATAAATAGCTGAGACCTTTCAAAAAAACCAGGAGCAGCTATTTTCTGCAGTAGAAGGGAGGTAAAACTGGATGAAAGTAATCCGATAACTGCATGGAAAAAGATTTTAACAAGAATAATTTGAATGTAAAAGTATCTTTCTCAGGCTAAGACTGTGTTCCACACATGAAAAAGATTAGACATTTCGCCAAATCATAATTTGTTCCCGTAGATAAATTCACTCTGAAATAAACCCCTCCTGTTCATAATTACAGGGAGTTCACTTTGCTACTCCAAAAAAAAATTTAAAATATGTTTATCCGTTGAGCCCCACAGAATTTGACGTACTAAACTCAGAATTGGCTCATACGAACACAGCTCAAAAAACCAAGCTGTTTCATGACAGGCTAGACATCAAGTCACAGCCAAAAAACAGCTTTATATAACAATCTATTTCATCAGAGATACTTGTCACAAAATGCTCCAGCCCAACTATTTGCTTTGGGAATCCAACCCCTAGGGACCAAATTTATCCAACAAAATTCACATATCCTTAGCAAAGGGCTAAGACTCTAGCAAGGATGAAAAAAGATGACTTACTACACAGAGAAGTTGATGTTACTATCTTCGGAACATATATTCCTGGAATTACCCATCACAAAGCAAAATTATTTGGACTGTCAGAACAAATGTGCCTCCGCAAATCACTGCCTAGATAGATTATAGGAAAACTCATCAATTTCACTTGTTGCTTTTTTTGTGATTTCCCTCCTGCTCTCAACTCCTCAAAAGGAGATAAATGTTCCCCCAGAAGTGAATAAGCAGGGAGTACCTCTCATTCTGGTACTCCATTAAGGAAAGATTCCCACACAGTGGCAGAAAACTTGAAAAAGCTGCTCATTTTTTAGGAACAAATGAGATGGAGTTTCAGGAAAGAAATCCGAAGGAAGAAAAGCAATCAGAAGGAAGTCCCTGTCCAGCAGCCCCAGGCAGAGAGAGCTCCACATGGGCCATGCCATGGGCTCAGCTTCTGAAACACGCGCCAGATCTCCAGGAGTCGTAAAATAGAGGTGGTGATTGACTATAAGATATTATTATATATAATATTAAATGTTAGCTATATATACCTATATACACAGATCTATTAAGGCACCAAAACAAGTTCACTACTACTGAGCAGGTGCAGAAGTCAAGTTCAGTTCCACACCAGACACCATAAAGGACAACCCAGGGTCTTGTGCCTCTAATGTCATCTAAAGGTGATTTTAGCACAGGACAGTGACTGAATATATAACTCCACTTAAAAAAAATAAAATTAAAATCTAATAGTGAAGTAAATCTGCAGTATTTGATAGACTTGATTTTGGTAGCCATGCACATAGGACAATTGACGTAACACCAGACTAGATTAAAAACAGAAGAAAAATAAAGAAAGCAAACCCCCTCATCAGATGGAAAATCACACCAAATAAATCCAAACTCTTGTATCTGCAAACCACATGTGACATAAACCGCATTGCCCTCCTCTGCTTTCTCTTCCAAAGGTTTGTTTGGTTTCTAATTGCTTTGATTTACATCAAGGCCATTCACTCGCACATAATATTTTGTTCTGTATACTCTTTGGGATAAGGAACATGGGTAAAATTTGCAGTTCAAAGATTGACACTGACTTCTAGATTTTGCTTTGAGAAAAAAAATTAAAAAGCTAATGAATGCAAAACAGGCATGAATTTAGCTACTTTGCCAAATAATTTCACCTGTGAACACCTGCTCATATTTATTTCAAGAAATACTTATTTTGGTATATGCTGATTACATTTTAGAATCTAAACAATTCATTTCACAAATTAAAAGCCCTGAGAGGTTTCAGATAAATCAGACAAGCAGATTCGGATCAGCAATTCTTTGTAAATCATACGCCTTGGTAAACCCTGGCTCTCTTTATCGTAGCACTTATCGTAGCAGTACATTCCTGGCAAAGCTTTATTCCACCACATCTGTATGCTCCACTGCAGTCCAATAAAGCTTGCTAAATTAACGCTGCGCTTCTAATTCTGTTTGTATTCAGTGAACTAAATGCTGTCAAAACAAAGAGTTGGTGATTCAGAGAATTAACTTTGATGTCAACTCTACAATGCTAACAGCTAAGAAAGGTAACACCTACCAAGGACCCCGTCTCGTTGCACTTGCCAGACTATCGAACTCAGGCTAAAACACTAATTGTTCACTTCCTTCAAACTTTGTTTCAAGAACTAAATCCTACCTTACACGACTTTTTTTTTTTAACTTCTCATTTTTAACACAAATTTATCCGCATTGCCTAACTATTTTCCATACCACCAGGCTAATATTGGTGGTAGTTTGGCTCATCGCATTTCAAAAGAGATCCAGACGCAAAGCATCGCGAGTCTGGAACGCACAGAGAGCACCGGCAGTTTGCCGCCCAGTGCACCAGAACTGCTTGTGTATCACCTCCCTCTGCAACACAGTCCCGAAAACTACCAAGTACAAAATTAAGCAAGAAGTCATTCACTGGTCTGTATCACCCCCTGATGAAAACACCAAACTCTGAAAAGGCTCCGAAAAAAAATTTCACAGCTGGAATAATAATTCATTGTCAACTAGAACTTGGATGACGTTAAATACTTTAACAAAAGTAGTGTTGCAACTTCATTAAAGATTGTCAAGTTTTTAAAAAACATGGGTTTATAATTAATAATAATTGAAAGGCATAACAAAACTACCAGCACTGAAAAAACAACCACAGTAGCTGCAATTTAGTGTTGCTTCATATGTTGAATAAATGGAGTACCTCTTTTGAATTAAAAAAAAAGTCTATAGCTCTTTTGATACCCAAGGGCTTTTTAAAAAATCAAATTAATTCCAACCTTCAAGGATAGTAATTTTATCTGAAAATAAATGTCACCAGAGGATAATATACTGGTTTTTTTCATTAAAAGTAAAGCCATCATTTGAGTTGCTTGTCTTGAAAACCATTCTGTGGCTTGCCCCAGACAAATTTCAAGAGGTGTCTGGAAGTAACTGGAAGTAAGTTTGCTACAAAAACTTGCTATACTGTTCTGACGACTTTGTTTATGCTCTATACAGTACAGCCAGGACACTGACAAAAGCCAATTTGAATTTCAACTATGCTGCAGAGCACGTCTAGAAAAATCAACAGAAAAGCAGGGGAAAATTCTGTGTGTGTTGAGCGAAAGCGGAAGAGTTTTTGTGCACTTCAGTGATGCAGAGATTATATCCAGACTCTCTCCCTGAAGTCTGTGATACTGGATTAATTAAATGCTACCTGCCACATACACCCAACTGCTGCAGCTAGGCTAATGTCTGTATCTAAGTTAGAACTAGTTCGGGTAATGCCATACCATACCACAGGCAGTGAGTAGATGAGCTAAAGCTAGATCCGATTCAGATCTCAGATTTAAATTTCTAGTTTTGTAAGCTCAAACAAAAATTGCTACTCATTCACATCAGGGTTTCTAGGAAGCAAATTAAGTTTTCATATTACTTGTCTCAACCTCTCTCAGCCTAGTAAAAAAAAAAATTTTCTTAGTCAGGTTTACTACATTAAAAATAGTCACAGTTAGTATCAGCTTTATAATGCCGTCATACAACAGGAGCCGTCAAATTATTCCCCATAATAATCCTGCTTCCTTTGACCCTGCTCACCGACAGAGCACGTGCCGACGTGACCAATGCTTACCGCGTTGGAAGAGTCACAGCAGTTACCGGCACGCAGTCCTGAGTTACAGCCGGGACAGCTGAGAAAGCGCGCCGACTGCCCAGAGCAGCCTTGCTACTCGTCTCTTCAGATTACAAACCCAGCTTGGTCAGGTCTAAACCAAATTTTTATTTTAACCCACCGCCAACCACTGGTTTTTAACATGACTCTAAAGCAAAGCCCTTAATACCCTGCTAATGGAGTGGAGAATTTTTACGTTCCTAACTGTTATCTTCACTAACACAGTTTGCAAGTAGCAGTAAACTGTAAAAATAACAATGAACAGACTACCATAAATAAAAAATTATATGAACCACGGTACAGACTAAACAGATTAGGCACTCCAAGATTTCACTGAATTTTTGGACAAGCTCAGTATTTGCTCTGATGTATTCTAACCACCATTCTGCTACCACTGTCTGCTTCACAGCACTGGAAATAAGGTCCTCCCAGTCCCTATACATTTTGCTCACTCAATCTATTTTGCTTATGATCAGAAGTGGAGAATAATTACCATTTTTGTTACAGATGCATAGGTACATACATTACGGGCAATATGCTGCAAAATTAACACACTGAAGAGCGAACGGAGCTGTTATCACAGCTAAAGCGCCTTAAAACCTGGAGATAAAAAAGTATAACTTTTATACAGTGATGTGCATTAAAAATTGGCAAACACGTTAGGCTCTTACCAGGAATGGACTCCAGCAAATGCAAGAAACACACATTATAGCCAAGAGCTGAATGATCATTTCAAAATGATGAGATCTGCCTTGTCTTTGTTGACTTTTAAATTTGACTTTTAAGAGGGTAATTCCTGTGACAGCATTGCACAAGAATGAAATAGCAAGGGCCAGTAACCCAAGGCAAGAAAAAAGTAAGAGATAAAATCTGTCTTCCCAGTCCTCAACATGTTCTGTTTTATAGAAGCACCAGGTCCTCGATGCTTGAATTTGATAGGCTCTAAACCTAAGAATAGGCAGCAAAGCTAGAAGAACAGCAAACAGACATACCATAGTCAACATCATTTTCACATGTTTAGAAGTCATTTTTGTAGAGTGAAATATTGGCTTAGTGACTCCAATGCACCGCTCTACAGCCATCACGCTGCCCAGGAAGAGCGGGCACAAACCAAAGAAAACCATGCAGATGCCAAAAATGCTGCAAAGAATGTTGGACTGGTTAAATCGAATCCAGTCTTTATCCGATGCGTACACAAACACTGCAATGGCTCCGTTGATGAGGTGGCCGAAGAGATCTGTGACGACCAAACCACTAGCAAGAAGCAAAAAGGAGGCTTTTGATTTCTGTCTAAATCTCTGATACGCCTTCAGGAGAATTGCTATTGCAAGACTGTTGGACAAAATTCCCACCGTCATGAAGATTATTGAAAAGAAAACGGAAATCTTCTTCTCCGTGTGGCAGGTTGTGTTTTTTAAGATTCCAAATCCAGCCAGCCCTGGTGATTTTGAACCGTTCATGGTTAGGAAAGGAGAGGCAGCCCTCAAAACATTTCAGCAGTCTTGCAATCAAAAGGCATCTGCAATATTAAAAACAAATATACACACACTGTGAAAGGCATACCACTGTTCAAATGACATTTGCGGCAGAAATTCCATAATACTAGTCTGTGGTACGAATCTAATTTTCCGGTTTTCTGAGTGATATGATATGGCATCATATTTTAAGCGCCTCAGTCACAGGATAAAACAATTATCCGTGTGTATTATACAATGCAGATATAGCACACAGTATCTTCATAGTCTCTGCACATATAAGATATATAAAATAATGTGTAAAATATATAATGCTCATGTACATATAATCACAGAAACCATACAAAACATTCTGGTGGTTAAACTACGTATATAAACAAATGTTTGCAATGTACTCCTACAATGACAAGTATTTATCAGCCCAACCACAGTCAAAAGTGAAATACTCAAACTGGAATGTTTTGAGATGATAATCACACTCCATTTTTCTTCTCACTGTTCAGCATTTATTTTCAAAACAATGTCCTGACATCTTCCAAGTAATTCTCCTCTCACAATTCAATGTTTTAAAGCTTCCGCGTAACCAACACTGAAGTCTCCAACCCCAATTCCCCCACGGAAGCACAAGCTTGTGCTTCACACGCTCCCGCATTCAGAAGCCAATTCCACAAGTTGCTTCACACTTTATCTCCCATCTCCGCTCTCAGGACCTTCCTGCCGGGAAAAACTTCCCGCGCAGAAAAAAAGAGCAGGCTTTAATAATGCATAATACAAAGAGCCGGTCAAGCCTCTCAGTAATTACTGAGCGCGATCAGACACGGGGCATGCCGAAGCCAAAGGTATTTCTAACGTTCCGGACGCCTAAACGGCACCGCAAGCCGGCAAACCCCGCCGGCCGCAGCGCCTTCCCTTCCCGCCTCCCCGCAGCCCCGCTCAGCGCCAACCTCCGCGGCCCCGCCAGGACGGGGGCAGCGCCGGGGGCAGCGCCGCACCCGGGGGGAGCGGCGCACCGGGGGGAGCGGCGCTCCCGCACGCCGCCCCGCAGCGCCCCTTCGCCACCAGCAGCGCCTTAAGTGCGCGCCGCTGGGGCCGGGGGCGGGGCGAGCCCGCCACGCCGGGCACAAGTGCCACCGGCCGCCGCTGCCGGTACCGGCCGCGACCCGCCCGGCTCCGCGCCTTGGCGCCGTGCGCGGCTCTCACCGCCCAGCCCCGCCGGCGCCCGCCGCTCCTTCCCCGCCCCGGGCCCGGCCCGCCGCCGCTCACCTCCGCTTCGCTCCGCGGCGCCGGGGAGAGGCGCGGCCGCGCAGCGCGGTGCCCCGCCGCCGCCACCCCCCGCCCGGCGCCGCCCGCCTCCCGCCCTCCCTCCGCCTTCCCTCCTGGCCTCCCGCCCTCCTTCCCCGCTCGCCGCCCCCGGCCCGGGGCCCGGCCACCCTCCAGCGCCGGGGCGGTCGCGCTGCCCGGTCTCGTCTCCCCGCCAGGGCGATGCCGTCCCGCCGCGGGGGGTGCTGCTGCCCCCCGCGCTGTGCGAGGCGACAGGGGGGGCTCCGGGTGCGCCCGGGGACGCGGCACCTGCCCCTCCACACACGCCCCGAGCCCTCCTCGAGGGGGCTGCGGGGCAATTCGGGCAGCCCCGGGGGTGGAGACCCTGAGCTCGGGCCTTGCCCGGCTGCGGGAGCAGGCAGAGGTGCGGGGAGCCCGGTCCCTCGCACAGCAGCGCGGAGCCTCCTGCCTTGCCGTGCCGGGGTGCAGAGAGAGGTCTCCGGCAAGGAGGTCCGGGCTGCCTTGTCGCATCGCAGCGCCAGGCGACGAGGCCACCCCAGCCAGGCAGGATGCTGCCCCACGGTGCTGCAGCCACGGCAGCAGCAGCTCACGGGACGGCCAGGAGGCCAGATCTGTCCTCAGCCACAGCCTCATCCCTTCGGTTTTCCATGTGCTTCTTTCTGCCCAGCCACCCCCTTCACCTGCATGCAGGGAGCTGCGGAAGGGGTCGTCCCCAGGAATACTGCCAGGGGATGCAGATGTGCACATCACTAGACACACACCCCTTGCACCTACCGGATCGTGCAGGGCTAACGGTGCTCCTTGGACCATTGCTCCACTGGAGCAATATGATGAGAACACGGCCAGACAATGATACTATGGATAAGGCTGGAGATCCAAAGGTTCTTCTTTTCCCATCACATACTCAGGCTGTTACAACTTGAAGTTATAGATAACTTTTAAGTTCTCTCATCCATCAATGTCCAGGACTACCAAACAGGCCTGAATGGTATTTTTTATTAAAAACTCTTTCTACAGAAATAAGCCCAAATAGAAAATCAAGGTCAAAATATAAAATCAAACTGTAAAATATTACAGATTTTGTCATGAGTAAGAACGATGGAGAACTTGTATTTGTTTCCATTGAGACACAGCCTTGAGTTGTACTACTTCTAGCTTCACAAGGCAATTATTTAAATATTAAAATTCTCAAACACAGTACAGTTTTTGCTTACCTTTATGTCTTGAATACTAAGGATACAATTTGCCTCTCCCTAATCCACCAGTGAGGTAATACAGGCTAGCAGAATCCATTCTTTCAAACGGTATCTCAAAATCACATACATAAACAGTTAAAAGCACCATGCAGTGGCCTTCTTCCTGAAAATGCTTGTCAGATTTTGGCATCTTATTATACAACGGGCAAAAATGGTCAAATTGGTCTGACTGGGAGCTATAAATTCCCAGAAATTCTTTTTTTTAAGACAACAATAAAATTTAAAAACATCTCAAAATACATTATTGCCCATTAAAGTTCAGAGGAAAAGAGTTTATTTTATGTTTCCCTGTCCAGAAATAAATGGAGACGGAGATCTCAAACTACAAACAGCTTGCACCATGCCCTTCTTTCCTAGCCAGATTTCTTCACCATCTCTCCTGAAATGGGGGGCAAGTCTGTTTGGAAAGAAACAACGAAGTTGGTACTTCAAGACCCTGCAGTCTGGGAGGTAGAAGCTGAAATGCCATTATCAGGTAGATCAAGCCAAAGAGAAGAACAGAAAAACCTCAAGACAGATGTTTCAGTGTGCTTGTAAAAACGTGGTTAGGGTAAGGAAGGAAAACGCATCCTGCGAAAAGCACTGGTCTGCCAAAGGGAGGGAAAGTGACATCTCAGTTGCTGTGGAGATGGGGGTGGGAAAGCAACAGATAGTGTTGGGAAGGTAACTATATAACCTTCCATCTCTCTTCTTGGACAACAGGCATAGAAGAGTGCTACTGCATCTGTCCAGCTTGAAGAACACAAAGTGCCACGTCGTGGTTTCGTACTGTTAGCCGGCTGCAAAGCAGCAGGCGTGGGAAGCATCGACAGAAGCAGGGCAGATATGTCTGCAGCCCAGCCCTGTACACGTTTGTGTGCTCCTGGTACAAGAATAACTGAAATAGTGGCTTCTGTGGAACGAGGTGATTTTGTGGGCTTCTGGCTAAGTAGGATGGTGACTTCAGAAGGTGGTGGAGGAGTGAAAACTGGCAATGACACCAGCAGAACTAAGCTTTTCGTACTGACTGATGACCAGCTTGCTTCATTTCCTATTACTAATGAAAACAGGAGCGACCAAAATTGTCACATCACAGCCTCTGCTGTGGGTCCTGGCTGGGAACCACTGCTTTCTCAGGGGGGAGCAGTCTCTTCACAGGTCGTAGCCCTGAGCCAAAGCTGCGAGAAGGGAGAGGAAGGATTAATGTCTTCTGCATCAGGACAGTGGCTCTTCCTTTCATCCACAGTTTGTCAATCAACCGATATGGAGCTGGGCTTGACAGACTTCCTTATATGACCAGAACCAAAAGCTGCAGGTGCAGGAATCACATGGGAGTGTTGCTTAGAGGCTCTGTGTTGCTCTGGCTGTTCAAAGGCTGCAAAAGACTGAAGAACTGACATATTGCCATTGGCTTGGCTCACTGAATTCAGCTTTTCTGAGTGTGTTTTGGACCCTGTGTTTGTTGAAAAACCCTGGACTTCTGGATACTTCAAGAATCAAGAAGATAAATACTCGTTTTGCCCCAAGTTTTAACCTGCGTGAGCAATCAGCATTCCCTGCTCATGTTCAATGGGTTTAAATTCAGAAGCATTGGTATAACATGTATGCTGAGGTAAAAAAGGCAGTCTGCATCTCCATGTGCTGTGACAATTGCAATCCACCCGTTGGTTATCAAACTCCAAACGGTGGGAAGAAAATGTAAAAGAAAGCCTCTTCTGGATAGAGAAGCATGTTGCTGGTTGGCAGATGAGGTGTACAGTAATCAAATCCTCAAAGCCTCCTGCTATAGATCCAGAAGCATCTCAAGCGTTGCACTAATTTTGCACTGAATACCAACTCCAGACAGCTTTGCTGTAAATAAACAGGTAGACATTTCAGTAGCACCATCAAAGGTGGTAGAATGCAAATAAAAACAAGAACTCTTCCTCTTTTGTCATCTTGTCTTAAATTTCTTCTGCAGCCTTCAATGACAGTTACTATATGCTTTTATTACATTATTCACAGTTCTTGCTGCAAAACTTTGGGAACCTTTTTTTTTTCTTTGTACATGACAACAGTAAATGTCATCTTTCCAACTAATCACATTAGTGAAATAT
The DNA here is from genome assembly GCA_008921705.1 of Burhinus oedicnemus. Classification (NCBI taxonomy): domain Eukaryota; kingdom Metazoa; phylum Chordata; class Aves; order Charadriiformes; family Burhinidae; genus Burhinus; species Burhinus oedicnemus. The sequence goes on from VFFE01007836.1 coordinate 3,499,107, forward strand.
CAGTGATATAAAAGTCTTTATATTTAGGAGACAAAAGTAGTAAATCAAAACAACTATAGATGGAAATGAGTAAAATAGGATCAGATTTGGGACACCTCAGTCAAATAAAACTGTCAGTGGAAATCCTTCAGTTAAATGCCGTATTGTTCAGCCCGTAATTGTTTGAGACAAAGAAGGACTTCTGAGGCCACAGACATTGGCAGCGAGTCCTACAGCACCCGTTGCCATCAAGGGTTAGAGTTACTGGCTTCCACTTCTAAATTAGCAGACCTTCAGGACTTCCTTCTCCTCTGGAATTAGTGTAATCCCTGCCACCCCCATGGAGCAACTTCTATCAAAGATCCGACTTTACAAGATGAATGAGGTATTCAAATGAAAAATCAGATATTCGGGTGAAGGTAAGGAAGGAGGTTTAGAGTAGATGGGCTCTGCCTCAGGCAGTAGTACACATTTTTTGATGCATACACACCATTCTAAATATTGTATGGCTGAGGAAAAAAAAAAATGAAATGTATGCAAATGATGAGTTTCAATAGCCCAATAAACAATACTGAGAGGTGAGCTGGGCAGAGGCAAGGCTCTTGCTCCGGAGTCTTGCTCTGTTCTGAAGCTAGCAACGGGCAGGCAGCAGAAACATGGGGGCGAAAAATTGCCATCTTGAAAGTCTGAGTCACTCCTTAAGAACACAAGCATTACTAATTCTTCTTGTATTTTTAGTAGCATTATTTAGTATTCTCATTGTTAGAAAATGAGGAATAATTTACATGTCTCTTTTTTAGGTTGTTAACTTGGTTTTAAAACAGATTTACGAAGAGATTGTGATTTTAAATCATATAAGTGAAGGACAATCTGCAATATCATTTCATGTAACAGTTAAGACTGTTCAAGGCTGATTTTGCTTTAGAAATTAATTATACCTCATGCCTGGAAAATGTAGGCAAAAAATGAGGTGGTAATGTGGAAGGTGGTGATGTACACAGTGAAATGGCAATAAGTGCACAATAAAGGATGTCACTTATTCTTAAGCATTTGAAGGATCATATATATTTAACAAACAAGTTTTCTTAAAAGCATTATGTAACTGTTATGTCACCTTTCAAAATAAGCTATAGTTTCTGATTTAGGTCCTGGCTTGATAGTGTTAAGACAAAGCTGTAGGTTTCTACCCAAGCTAGAAAACAGATGTTTTATAAGAACACGTGCATGATCATACAGGTGTGCAGTTAGACAGTGCAGGTATGTGAAGTAAGTAATGGAAGTTGCAATATGTGTCCTCAAAATCTGGTCTCAGGATCCTGGGTTTGCTTGATTCATGAGGAGGGTGGATAAAATACATACCCCCAGTATCCTGGCATATTCAAAATACTCATTTTAAAATATGTTAAAACACTTATCTGATTTAAAAAAGTGTGGTTCAGCAGAATGCGTTGAACAGCTCATCCATGGCTTTGTCATTCAGGTAACTGCCACTCTGACCTTCATGCCTCACCATGAAGTAGTTCCTAATGCAGTCACAAATTCTGGCTTAAGTACTGCCTGAGTTGGGACACTGGCCAATCCAGTTAAAAGAGGAAATTCCTAGGTAGTTAAATATAAATTAATGGTGTTTTGTAACAAGCCCCAAATCAGTTCAGGAGGTTAAAAACACCAACATGCCAGTAAGCTTTCACTATCGGAGTGGAATAAAAACAAGAAAGGTCATCAGGAATCGTAACAACAAACATGCATCCTTCTGCTGAGATTTCCACCTGCTGACATCTAAAAAAGGGACTGTTTGCTCTTACTGGAAGTACAGCTGTGGATAATGGTGTTTTATTTTCTAAACATCCATATCAACAAGGAAGTTCAATTCTTGGCTTCTTGATAATGAGACATGCCTCCTGGCAAATGGGGTAAGAGCTGCTGTAGACATAACACAGGGGAAATAGTCACAGTTTCCCTGGTGAAGTTTGAAGGGGGGGGGGGGTGACGGGGCGGCACAGAGGTTTGCTATCATTTGTGACGTTTGTATTTGCATTGTAATTCTTTCCACTAGGAAGAGCAAAGACAGATTTTCTGTCTTAATGTAGGTCTTGATCCTGTCACAAGAAGAGTCCAAGAAGTCTATTCAGGGACATTCCTTTAGCCAAGGAATTTGGCCATCAAATGGCTGATGGGCCTATTGGTACCAAATAAACAGATTGTTTCTGAGATACCAGCAGACCTGCAAAGCAATTCTTTGATGAGGAAAAACATCAGCTAAACTTCTGAAACAGCCGAATTTGAATTAGTCACCATGGCTAAACCGTGTCAGCAGAGGAGAGAGCTCAAGCATCCATCATGCAGCTATCAAACACTCAGACAAAACTTCAAGTGGAAAAAAATGACTAAACCCAGAAGTTTCCAGTCTAAGCCAGAATATTTGCAATACACCAGGATATGCAATACAACAACAACAAAAATTATTATTTACTGTCTTACATTTGTTCTTAGCAATGTTTGCATAAATATAAAAATGAAGATGCTGCTTATTGGTCGAAAGGTTCACTAACAGATCATGCCAACCAATGCTAAATATCAGAAGTGGCTACTTAAACCTTTCATTACATCAGTTTATGATTTGCATTTGTTCTTATTTAGAGATACACCTTCATCTTAATCACATACTGTCACTCTAAAATGATTTGATTACTAAGAAAGTGCCTAACTTGGTTATAACAGAAAGGACTGAAGGACAGTAATTCCCCTTCTTTCTTCATTTGCAAACCTTGTGTATCTGGTACTTTCTTGATACCTTTTTGTTTCTGTTATGCCATGATAAGGCATACATGGGAGATGGTTAGTATCCTTCTGTGTGTAGTTTGCTTTGTTCCTATATATAGTTTTAGGCATTACTTTGTACAAGTATTCCCCTTAGAAATGAGGGAAGAGGAAAAGAGTAATAGCACGGTGATTATATAGCAGGTGTGTCACTGAAACGTCTTTTAACTACTTTTAGATATTGACTACAAAATAATCTGAGGGTGTTCTTCCTATAAATCCACAAATTTGCAAGCATTCCCTTCAAGAATTTCTAGGAAGCTTCATGTTGTAATTCTGTACCGGTTTGGCTGGCTTTAATCAAGAGTAGATTTAATAGTCAGAAATACATTTTTTAAAGTTCAATGTGACATTTCAGAATCAAGGGTTGTCTCCTTTATGATTATATGAAGTGTCCAGTTTTTGTGCTACCATAAACTCAAATCTTTAAATGGCCAGAGGAGACATGTAACACCACTACTGACATGAATCTTGCCTGTGCAGGCTGGGGTAATTTCTGAGTGGGTTTGATCAAGACTAGAAATACTGTTCTGCCCATAACAATAACAGTATAATTTTCTCTTGTTCATTTTAAATATGTGGGACAAAATGTTCTCTCTTATGACTCACCTCTTTAATATTCTGACACGTAAGAACAAACAATCTACAAAGTCATACTAAACGCTGAGCCATATTAACTCCTTTTCTCTTCTTCCATTCTCCAGAAAGGCGACACTGCCAAACCAAGTCAGAAGAAATTTTTCATCAAGTATTCCTTTCAATCCTTCTGCTTAGGTCAAATTAAATAAAGAAATCATTTCCTTCAAATTGTCCTAACCTATTATATTTATGCCATGTGACATAATGGCCAAAATAAGTCCACTACAGGAATAAATCTCATTAAGGGTATGCCTGCTGTATGCCTTCAAGTTATGTGGCATTATTTATTTGGTTTCTTTGCTTGTACACATGTTTAGGATTTAATATGTGAAGTTTTGATAGATTAAACTCTTCTAAAGAATATTTTGAAACTAAAGGGTCATATTGTTCTATTGGTTGCTAACAGAATTTCCACAGGGACTTCAAAGAAATAATTTACTTAAAATCAATGACCCATAGTTCACCGAGTTTATTACACATTCTAACAGTCATGCCTCTTACCTCGCCACTTAGTTTCTGGTCTAGCTGGCAGGTGGAGAACTATCTCTTCAGACCTTATCAGTTTCACAAACAAAAAATTCATATTCTCTCAAAATTTCCAGAGATAGTTGCAGAATTAAAATACAAAAAAAATAAATGCACTAGTTATGATGCTGGTGAGGGGTCTAGAGCACAAGTCCTATGAGGAGCAGCTGAGGGAACTGGGGTTGTTCAGCCTGGAGAAAAGGAGGCTGAGGGGAGACCTTATCGCTCCCTACAACTACCTGAAAGGAGGTGGGAGCGAGGTGGGGGTCAGACTCTTCTCCCAAGTAACAGGCGATAGGACAAGAGGAAATGGCCTCAAGTTACACCAGGGGAGGTTCAGATTGGATATTATTTCTTCACCGAAAGAGTTGTCAAGCATTGGAACAGGCTGCCCTGGGAAGTGGTTGAGTCCCCATTCCTGAAGTTACTTAAAAGACGTGTAGATGTGGTGCTCAGGGACAGGGTTTAGTGGTAACTGAAGTGCTGGGTTGACAGTTGGACTTGATCTTAAAGGTCTTTTCCAACCAAAACAATTTTATGATTCTATGATCAGCAGTTTTAAAGAGATATTCTTCATTTCTCTTTTTAACCATGCCATTCTGAATGCCTTTGGGATGTGTGGTCTATGTGTTGCATTTAACTGTGGCTCTAAAGAAGGGTGAAATTCTGTTAAATAGAACAGCTTTTCATTTAAGTAATATGGTAAAGGGTGATGTTATTGATAAAGGTAATTAGTTATTAATCCAGGAGACTTCTAATTAAGAAGTTAATTAAGAACAAAGACAAATCACATTATAAATACTATTTTATGATTTTATTTATTTTTCTTTAAAAGGGGGAATTCTAAACCATTTTTGTGGCCCATCAACTTTGGCAGAAAGGCGGAAGGGAAATCTAGCGATCTACTGCTAGGCGGGTTCAGTGGCCTGCAGCACTTTCACGGAGGTTTTAGCAGCCTCAGCCCTGCAGAAGGCACGGCTCAAGGTCATAAAAGGCCTGTACGACTCCATGAGAGCTATGACCATGCCCCACTCTGACTTGCATGTGAAGTAATTTACATGTTGCAGCCTATGTAATATTCCATTTAAAGTTCGTTACTGATTGCTACTGGAGAGAAGATGAAGAGTTTGGGGGAGGATATAGGGGAGGGATGCAGGAGAAAGCTTGTCAGCTTTACGATGGTCTTATTTCGCAGCCAGGGCATAGTCAGGGTGGTACAAACAGGCACAGGACTGACCCTGCTCCTGAAGGGTTTACGATCTACATAAATAAATAGATAGAAGAGGCTGAAGCAATCTTCTCCCCAGAAACATAAAAGCAACCCTTGCACCTGACTCACTGTTGAGTGTTGTCTTCCGATATGCCGTGCTGGGCCCTGACAAGCATTTCTTTCAGACAATTAGCATGAAATATGATGCTTTCAGTTTCAGAAGCATCTATTCCAATTCATACAATGCGTAAAATACATTTGAAACTGGTAACTCACCGAAGAAATGAAAAGTGTGATCCATTGTTTCTTGTGAGCAAATACTGATAGGATAATCAAAGCTGTGACTGAGTGAAATTCTTCCTTTCTGTTTAATAACCTGTAATTAATGCTGCTGTTTCCAAAACATGTGTGCTTTTCCAGTCTCCAGTTCTGTTACAAAATCACGGTCAGATTAATATTAGTTGCTCCTGATTATCAAAAGTGTCAGGAAACAAAACACAGCTGCATTTAAGAACAAAAACAAAAGTATCTTTTTAACATAGAAACCTTTTGCATTTGCAAATGTGAAAGGGGACAAACTGATGGAGTTCTATGGGTCAATAATTTAATCACTTATTATAATAGCTTTCTAATCATACATTTCATAGCCTATAAAGATTTTCCAACTTTTACATCTGCTCTCTGTGATCCTGGAATCCTCTATCTTGTATTCAAAGGCTTTATCTTTTAATTGATTCTCTAGAAATATGTTACCATTGCTTCCACATCCAAGAGAAGTCAAACTTTTGACAGAAATTCCATTTAATACATCAAATGTGAAAAAAGAATTAAAGAATACTTGTAATTTTGAATTCATCAATTAACAGGTTTTAATTTCTGAGACATAATGAAAAGCTGACAGTTGCAAATCTAACATATGCCAATTACATATGCTTTTCTTTTATAATTGTTTGGCGGGTAATATAATGGGTTAAAATAAATCAGTATAAAACAAGCATTTCTGAAAGTGGTCATCCAGTTGTATAGTCAGTTTCCACATAAAGAAAATAAAATTGTGGTCATAACTAGAAAATTCCTATAAAAGTCAGTGAAAATGATGGAAGAGATTAATTTGGAATCAATCAGCATTGTAACCTTTACATTTTTATACCATTAGCTAAATTATTTTATCCTCTTTCTTCAAAAATTCAAATTTAAAAAATATTTGGAATGGTAGAGGTGTTATTTATATTTTAATAATGGGGGGAAAAGGTTCTATCAAAGTAATTATTACCTATCTGTGTTACAGTGCACAACATCGAGCTTTCTGGCAGCACAGGCTTGGCAAAACTCTGTAGTTTCTGCAAGCTTTAGCCAAGAGACTTCGACAAGTTTACTTTCCTTAAGAAAATGGAAAGATGTTAACAACCCAAAAATATGACTTCTTAACTGATGGAAATTCTCACCAGGACAATTTTCATTGAACTATGCAGTAGCGTTTTTGTGGATTTTTATCAAAGATGTTAACATAATCCCTTCAATTATAAAATAAACCAGTAAAGTCAGGATGCTGTTATTTAATGTTAGCCATGTAGTGGCATATTCAGAACCCTTTTGCTCTGTTGTAACAGTGGAAAATGCATGTCACTATAAATGACTAAATACTTCAAAGGAGCTTCTAAATATCAATTAAGTTTCCCCAAACAAGAATATATACTAGCAAGTAGGCAGGTTGAATTTGATTTTTTGGGTTTTTTTCCTCTGATTCTCCCCTTATCATTTCTCATATTTTGAAGTAAAACTACTTCAGCATTATTTTTAAGTATATCATAAAATACAAATCCAAAGTCCATTAAAAAGCAATAGGAAGATTTCAGTTAACATCAGGGGGCTTTAGGTTGCAAACAATATAAATGCCAGCTGATTAGCAGAAAAAGCAGCCCTAGAATAGCATTTCAGAGACACAGTTCTCTCCCTGAGCCATGCCACCATAGCTAGAGGTCGATAGCAATGCAGAAATATGTGATTTCTGCAGATAAATGATAAAAAGTTATCTCTATATCTTATCAGTGAGGAAAATAAATTTTATTTGATATACACCAAAGTAAACTAAATTAAATTAGAATATGACAACAGCTTGGGCAAAAAAAATTTCATTTTAGAATAAGCTTCATGTTTTCACAACCCTTTTTTTTTCCTAGAATCGCTAGTATCTTAAACCAAAGTGTGAGCTTTAAACTTTAGACTCAACAACAAACCACAACCAGAAGCAGGAACTCAGCCTCAAGGCTTCCAACTAAGTGGAAACGGTTGAATTTCCTGGCAGAAGATAATTTTTGATGGAGAAATAAATTAGTCTTAATGAAAAGAAAAAGCAGTCATTTATGATGTGGGGACGTCTCTCTGTGGAGATATTGAATTAAGAATGATCTAATTTTAGTAGTTCTGACAGTGTTGGCTTACCTCAAGTAATATCTGTGCTAAAGAAAGGTGGTAAACAAGTTTACATCCTTAATTAGAAGAAATTTCATTTTCAGTGTGGTAGGCAGCCACGTAACCATTCAGCTCTCGCTAAATCAGTACAATCTTTAGAGGAATCGCCTCAAGCCAAGCAGACAATTTGCCTCTGAAATCTCAACACAGCAGTTGCACGTGATAAACAGTAAGATTTGATAAACAGTGGGCTAATGAAAGATAATCATATTTCCAGTAATAGCATTAGTGGAGTTTCACTGGAGAGAAGAGAGAAGAAGAAGGTGTTGGAAGAGGAACTAGACCATCAAAGCCTGAGAGCATATTATGAAGGAAGAGAGCAAAGAGGAATTCACATCTAGTACATGTCAATACACTGATTTTCTTTGGCTTTGTTTTCTGAAGGGTAGAGGGTTGGGTTTCTAAGACAGAGGACACATTCAGGTTTGGTAGCAGACCTCTGCATGATTGGTTTGACCAAACAAATCTCAGATGCAAGGATTTAGTAATCAGGTGGGCCCATGTGCATCTAAAGATGCAGCAGCAGAGACAAAACATTTGTGAATCATAGTTTTGCAACCACACTCTGCAGGTACCGATGTTTGACGAGAAAATTTAGCTTTACATATTCAAAACAGAAGCCTCTCCAGAAATGGCGTAAAGATTCTTAGAGGCCAACCACACACATTTGTATACAGATATTAGATATATAAGTGAATGCAAGCGCAGAAAGAGTGAGTCTAACTTCTGATGTTTAAAGACTTAAAAACTTTGGGCCTTCTTGAGCAGCTTGTGACTCCATTAGTAATGGTACAGGTTGTAAAACAAGACTTCAGCCTCACCTTGTCACTGCTTAGGATTTAATTTTACCAGGTTTTACCTCCGCTTAGAGCAATTCTGAAAAGAATTTCCATGCATAAGGAACAGCAATTGACTTTAAAATGGGCTGAACTGGATTCACAACAACATGTAAATAAGAAACCATCCAGCATATAGCTAGAGAAAGAGAAGTTGAATCTGCTCAGAAATGTGAAAGTTGCACATATTAAAACATGATAAGGATTTTTTTTTTAAATTCTTTACATTAATTAGTAACAAATCAATTAGCAGCATTTTAAAATTCAGATTGCCTGAGGTCATAGCTAGTTAATAGTAAACTCAGAAATTATGTATGAGACTTCTACTTTCTAGCTTGGGAAACTGGAGTAGGCACACAGCTGTTTACTTAGCAGAAGTAAAACAGATGAGAAATTAAGGAAATCAAAAAAAAAGGTACAAAATTAATCCATAATACTAGCACTATATAGCACTGAAGTAAAAACAAGACAGCCTTTGAGTAGCCTGATTTGGGTTAGAAAAGTGTTAAATGGTCTGTAAGGCTGCTGGAGAAGAACCATGTCCATTGAAAGTTGACTAACTCTGATCAAGTATCAGGACATTTATCAAAGGACATTTCATCTCATCCTGAGTACTGCTTTGATTCTTTTACTTTCATTTTTAACACTAAGTAATTGGCCAGTCTGATGTCAGATTTATTTCCTTCTGAGAGTTACTTAGCCCTTAGGATGAAGGGCAAACATCGAGCTCTTACCGCTTCAGGTCCCAGTGCACTTGTGCTGTACTTGAGGAGTAAAAACTGCCAGTGAATTTCCACATTTCCATTTTGAATGGCTCCTAACACTTTGATTTATTTTTCAAGAGGATCCATCTTTCCCACTATTTTTTCTTAGCTTTCATAACTAATTATCCACTCTCTTCTGCGATCTGAATCTGAAGATCTTCCATAATGTCTGATAAAACCTGACTAGCAGAGGAATTATCTAGGAAAATACATTACTGTTTCCTCATGGCTAGAGAAATTTAGATCACTGTATCTTGCTACCATAGATGACCGAGAGTTTGGAATGAATTAAATAAGTGGAAGGATTAAGGTGTTGGAATGACAAATGTGAGTTTTGAGGAAATACTGTAAGTAAATTGACACAGGTTGGCTAAACAGAAATTAAACAGGAGACGTGATTATCTTCTACACAAGTATAAATACCAAAAATCAAAAAGAGGAAAAGGAACTGTTTAGGGTGAAGCCCAAGGAGACATAACTAGTGCTAACCGGACTAGAATGGGCAATGGAAAATCTGAGAAGAATGTGCTGAAGGTGAGAGATGGGTGGTTGTGAAGTCTTCTGTTAAGGGCGCTGGTGCAACCCTGAACTGGATAGCCAAACCTGATGGCCAGGTTCCACCACAGAAATTTCATTCAGTAGATTTTTAAAATAATTAGAAGTAGTAGTATTTTACATTTGAAGAGGCTTTTTTCATTTTGTTTTGTTTTGCCATTGTATGATTATTTTCATATTAAAGGCCAGAAAAAAGGTGGTGAATCATTGCAGGCGAGAGTTGCACGAGTAGATTTTTTTTTCATAAGAGAATGGAAAGGTAACATTTGTAGAAAGACAGTGTGGATCATGGCAATTACACGGGCCGCTGGGTTTTTTTGAAAAATAGTAGTAAGCTATGAAAGACAAGACAAGAAATGTCAATGCTTGAAAAAAGAAAAGGCAACTCTAGATTTTTACTTAACATTTCCCACTTTCTAATAATAAACACACTATCCATTTTTTAAAGATCTCTATCTTAAATAGTAACAGCTACATTGTAAATGTAAAATACAGAGTGCACAGGCATAAGAGCTCGGTTACGAATAGAGCAATCACCAACAATGATACTACCCTTTTAGACTGATTACAGAGCTTGTATTTTTTTCTGAGAGTATCAATTTAAAATTAGCTATTTATTGTTTATTAAGTATACTATGTGTAATATTTTTCCTTAGCAGCTATACTTTGCAGATGTATTGATTGAATGAAATTATGTTTTTTATTTTTACTGCACTGTTACATCCAAAGTTAATCTGGGACTGTTCAATAATTACTTTTAAAAATTTCATACCTGAATGAAAAAATAAAAAGGAAGAAACTGTGGCTGCATGAAATCACTGTCTCTTTCATGACACCTTCAGAGTCAGAAGGCCAGGAAAAGTCACCATTTTCAAATCTCATGTTTCCGTGTTTCACTTTGAAAATACTTTTTTCATAATGTGAATGTGAAAACAGCACATCCCAGCAACCCCAGTAACCGCAGTAAATGTCACAGGCAGAGGAGCACATATGATATGCAATACACAGTATTAAAAAAGAATAGGTCAAAGTGACTCAGAGTTTTGTAAGAGGACTGAGCACAGTATCCTTTCTTTGCCAGAATCTACTCTGATGAAATTCAGTGTGATCTGATATTTGTCATCAGCTGTGTACAGCAAGTAATATTTAAAGTTTTGCGTAAGTTGATTGTCCTTATATTTGCTGAGCTATATTGACAACAGAATAATAAACTGGAGATAAATCTCTGAGGACCTATTTTGCTCTACAGCAATTCAGCTATATTCAGGGTTACCTGTGGATGGAATGCATGAATATCCATGAGCTGTTAATATCTCCGTAAGGTGTACATTATCTTTTGGGGGAATATATAAACTCTAGCTGAATCCAAAAAGAGAGAAGAGTTATTCTAACAGACCCAACATTAAAAAAAAAAAAAAAAACCAAAAAAAAAAAAAAAACCCAAAAACACTGAAAACAAGCAAAATGCCAGAAATCCTCCCCTGGTTATAAAATTGATCTAAAAAATAGGGAGGGAAATTTGTAAATGCTATTACTTGCTTTAGTAAACTGTAAATAGCAATTCTTGATGAAATATTATACCTAAATCATCTCATACTGTTTGCAATTATGCTGAAATATAGTTAACTCAAGCTCAAATTCATGCTGCTACATATTTGTTCCACCTGTATAATGTTGACAGGAGCATATCTGCATCAGAAATTGAATTTCTGCCTTTTTTTTTTTTTCCATTGAGCTTGAATTTGGCTGAGTAATTCACTCAGGAAGGAAGGAATTAAAATTCTAACACAGTTCTAATTTTTCTGCAACCAGCCGCTGTTACAGCCGACATTTCTATTTTATGCTCCTTGTTTCCTTTACACAAAGTTTTCTCATAGTTCGCACAAAGCTTCATCCATAGACTGCGAAGAGCCTAAACATTTGTATCACATGCAGTATGTTGTGAGTCAGGCGCTCAGCAGAGAGCCATTAATGAATCTGGAAAAGAGCCATTCCAACAGGTTTGAGCAGCAATAGTCTACATCTTATCCTTTTGTGCTAAATTTTGATTAAATGTCATAAAGTGCATGATCTTTGGTGCTCTCTATTGATCATAAATTTAACCTTCATGTGGGTTCACAACTTGACAGGCTGTAGGTTTTCCTGTCACAAACACTCCATCGTAACACAGGAAAACAGCCAGAATTATTTTTTCTAAAAGTGAAGGGCTGCCACGTGAGTAACTGACATTCCTGCATAAATGTGTTGTAAACATTTGATTTTCCTGAGTATGGGACAGATTGAGGTCCCCTTCACAAAAATCTAAAGGCAAAAATAACTCTTTTATGTCCAGTTCCACAGTTTTACCCAAGCGTAGTCAAAGCATAGATTTGTTCCGAAAGTGTAAAAGAGATGGTTTCTGTCAGTACAGAAGTTAAAGATGCTCAGTACTCGCCTTTCTGATTCTTCAAAACTGGGGTCAGCACCTTTCATCAGTAAACATAAATGGTGCTCACGTGCTGCTTCCGAACCTTCCACCAAAGGAACTGCAGGTCCTCTGGATCAAAACAGTTGTCTGGTTCTGTCCCTTCTGCAGGGAAGGTAGTTATGTCCCACACTTTGCCTTGGCTGCAATCTAATAGAGTGCAACCTGTATCCATGGATTACCTGACTCATGTTAGCCATTTTTTTATGTGCTTAAATCTCCAAATTGCCTGTTTGTGATAACTTCAGACATATTCACTGAGTCAGCCTCTGAACAAGTACTGTACTTCCATTTACCAAATTCCTTTACTTTGATTATTTCTTTGTTACAGTCTAGTACTGGGCACAGTATCCATCTCCACCCAATCTATTTTTTTTCTTTAAAATTTTCTCCCCTGGATAGAAGTAACAATGAAATGTTGAGGCACAAAAGGATTCCTGATTCCACCTGAATGGTTATTTCAATGGATATTAATGGTTCTCATCATCACCTGCTTACTGAAGTGATCACTGTCACCGCTGGATCTAGAATGCCTAGTTGAATCTTATGAAAATTAAATTATTGCTTTAAAATAATGGGTGCCTTTTATTAATTACCCCTCCAAATCTAAAAATGTTCTTCTTTTTAAACCTAGATAATTTCTTGGATGATCAGAGAAATGGTACGGTGTAAGAGCTACTGTAGCCTTTCTTAGAATTTTGTTCATTCTGCCATTAACTTTTCTGTCTCCGTAAGTGGTAACCTAATTCTACTAAGAGTTAACAAGAAGTTTATCTTCTGTGAAATTATTTCTGATAGGGAAAAGTTCCCTAAAAAAAAAAAAAAAAAGGAGGAGAGAATAAAATATTTAAAATATTTTATAACAGCCTCTTTTCCCGTGAAGGTTCTTTCAAGTCTGAAAAAACCCCACAACTACTGAGACATCACCTTCAAACTGCCTGTCTTTTGGCATGGGTTTCTTGTTTCTTTGGCAATCATTGCAAGACTCCTGATGTATTAACCTGGCTCTTCCAGGAGGAGATAATCCAAACTGACTCTTCACTATCTACCTGAAAGCTGTGCACCAGGACATTCTGAAAGATTAGCCGTGACCTCAACCTAGCTTTTATTACACCTGAGTGGAATCTTCATTTCTCCATCAGCATTACAGCACCAACGAAAAGACACAAAATGTCCAAACTGGTCTTACGAGAAAAATCAAAAGCAGGCTCATTTTCAAAAGCGGTCAAGTAGGCCAAGGACCTGACTTTCATCATAATTGATAGCAATAAAGCAGTGCATTTAAACACTTGAAAAATAGCTACTGTTTTACCAGCTCCATTCTAGGGAGCTCAGTCATACCTATTTAATGAGACAGAGTTTGCAATATGTGTTCACATTCATCTTATTCCCAATTCTGAGAAGTCAAATTGCAATGTATTGTATGGGAACCCACTGAGCTAAAGAGCACAAGGGAGATTACCAGTGGCAAGATCCTTTGCAATCCAACAAAAATTGCAGGTTTCCAATTGCAGCCCAACCTGTTTGCAGCCAGTGTTGCTTTACAGGTTTTCCTGCCACACAGCAGAACTCTTGTACGAGCTGAGGTTTCCTATCACAACTGAAAACAGAGTATGCATTACAACATCAGCATTTTGGTTGATAATTAATCTTTGGAATGAGGACCAGTTTTGCCTTTATCAACAATATAAGAAAGATCTGATATACGAAAAAGGGTTGAGACTGGACTTAGGTTTGGTTTGGGGTTTTTTTTCCCACTGGCAAAGGCACACCATTTGCACTCAGATATTAGAATTATCACCTTTAAACACAGCAGAAGACTCATCTTGACAGATATAGTAGGACTGCAAATTATTGGGAAGATTGGTATAGAACAAGATGATGGATAAAATTAAAAAATAATATTCTGGTATTGGAGCCTATTCTAGTCTTGGGAGATTCATGATGCATGTCCAGAATTCTTATTCTTTGTTAAAGGGCTGAGAGAGAGAAATTGTGCAAGTACCAAAACTGTAGATAAGGAAACAGGGAAAACATCTGGCCTAGAATCATCACCACTTACCTGCCAGAAGACAAGTCAGTGTATTCCTTTGCCCAGTACATCATCCTGTCTTCCCCGAAGGATTTGTCAGAACAACTTTAGGATGCTGTTCCCTTGTGATACATTCTGTTGAAACAAAAAAAAAAACCAACCAACCAAACCAACCAAAAAAAAAAGTATGTGGAGCCAAAAGCCTGACAAAGAAAAGAAAATCATTGCCAGACAAAACAGAAAAGGGAGTTAAGAGAAGAACAAATGGAGGCACTAGTAAGATAGGAGGGAAATGTGCGGTATTTAATTGAAGAGTAACAGACACCAGGAAGCATATAGAAATATTTTGGTGAGAGGAATGTAAAGACAGTAACAAAACAGCACAGTCAATACACCATATGCTGTGATGGAAAACGTTAAGGAAAGGGAATGTAGGCCCTAAAGATGCTTACAAGTACCATATCTCCCCTTCCTAATGGACTTATGATGGCAAGATAAGTTTCCAGTGTTGGATAGAAAGGAACGTGTGCACGTGTAAAAGCAGTTTTTTTCTGATGGACATTAAATAAAAAATTAATGTTCTTTGGGGCAGCAAGAGAAACTCAGATATTTATTTTAAGGAAGACATATGTTTTCATGACTATGAGATAGCAGAAAAGGGCAAGATGAAGTACTTTCACCCATTTCTCTATACCTAGATTTTGACTGCTGAATAATAGTCCTAAATAATACAAGAAACTACCAAATAAAACAGTAAAATGTTTAAATGAAGTGTATTACCTTCCATTGTCATCACTTTAGGAAGAGATCCCACATTTGGAGACATGCATATGTGACTACCATTGGACATCCACAAGACATATTCACCTGTCTCATCACATAAGAAGAGCTGACAGTATTCCCAGCAATGCCAGCTTTGTGGACACATTTAGTCAACTCAAACCCCTAGGCTTTAGCTGCTGTTACTGGGAACTTCCTGACACTCATCTGAGGCACAGGCTGCAAGTCAAGCCTCATGGAAGTCAAAGACAGAACCACCAGCGGCTTCAGCAGGACCCGGACTGCACTCAGCCAAAGAAATGAACGGCTGTTCACGCACAGGCGAAATACAGACCAGACTGCATGGCTGTCATTAGAGCAAAAGCCATGGAAGGAATAATACTGGCAAGACGGAGACTTAAATTTAGTGCAGCTAGAAAAATCTTCATTAAAAAAGAGGGGAAAGGCAGAAAACATTTTGAAAGGGATATGATGATCACCGGAGTATAGAAGTACCTTGGAAAAAAAGGAGATAAAAGACAGATTGGGGGAGTCTGTACAGTTACTGTACCTAAACCGTAACCTGACTTATGTCCAAGAACAGTAACAGACACATAAACACACGGTTGTTTGTCCTGGAGATGCGGTGCAGCATGCACTCTACCTGAAACTGAAGAGCATCACTACAGTGTATTCAAGGTGTTAATTGATACTTACAGTCTAGTAAGGATCCAGGATACACAGCATAAACAGTTTTATTTTCTTTGTTTTTAAAGCACAGTTTTTTTCCATGAATGACTTGAGCAACATCCTTTGTGTAGGATAGGAGCTAGGCGACAGTCGGCTCTTGCAACAGTATGATCTCCGTAAGTTTAAGAGCATTGCACAAAAGGTTTTTTTTCTTTTTCCTTTTTCTTTTTTTCTTCTTTTTTTTTTTTCTTAAGAAAGAAGTGGGAAATGAGGGAAGTGAGTAAAATTTTTAACATTGGCAGATTGTTTTCCTTTATGTAAACAGCCCCAGGGCATTTGTTGAGACAGAGTATTCAAACAAGCAGATTTTATTTCATAATAAATGAGCTTTTAAATTATTCTGGCATATTCAATCACAAAAACAAGTTTTTCCCAATTCAAAAAAACTTCTCAGAGTTTTTTCAATTCTTTTTTTCTTGCCCTAGAAAATAACCTTACTTTTCTCCTCAGATAACTCTTACTTGCTTTTTTCCTGAATCTTGTGATCTCATTTTCATTTACATCACCAGCCAATCCTATCATCAGGATTTAGAGATTTATTAAACATTTCATGGTAATCTTGGTAATGTATTTGTGATGTATTGAATCCAGTCCTAATGAAGGTTTGTTTTAAAGAAATGTAAACAAGAGGGACTTGTTCTCATCTAATGCAATTTGGCAGGAGAAGCTCCCATAGAGAGGAAATGAGCTGTCCCATGGTTAGCGTACTGGAACTCAGAAATTCCTGGTTTAGTTCCCTGTTCTGCTGTAGACTTCCTGGATGACCTTAAATAAATCTCTCTCTGCCTCAGATCCCCACATGTAAAATGAAATAATACCTGTTTCCTGGTTAACAGATGAGGGAAAATGAAACACAGCTGACAGGAGCTCAATGTCTGTCAGCCCAGTTGAGCCGTTCTCATGCAGATTGTGGATTTGCTCACGCTGCCACCTCATCTCTATCTGCAGTTTTCTTGTATGATCAGACTTTTAACCATTTAGCAAATGCCTTTCCTGTCCTTTTTTCACCCCAGTAATCTTTCCTCTGTCTTCTCTGTTCTCTATCCATCCTTGACTGCCTTATCTCCGCCTGTTGCATGTGTCTTCTTTCAGCCCTGAACCAGCACCCATCACTGACACCTGCTTTCAGGTACAAAACCAGCTAATTTTATAGTCTAATCAAGGTAAATGATTCACTCTGTTCTTCTTCATGAGCTTCTGGAAACTGTAACTTATATAAGACAAAATTAAACCCTTTAAACCACTCTCATAAATTCTACCTAACCGAATGCACATTTCATCCTGGATGCTAGGACCAGGATGTTCTTTCAAAGACAGCGCAGGACGGAGTGCTTGGAAATCTGCAGCTTGCAATGTGCCATAATAAAATGTAAATCACAGAACTTTTGCACTTTAGAGTGATTTCTTTTAAACACTATTAACAGTATGTATGCTGTTAATAAATATAGGACTTTTTACAATATAACATAAAAAGGATTCTTATAAGGTGTTACCACTGAGAGAAGATGGAAGAAATATCCAGAGTAATTAACACTTTCAAAATTATTCCTGGAGAGAAATCAAAGGAGCTTTGGAAATTCAACCTACTGAAAACCAGACAGTTGATTTAAAAAAAAAAAAAAATCATATTTTCGTTGTAACTGAATCATAGAATCATTTAGGTTGGAAAAGACCTTTAAGATCATCTAGTCCAACCATTGACCCTATTCTACCAGCTCTGCCACTAAACCATGCTTCTAAGCACCATATCTACATGACTTTTAAACACATCTAGGGATGGTGATTCAAACACCTCCCTGGGCAACCTCTTCTAATGTTTGATAACTCTTTCAGTGAAAAAATTTTTCCTAATGTCCAGCCTAAACCTCCCCTGGCACAACTTGAACCCATTTCCTCTTGTGCTGTCGCTAGTTACTTAAGAGACCAGCTCCCATCTCACTACAACCTCCTTTCAGGTAGTTGTAGAGAGCAATAAGGTCTCCCTTCAACCTTCTCTTCTCCAGACTAAACAATCCTAATTCCTTCAGCCGCTCCTCATCAGACATGTTCTCCAGACCCCTCACCAGCTTTGTTGCCCTTCTCTGGACATGCTCCAGCACCTCCATGTCCCTCCTTTACTGTGGCGCCCAAAACTGAACACAGTACTCAAGCTGGGGCCTCACCAGCACTGAGTACAGGGGCACGATCACTTCCCTACTCCTGCTGGCCACACCGTTCTTGATACAGGCCAAGGTGCCATTGGCCTTCTTGGCTACCTGGGCACACTGCTGGCTCATTTTCAGACAGCTGTCTACCAGGACCCCCAGATCCTTTTCTGCCGGGCAGCTTTCCAGCTACTCCTCCCCAAGCCTGTAGCGTTGCCTGGGGTTGTTGTGATGGAAGTGCAGGACCTGGCACTTGGCCTTGTTAAACCTCATGCAATTGGCTTCAGCCCATCCATCCAGTCTGTCCAGATCTCTCTGCAGAGCCTTCCTACCCTCAAGCAGATCAACACTTCCACTTAATTTGGTGTCATCTGCAAACTTACTGAGGGTGCACTCAATCCTCTCGTCCAGATCATCAATAAAGATATTAAACAAGGCTGGCCCCAAGACTGAGCCCTGAGGAACACCACTGGAGACCTGCTGCCAACTGGATTTAACGCCATTCTTGTAACACCATTCTTTATAAACCCATTTACTTTCATTCTGAGATTACTGAGGAAATAAAACAGATTCTCCAACACCTATTTTGTAAAAAACAAATGGAAATCCAGACACAAGAAACACATATTTTCTTCTCTTCTAGACTTTGATCCATGTCCATGTATGACTAGTTTTTGGGATGTTTTTACACTCCTAATCCCAGCTTCAAAGCCATTTTATCTGTTAGATCTGTTAGCCAAGTATGTACGAAAGGCTGTACATATGGTTACTGCCAGTGGGGTTCAGAATTATAGTGGAAAGCGATGACTCAGACCAATGGTTAATATTTCTAACAGTTCTATAATATTAGATTGATATATTCCAACTCTTTGTCTCAGGACGATCAAATTATTTTTACAATATATTCTTGATGAGAAAAATCCAGGGAAATGCCTCCCAGAGTTTCAACAGTTACATTTAGAGGTGTGAATATAAATAAACATAGCTTACCAAGAGTCTGTTACAGTATTACCTTCTTTTTTTTTTGCCTGCATTGTGTGTAAGGGCACATTGAGTTTTCATGCTACATTTTCCATGAAAGTTGCATATTTAATAATTCTGCATTTCCGTTTTGAAGTCATAGGTACTAATCCATTGGACATCATCACTCACGCTTTTTTGGTAAATGTGATTCAGCATGCAATGCCATCCACAAAAAAACCCCAAAGATCCTAAATCAAGATGTTTCATTGAATCAATATGAAAAAGATCAACTTCAGCTGCCTTATCTGGAGTGATTAAACACACAAGAAAAGTCTCTGATTATTCCCTCTGCAAAGAGACATCAATTCTATTCTTAATCTCTCATTTTCTTACCGAAATCCTACTGTGCATTTTTTGCACAGCTCACTATAGTAGGCAGGAGGCTTATATTTGGTTCCACATTATTCTATTCAAAGCAACATTTATACTCAGTTTCTATTTTGTTATAGGATTAAACATTTGCTGCAGGAGGCAAAGTTTTTAAAGGAAACTATCCAAAGTCCAGTATTAGGCAATTATTTATATTGCTTGCATTTTAAGGTATTACCTGCTTTAGACTACAGGTAATTAGACAAACTGTGAAGCTAGAAATTTATTCTGTTTTCTGTTCTATGCACTAAGAATAAAATCCACTCACAAGTTGGAAAGTTATGATAGAATAGTCAAATTATCTTCTTGACTTTTCGTGGAGATAATATTGGAGCAGTTAAAGAAAGGATACTCCAAGTATACTGAAAAAAACAAAAAATCCCATGTATTTATTCCCACTGCATCACGTTTGGCCTCCTAGTCATGATTTCACTTTTGTTTAACAGTGAAAATAGGAAACAAAGCAGAGATCAATAGACTTCATTTGAATTATGGTAGCATGACTGTAGGAAAAAAACATTATAAACTAATCATGTAATTTACTTGGAGGGTAGAAAGTTTGGGACTTAAGACTGAGTAAATCATAATCAACTAAAAGGTGACGAGTTGGTATTACCCCGTTGCTCTGCCAGTGTATTCTAATCCTGATCTGATCACCTGTAGAGAAGGGAGCACAGTCCAATCCTTGATATCTTTTGTAAAAATAACAATAAATGTCTTAGAGATGACTAATACTACAGCTGAAAACCAGAGTACAATAATCAAATGGAGGCCATAATGTTGCACTTGTATCCCCATAGTTTTTTGCATTACCATTATAAAATCAATTTAACTATTGACAGGAGGGAAAAAACTCCACAACTTCACAAATTACCAACCCCACTTTTTCCCAACCATTTCTTTTCTTTGATTCTCCTTACATAGTGATGTCTCATGTACCAAGAACTAGAGAAGGTAATCTGTATAGTACATGTAGAGTAAGGCATGGGACACTTGGTGAGCTAGCCTTTCTTTCTTTTTTTTTTTTCTTTATAAAACTGTTTTCACAGGAGAGGCTAACAGAAAAACCTGGAGAATGATTATTAACTCAAGCTCTTAAGGCAACCTTTTCTCTGTAATAAATAGCTTGCTCTATAGAGCTTAAGCGGGGATTAGTTTGTAGGCAGTTTCAGAGGAGAAAAAGAAGTTGTAGTTTCCTCTACCCATGCCTCCAATATAATTGCACAGCACAACTTTGTAGCAAAAATATCAGAATGGGAAGGCAGGTGGAAAGTGGATAATGCTGTGTTAGGACCTCGTATCTTACACACTAAGGAGTATATACAAAGACAGAATCAGTGCTGTGAAACCAATTCTTGCAAAAGTGTTTCAATTCAGATTAGCAAACCCATCAGCACAGCCAGCGCAGGGCGTTAGGACATACTCCAGCAATGGGAGCAAATATTGGCCACTAACAGTACCTTCAAACATTTCAACATGATCATCAAATCAGCACCACAAAGACCCACTTGTTTAGAGAAATTTCATTTCTCTACAGTATAAGATTCTCTTAGCTGACTAATTTCTCCTTTCTTTTTTTTTTTTTGTGAAAGGTTTCCCAGAAAGCATGGCTACTGACTCACCCACTGTTTTCCACAGAATGTGTGCATCGGGTTTTGTTTTCTTTCAATTACATTCCAAGCCCTCCTTGCCGTTAAAAAACCTGAATGTGATCTGACACTCTGGACTTGGAGGCAAACATGAGTTGGTCTGACGGGAAGCCTATATTATATCTTATTACAATGTTTCAAAAGTGTAATTCAGACTGTTAAATTTTTCAGTGTAGCCTTTTCAAAGTTATGCAGCATCTAGTTATGACTTTTGGCTGTAATTCCTGTATACTAAAAAAAAACCCACCTAAAATCTACAAAAATAACAATATTGATGATTTATCAAAAATGACGCCTGGACTGATCCGAATGACATATCTAACCTACCCAAAACATTACCTTCTAACTTTACTTCATATTCTTTGCTCCATTCTTCATATGAGCTAGTTTTCACATATATGTTCCACTTAATCCAAGCTGAATCTACCGGGTAACTGCTTTAACATTGTTCCTGTGACTACAGTGCAAAATAACAGTATTCATATGCATTTAATTCGGTTGCCAACATATCAAGTGACAGCTTGAGGCAGTGGAGAGCTTGAAGTGGAGGAGAAAGAAGAGGAAGTGAGTGCATCCATAACCAGCACCTAAGCAAGCTATTTGCATCTCTCCACCACCACAGCAGATAAAGCAAATTACAGTTATTTAATTTCTGCTTGGACAAAGGAGAATGGATTTTTTTAATTCCCATGTTCCATCTGAGAATCAACGACTTCAGAAGTAAATGCAGCACAAGGGGCAGAAGAAACCACAGCCTCTGCTTGACTCTACAGGAGAGGCGACATGGGTTTTCCATCATGCATCTGACTCCTTTCTGCAACAAGATACAGCCAAAGCTCTCATTCATCTCCCTAAATCTTATTTGTGTTGGATAGTTTCTAACAGTGCTATTTCCATTCCTATTCTCTAGTGCAGTACTGCAAGACAAGCATGAAAAGTTATTTGCCTGTCTTTCATTCTGTCTCCTTCTCCACATTATATTTTACCCTCACTAGAGATGTACCTGATCTGGAAATCCCTGTTGAAGAGACTGAAGCTCACACTGGCTGGAAGTTGTAACTCTGATGCTGACTTAAACTATGAAGCCCTGGTCCAAAAAACTGCTGACTTTTAGCAAGTTGAAAACCTGTCATAATGTTCTGATCTAAACTTGCTGCTCACATTATTTACTGACAAGTGAATAGTATCCTGGACCAGAACGTGTGCATCACCTAAAACCAGATTAGGTTCCATATCCATAACTGACCTTCTGGCTCTATTTCTATACACAATCAAATAATCCCAAATAATATCAACTTTTGAGACTCCAGTGTGAATTCGGATTGAATTCAAGTGTCTCAGAAAGAAAGACATACATCTAAACCAGCAAACTACCCTCTCTTCTCTATCCTGGTTGCTTCTCTGAGCTTCCTTTGATTTTGATCCATAGCTTCGCATTTCACATTGATTTTCAGGTTCAAACAAAGGCATAATCCTACCCAGTTCCTCTGCAGCTGATGTTAAAACAGAAACTACGTAAATAATTTATTTTTTTTGTTTGGTAGCCAACAGAAAAAAAAAAAAGTTAGTGGTTATTGTTTTGGATTCATCCCAAACTGAAATGTTTCCACATACTCAGCCAATTAAGGCAGATCATTTGAGATTAAACAAAATATTTCATTCAAGCAAAAACAAATCAGACATACTTAATAATGCCAGCAAGCCAGAGTCAAAAAGCAAGAAAGAAAGAAAAAAAAAAAAGACCCCACTTCATGTCCCTGACCCTGTGTACCAAAGGTGGTGATCCTGTTACTCCTGGATCGCAGATGACTTGCAGGCGGTCCAAGGACCGGTCCCGTGCCAGGCCTGGGTACGTGAGGGAGCAGGGCTGGCCTTTGCGGGAACACGCTGGCTGCCTCCTCTGAGCTCTTCTCTGGGAGAAGAAAGCAGCCAGCTGTGGCCAACGCTGCTTGCCTGGATCAGTGACAAGTGACATGTTCAGCCTCAGGGAACTGTTGTCAGCTCCTGCCTGTGAACTTCTTTCAGTTTCCTCTCCTCAGCTTTTGAATTACAGTTTTGGTCCTTGATCATGTGAAATACGGAACACAGCTGACAACAACAACAAATTTCACCTTTTTCTGTTAGAAAATCATGCAAAATATGGGTTACCTGAGCATTAATAATGCCTTGTTCGCTCCAAGAAGAAATTTCACCCTAGGTCTTCATCCCACGAGCAGGCCAGGGCGGTAGACCAGGTCATCGTGAGACCAAACCCTGTTCAGCAGACTTCAGTTTTATGAATGGTATCCAAATCTTTTTGTTAATCAAATTCAGATATCAAATCTTTTTTGGAAATATTACAATAGTTTCCTGGGGCATATTTTTCTTCATCTTGTATTGTCTGAAGTAGTACGTTTTGAGAAGTAAATTGTTCACCAAAAAACCAAAGTTAGTCAAAGCTATTAAAAAAAAAAATATCACACATCTTTAATTCTGCTGGGGTTTAATGTAAACTAATGTGATGGTCCAGGTTTTCTCAAATGTTTTACAGAAGATATTTAAAATTCTAAATAATTTCATGCTTTTGCTTTTTTTTGAAAAAAATTTGGAGGATCATGTTGAAACTCCTCCTAAAAAAATGAAGTAAAACAATCTTTAAGCTTAAGTATAACTATGAGATTGATCCTCTTTTTTCCTCTTCCTATACAACTTTTTCTAGAGGAGAAAAACCTTGAATTTTAACATATAAATTAATGACCACATAGACAAAAAGTAAACACTGTTAGTAAGACCGGTAATGGACCCACAATCCACAATGAAGTGTACGTGTGTGAGCCACCAAAAAAAAGAAAAAGGTTAGTACATCTGTTTTTTCAATACAATAGAAGACACCATTCTTTACTGGCCACTCCTTTTAGAAATACTTCTGACGGCCAAGTTTTGTCAAACTGTTGAATTTAATAAAAACAGGGGAAATTGCATTTTCAAAGTTCACTTAACGCTCAGAGTGAAATGCAGATGTTTAACTCACCACAAACATCAACATTTTGTTTATTTAACAAAGAGCCTGAGGAGTTCACGTGCCTCGCCTGGAGTCACGTTGTACGCTCCTTTCTGAGACTACTCCCGCTGATGTCAAACTCTCCTGGCTTGTAAATCTGGCTTGATGCTGACTGCGCTGCAGAGAGAGGAGGACTGTGAGGCTGCAGGCCTGTGAATAAAACAAGGTATGCCTTCACATCCGCAGATAGCAGTTGCCTAAAAAATAACAGCAGGGAGATGAAGGAAAGAACTAGAATTTCTGCAGGAGATTGAACCTTCTTTTGCTGGTGCAAAGAATAAATTCATTTTTCCCCTTTGGAAATAAAATTCAGTAGCAATTCAGAGTTGTATAATTAGAAGTATCCAGTATCAGGGTAAGTCAAAAGGCACAAAAATAGGTGACGGTTTTAAAAAAGGCAGGCGGATTTTCTGTTGCGTTTCACCTATCCCAGTCTTCGCGACTCTTTTCTCCTATAGCTTTTCTCGTAAGACCTTATGTAGGAAAAAGCAAGTCCTACACACCCTGCTTCTTTTGAACAAACTGCTTCTGTTCTGAAGCCAAAAGCATATGAATCGCACATTGTACCTATTTTTTTATTTATTTCCCATGTCTATCTTCAGCCTGGAACCTGGAGCTACCAAAAATAAATACTAAGTCAGAGGAAAATGCTAGTGGGATTTTCATCATGTAAAATAAATGAAGAAATGATCCCTGATCAGGACAGCCTTCAACTACCCAAAGTGTTTCTGCAGTGGTGTACCACACTGCTTGAATTATTTCCTGCTGAAATATATGAAAAGCATTAACCAGGTGATAATGCCACTTCACAACTGTGAAGATCAGTTACCAGCATTATGTTCCTAATTCATATTCACCTTACAAAGGAGCCGAGAGTAAAGTGAACTAAGAACAGACTCTCAGTTAGAGCAGCAAGTGAATGCATGCTGGAACTCCACAAGCTTTTGGTTTTGCTTTGCACATAATGGAAATGTTGCTTAAGAGCTGTTGAGCAACCTCCTGTAAGGAAATTTGTGATTATGAGAAACCTTTTCCTAAGGGATTTTCTATGTTTTGGAAGATGTTATATGCTTTGATTTGTGAGGTGTTTGAACTTGCAAATGCTTGGGGGGGGTGGGGGGGATGTAAAGGCTTTTTTGATTGAGTGCTTTGTTATTTTGTCTTTGTTGTTTGGAAATTTTTCTGCCCTGTAAGCCCAATAAACTGTTATTTCCCTGTTTGGTTTTTTTCCCCAAAGAGAGGTAGCTTCTGTTTTGTTATGGCCTCCTCAACTGCACTGATAATCCAAAACCCAGCATAAGGTGCCTATTTGTAGATTGCACAATTTCTGGTGCTTTTGGGATGCCACCAGACTGCAACTGATTCAGAAACAAATGAAGTCACTGGGAACCTTTTCCTTGATGTCACAGGGCTTTGGGAAGGCCTGTGCAGACGATCTCATTAATCTAGTAATTTGCCCTGTGAACGTCACCAGGAAAGCTGAAGCACACAGGTATTAAGACAGCACATTTCATAAGGATACTAGAAAAGACAGGTTCACTGTTAAGACAACTAACAAACTGGAAGGTAAGGCAACAGTCAGTCTTTCTAGTCCCCTCTCCAGTTCCTCATGTTTTGGGAAACTAATTCTTTTGCGGAGGGTTTGGTTGGTACTTTTTGTCACTATAGGGTGAAGTCCCATCTGGGAATTGCCCAGCATGAAACTGTTTAAACAAACACGCTTCTACTTGGTCTGACAAGTGCCTCCTCTCAATGAGGTTTATTGTCTGCTTGCCGCATCTTAGAGGTGGTGTCCAATTAATAGCAATTTAATAAATGTAGGTTTGTAGTTATATTAGAAAAAAAAATGTGAAGCATTTTTTACCTCTCAAATTGTTTTAATCACTTCCTTTTCTATAGCATCCTTCCTTTCCAATAACACACTAGAGCTCATAACACAGTAAATAAATTCAGTCTCTTGTCTACTTGGTAGAAAAAAAAATATTGGAGTGCTGCCATCTTTTGGTTACACTATGCGATAATTGCCATCAATTAGAGGTTGTTTTCTAAAACAAACACAGGAATAAAGTATTCTTAAGACATTTATGAGTTTGTTGTAATAAAGGGAAATCTCTAAATAAATACAAACCCAGGAACATTTTCTCTGTAGTCACTGAAGTTTCAGAAGCAACTTTAGTGTATTTGTACAAGGATGTATAGGAAGGCCTGCTTGAGGCAACAAAATTTCAGGACACTTGAAAACAAACAATAGATTTTAGATTCTTTTTTTTAATTACAGACTCATCACTAGATAACTTGTGATCCTTATTTTTGCATTTCATTCTTCGCTTTATAAAACTATTCTATATTTCACCACTTTCATGAATATATAGCTGTATTTTCTGAAGTCTTTACCAGTCTGTCCTTATGATATTTGGGACTTAATATGCCCTTACAGACCTGAATTATCAGAAGCCTTGAATGCTGTCTTCTTGGATCCATCCAAGTTAAATGGCAACACGTGGGCAGAGTGAGAGACTAAAGAGAGTAAGCACATGCTCCCCATTGGTTTTGCCTTTACGTCAGCCGATGAGCAATGACTAAAACTGCAAGCTTCTATCACTGGTCCAACTTTCTCAGGCTGTAAATACATCCACAGCTGTTTCATTTAGGAGACCGGAACACAATCGATGCAAGGAATACTGTTTACAAACAATTTAGCATCTGAATGAGCATAGCTAGCAAATTATCATGCCAGCTGGAGTGTTTCAGAAAGTGTTCAGGAAGACATACGCAAAACTACTTCTCTTGATTTCAGTGAGAAATCAAGATGAGAGCCTCCTGCTTCTTGGCAGTCCTTTGATAAACAGCAGAAGAGATAAAAAAAGAAAATATTGCAACAAAGCTCTGGCTTATTGAGAGTCTGTGGTAATTCCTCTAGTCCACACTATCTGCAACTGGAATTTCACAATATAGGGATAGAACATGTCTTTTCATGCTCAAGGTGCAGAATATTTTCCACTTAGCCTTTAGCAATATGTAGTCCACCATGCACCCAGCAAGTAGCTCTGATTCACCTAGAAAGATATGTGTATGTGGTACATATATCCTAGTTAGCTAGCTAAGATAGTATTGACCCCAGTTAATGTAGGCACATGTGGCCACCTTATACATCTTTTGCACCGAAAATCAGCAGGAGGACAAGTAAGTTAACATCATTCAGTGGATAAAACCATTTATATCATTATGGGGCAGTTCAAAAGAACTGATCATTGCCAAAAGCACTTCAAAGCTACCTTTTTAGTGCGCCTGGAATATGATGGAATTAGTTTTATTACTGTTACTAAATATATATGTTAAGTTAGTGCCTGAAGGTACTAATCAAATCAGTAATGGAGATGCTTGTGTTTGGTAGTCCATTTGACCAGGACATTTTAATTTCATTCATGAAGCTATAAAATGCAGTGTATTAACTAAACCCTTGTGTCACTGATGGGGAACATGTGGCACACAGGTCAGAAATGACAAACAGTGCTACAGTCAATGGTACGCAAGCACAAGTAAAACGGGCATAGCTGTGGAACAGCCTCTGGTTGCCAAAAGGAGCAAAGGTACAGAGAGTGACCTGGAGGAATTAGGAGAAGAAGCAGGGCAATATTTTGCGTGGACATAAAAAGTCTTCTCCATCACCAATTAATTCTCTCCCATCTATCTGGAAGCTTTCCCAAAACCAACATTTAATTTCAAGGCTCAGAAGATATGTTTCTTTCTAGGTAATTACTTTGTCTAGTAATAAATATAATAATAATAAATCTAAATACAGCAAAAGATCTTTAAATATCCCAGAAAATCAGCAGGGAGCAGGCTTTCATATATGGCTCTAGATACAAAGCACTGTCCTATTCCGACCTGTTGGAGATACAGAACTCACTCAAAGCTAAGTGTTGCACAGAATGTCTTTCGGAAAACACAGATTGAAAATACTTGCAATATGCCATATTACAGTCCTATAATATGTTATTTGTACTTATTTCAGTGTATATAAATGCAAGTATTTAAAATATGTCATCTACTTGACCCATTTGATGGCTGCACCAAGTATACATGCAATATGCCCCAGCCAGACCAAGGTGGTTGCTGATGACACACAGAGAACTCTAGATCCAGATGTCCATGCCCAGTAGCGACACCAGCTATTAACATCTTTTTCCTTTTGAACTAGGCAAAATATGTTGTATAATGATTAAGGACATGAAATAAATATATTTCCAGTGGAGTTTTAAGCATCACTTCTCAGGGTATAGCTGTGCTTTATATAGTTGAAAAGAGTTCTACCAGTGAAACAAGTTTGATACAGCAGCTTGTGACTCTACAAAGGAATAAACAGTCCACACTCGCTGTCAAGCTGTGATATGTTACTACAGCGCACCACATTCAAAGTGCAGAAAACAGACTTGCTATTAATTTCAAACTTAAAGAAGGACAAGTTGAATTCCTCTCAATAAGGAATGAACTCTTTAATGATAATTTTCCTCTTTAATTTCAAGGTTCTGGGCAAGACTTCTATGAATTTTCATAGAAAACAGAAGAAGCCTTTTGATATCAATGTGGCCCTTAATTTAAAGTATTATTTAATTTGAAGTATTACTCAGCGAGCACTGCAGAGATTACATTTCCTTTAATATAAGAGTGTGTGTGAATTTGCTAGACTGTGTTGTGGATTTCCACATTGTGCACACCCGCAAGGCTCATGCTGGCCAAAACTGATGCAATGGACTATGCCTCAGCATGGAAATGAGGTTGATGTATGTTGAATACTAGAAATTAGACAGTTCATAATACAATTTACACTACTTCAGACTGTTCAAGTGTTGCCTGCAACGTCTCTTCTCCACAGGTCTCTAATTGGTCACTGAGCCAACAAGACAAAATGGCTTTGTCACAGATCTCTGAACGTGTCAGGCTTAGCCTCTTTGTTTTAACTAACCACAGTTGACGTTGATGAACTGGCATTAGGGCTGAGGAAAAGCCACCCAGATGCACAGCTGCAGGGAACGCTGAACACAGCTTAGGATAAAATGGGGAAAACAAAAGAACCATTTGCAAATCTCAAATCTTTAATGTGGTCTACAGCCTGATTTGAAGTAGTGGCCACATTCCTCTCCCTTACCTACAGACACCAGAGACTGGGATGAGGAAAGACATGGCTTAGGGCAAATTATTTTTGTTATTATTGTGTTAACTACCTGTTATGCCAGCTGAGAGGACCTGTAAAATTTCCAGGCATCACTGGTACAAAAGGATTGACTGGGGCTCCCAAGCACATCTCAGGACTTTATAAAACAAACAAACAAACAAAACCAAAGAAAAACATACAAATACACAACATTATGCTTCTCGAGATCTTCCATATTCATAGCAGCTTGATGAAAAATAAAAATCTAGACACACATGCACTGCTGGAGGCGGGCAGTGCTTTTTGGTCTGCTACTACTCATGGTGACCAATCTACTGTAATCTGCTTAGCTGGCACATAAACACTAGCTCAGCTCCTTCCCCACCTGCTTTCCTCCCTCTACATCTATACTTCACAGATGCCCTTGAAGATTTTAGCTCGTTTGCCTGCATTTATAACAGAGCAAATACAAGCGTGCGTCAGTTGTATGTGTATCATATGAGAAATTCTCTTGCAAGGGCATTTGAACCTGTAAAGTTTGAGTTCCCAGTGGAAAGCCTCTTCTTAGATAAAGTAAGCTCAAAGTAAGAGCGAGGTTTGACTCGTCATAGATTGAGATACGGGAAATGGTTTCTTTCAGTTTTACTCTTTCCCAGTGGCCTGAGACAAATAAGAAGCTTCAGAATCTAACCCAACCCGCCATAGTGGACAGATACAGAGCAAAACTGCTGATGTTGGTTGGTGTCCAAGAATAAAAAGGAAAATGGAAATTACTTCACCTATGGCCCTCAGAGTACTTAGTTTTTGTGGAAATCTTTTCCGACATGAGACGCTTTCTTCTGCTGATTTACTGAAATTAAACCACAAGCATTAGCAAAGTGGTTTGTGCCATGCTATGAAATCGCAGTGATATACAACAGTCTAGGAACAAAAAATTGCCTAGGAACACAAAGCATTATACAAACTTCAGAACTCTTTCTGACCACAACTGAAAACCCACATTTCTTCCTGGTGACAACAGTGTTGTGCATCTATACTTACAGAAATGTGTAAGAAACAACTGTCAAATTTGGCAACATTGAAGCAAACACCTCTACATATAGGTGGTGGGAGGGAAGAGAGGTTAGAACATCAAAAGATCTTTAACTGTTGAAAGTACCAAAAAACTCAGTTCTACATCTTCCTGAAATATATGTCTGGTCTCAGTTAACAGAAAAAAGACAGGAAATGGAGCTTAGGAGAACCACAAGCAGTCATCTAGACCTTCACCATGTGCACCAGCTCCATGGAGACTCGGAATGGCGTGTCTCATCTAGCAACGTGTTTCTAGCACATCCTGGAACAGATAGCTGCTTCCTAAAAATATCCCAGTCATGACCTAATTAGTTCCGAGCTCGCTAATTTTAAGATATTTTTGACTGAAGTGTTGAGCTATAAAGAGCAGAATTTCAGCAGTGAGTTGAATTGTACCTTCCTCCACCAAGCAATTCTCTTTTTTTCAACCCTCCATCTTTTAAAAGATGAGTGCCTGTCAACTTCTGGAAACCTGTTACGTCAGCAAAAATAGGAACGAAGCCCCAAGAGTGCTAGTGAGCACAACATGCACCCTTTCACAGAGTCAGGGTTGTTTCTTGGGTCAATTTGAATGAACGAGAGGTTTTTTAACATAATCCTGTAAGACAACTATACTGACAAATTCAAAATGTCACAGAGAATGCCACTGTACCTAAAGGATGCCATTAATATGGCACTATGAGAGTAAAGCAAAGGAAAGAAAATGAAGAAACAAAACTGCAGAACAAACAACACAGGAATATGGGAGAAAATCACTGACAGAGGATGAAGCATTTTGTATTAGTAGACCATGTTTGCTCCTGCTTGCTTCTGAGCAAAGCAAGGTCTTCTGTACTCTTTTCCAGCTGTGCCTGCAGAACTGCAATGCATCTTCCTGAGCCAGGCTAACTTACAGCTGTTCGGTATTTTGGGTGGGAACACAATGCAGCAGAAGACAAAGGGGGGGACCGTGGGAGCTGACCAAGCAACCTGCACTACAGCAATTCAAGGCCTCTGAGCAACCCCAGGCTGAGCCTTCATCTAACTCGGACCAAAGGCTGCAGCAGCTCCTGGAGCAGAATACAGTCAGAAACACCGTGATTTTATCGTTACAGCAAAGGATTATCCCATGTCTTCCTAATGCACATTTGGGGCTCCAGCTCCCTTGCACGCGCTCTCTCAGCACTGAGCGGCCGACCTTCCTGGTAACGCACTGAGAAAGGAAACTGCTCCGAAGACAGAACAATTGCTCAACAATATTCCACTTATGTGGTACTGATCAGATGCCAATTATGTATCATTAAGTATTGTGTTTGGATAGTAAATCGGGCAGACTCAGCTAAAATAACACAGCTTATTTTACTAAGTCTTTATGTAAATAGAACTATTGTACTGTTCCTATTCCATACTTATTGCTTCTCCCTATGGGCCAGATTCTGCCTTCCCTCTACTCAGTAGAAACCAATTTCATAAGTTTTTCATTAGTTTCACAATATACATTTCACAACATACAATAGTCACAAATTTGACCTTTCTCCAGCCATTTTCTGCAAAACTTCTCTCATTCTCTGCAAGATACAACCATTTCTTCATCACTTTCCCTGAAGGCAGAATAAAAAAGACACAGATCATATGTCATTTACTTCCAGATACAAGAAATGTTTCCCCAACTCCTAAATGCAATGCCACAACACATCAAAGATCCAGAAGGACCAGTGATGCTGTTGTGGGCTAAGTGCAAATGGAGTCCAAAGTCAGTGCAAGCTGTAGATACGTGATACACCAACCAACTTTGTAACTGACCAATTAGACATCAATGGAAAATGAAATCCAACTAAATTTAAATTAGGAAGTCACTCACTGGCAGCTATTACCAAACCAAGAAAGTTCTCATACATTCCCAAAAAATCAACAGGCATGGATAGCTAATATCCGTACTAACCACTTTCACCAAATCTAGACTGAAAAATGAGCATAGCTGGCTTTTTGGAGAGGCTGCCTTTATTTACACAAGTCAGTAGGCTGGTTCAGCCAACCAGTACAGAACATATCTTTTGACCAGGAGACTTGCCTATGCAGATTTCGTTAAGTACTGCCAACAGCCAGTTAAGAAAGTGTGCAAGAGCTTGCAGAATTATGAAAGTATTCAAGGAACACAGTGTAAAGAAGCCTGGTATCAACTGACTGCAAAAAATTTTTGCACAGTAGTTTGCACACCCAATAACTGTGAAGAACTTGCAAGCACAAATATTTCAAAAATACGTGTTGAAGAGACATAGGGGAAATAAACAAACATTGTAGAAACTATTTGCATTTTTCTTACGCCATATAGAGCATCGCTGAACATGTACCTACCTAGTGACTTTGATTACTGTCCATTTGTGTACACCGTTGTGGCAATAGATAATTAGCTTCTCACTGTATGGGTACTGCTTTCCAAAGTGAAAGTTTGCTTTAAGGAGTTTGGTGATGGAAATGCAGGAAACTGATCACAAAACATACAGCGAAATCCTTCAACACAAGCATAAACTTAAAATTGCGAACCAAGTGACCACTTTAGGAAATGAATGGGACTTGGCAAGAGTGATATTTACAGCTGTGATGTAAAATTAGACCTGAGGCAGACTCTGCTTTGTGTCAAGAATCATTTGTCCCATTTCGCCACTGACAAAAATTGGAACAGAAGCATTGCATTAGGCTCGCTCAATCTACTCCTAAATCTCATGATATATGAAAAACTGAAACAATCACATTTAGTCAAAACACTTGCCATTTGAGAGGTATATTGAGGTGTCTCCAGTACACCCTTGGATGTGCTCTTCAAGCAGAGACATGGGTATGCGTCCTGCATACATATCATTAGTGAACAGTAGTGGAATCCCCCAAAAATCAGCCAATACACAAAGTTGGTCAGACTCATTGGGGATGCATGCAGAAAAGGAAGAGATGAAGAAAATAAATGTCCATATGCTTTAAAATACCCATTTCCACATCATCATGCATCAGTTCAGATCGACTGTTACCCAAATGAAAGGTAAAGTTATTCCCTTCTGCATCTCTGTCTCAAACACTTCCCCCTTTCCTGATCACCAAATCTCCAGTTATTTCACTTCCAAACTCCTCCATATAATTAATTTTCAATTAATTTTCCATATAATTTTTTTTTTGCTTCTGTTGACCATTAAGCAGCCTTTGTTTTCTTTTTCCCATGTTCCTCCTGTGTTTTGTCTTGCATTACAAAAAAATGTTAAACTATGCCACTTGTAAGACAGTAAACACCTCATCCAAATGCAACTTGAAAAGGAATAAAAAACTTTCAGCACATTTTAGAATTAACCTTTTGGACAAAACAATCTTTCCTGACAATGCTTTGCATTACAGGTCAGGTCTTTAGGTCTCAGTCAAAGACCTTAAATGTGTGACACTCTTCAAGTCAAATTTATATAGAGACTGTCTTCTGGACAGCTGCTCACATCAGGTGCATTTGCTACCTTTTTTGTAGTTATGACGAGTCAAACTGATCTAGGCATTGGAAGTTAGAAATAAGAATCACATATTTCACTCGTGCTATGTCAGGTAAAGAGACTGTCTTCTGGACAGCTGCTCACAGTCCTAGAGTAATTACAACAGTTCATAATATGCAGTTATTGATGTATTTCAAACTGTTCTTAGTGCCATTTGGCAGTTAGGAAATACAGAATCATATATTTCCAGGTCACTTCAGGGATTTCAGATAGACCCATTTAATTCTGCTAGAGATTTCAGCATATCCCATGCTCAGATGTAGTATTTCTAGCAGAGACGATGAAAACATTCCATTTTAAAATATGACATTTCTGCATTTTGGATATTACTTGATAATCTGAACCACATTAAAATAGAATATATGTTTTATACAGAATTTAGTTGATGTGCTTGCCTCAAGAAGAGTAAATGCTCATACATCTTTTGGAATTCTTTTCATGGACAATGAAGAAAATGGTTGTTCCAAACTGCAGGATAAAAAATGAGAAAAAAATGTGAAATAAAATAACAGAAAGGTCAAATTTAAATGTATCTGAAAAGAAGGCAAAAGAAACTTTTAGCAGCCATTTATGGCTACTGGATGTGATAAATATGGCAAAGCATAGGATACATTGGTAGATACTAGAGAATAATTTTTCCCTGTAAATACTCACCTGTATGCAACTGGAATTACATCCTTTTCCTGACACAGCAGCCTGAGTATCATTCTGAGTAGATACAGCAAATAGCTTTTCTCTAAAGTTCAATCAAAAGCCTGCTACATATTAGCAAGGCTTAAACATCTGGAAACATCTGCTGTCTCCCATATGCTGTATCACAAATTTTATTCCAGGAGCCTGCAGAGCACTGGAGAAGTCACCTGAGAGCAGAGCCAACCTTTGCTGCAGGCAGCTACAGTATTTCCACGGACCTTAGTGGGTGCCGCATCTGTTTACAAAGAAGCGCTGGCTACATTGCTTGGAAACCTGGTGGCCAAGACTTTCTGGAGGTGGGACCAGGGGTGAAGACATAATTTTGTGAGCTTTATCTGTAAGTTGGAGCTAATGGTACACACTGAGACTCCCTATGAAGGATCTTGTGAAGACACATTGGCTGATGGTGGTAAAACACTTGAACTGGAAGGCAGTAAAAAAGTACAGGACGTTACTTTATTGCTCAGCTTCTAGAGAGTTTTAGCAAGCTTCTGCAGTGGTTAAAAACTCTTATTGTAGACCTCAGCAAAGAACCCCATTAGTGTTTGGAAAGAATATCTGTCCTTTAAATATATTTTCATTTTGTTTGACAAATGTAATCCTCCTGCACTGTTTTGTTGTAGTGCACAAATGAAACTAGTGAAGCAGAAGGAGGATCTTTTCAATAGGAAACATGGAAAAAATTTCAGCTGAAAAAAAAGTCACTCAGACAGCATAGTCAAAACCCCTAGTCAAAGGACAAATAAAACCAAGAAACAGAAAAGGTTAAAATGGAGTTAAAGTCTAGCAGGAAAATTCATCATCTCTACCTTTATGACATGTAATAAATATATATAATATTCAAATGCTTTTTTTTAATGGCTTATAATATTTAAGTTTATATGGAGAATTTTTTTTTTTTTTTTTAGAGTGGAAACATTTGTAAACAAAATCCCAGACTCAGCAAAAACATTCATCTGGATCCCACACTGCACAAGCCTGAAGCTGAATGTTCATGGTTGTGTCGGTTTGCCCAGAACAGAAGACAGTGCCAGACAGCAATTGTATTCCTGAATTGGCCTTC
Organism: Burhinus oedicnemus; assembly: GCA_008921705.1. NCBI lineage: Eukaryota > Metazoa > Chordata > Aves > Charadriiformes > Burhinidae > Burhinus > Burhinus oedicnemus. Next base: position 3,534,625 of record VFFE01007836.1, read on the forward strand.
TCAAATTAGACATTTGCTTCTAATCACAATCGCCAAGCTATAAAAAAAGGAGAAAAATAAGAACTTTTAAACAATACAGTACAGCCATGTAAAAATTTTCTTTTACTTATAGAACCTTGCCCTCAAATCCTCCCAGGTAAGGAAAAGGGACCAGGACACCTGGAGATTTTAGCTGCCTCTCAGAATAACCAGCTGTGTAATTTTGCTACCATGCAAGTCGTTTTTTAATTTGTGCCTCTGTTCCCCAAGTTGTAACATTCTCACATAACATTTGTGACAGATCTGATGGGTTTCGTTAGCTTTGTGTTCTCATGTGCTGAAAAGTTTAGAGTTAGACTTGAACAACAGAGAATAGGCACAAGAGCAACAAGTTCTATCCATACCCAGCAAGAACTGGATGCAGCAGTAAATACAGTTCTTTTTATGATCCTCTCGAAATATGTGGCCATGAAGAAGTACAGACCGATTAAAAGGAAATGATAACTCCAAACTAAGCTACACTTTTTCTTTGCACATCTCTTGCAATGAAAAGAATGAACACAGCTTGGGACCTTGCCAGTCTGGCATCCTCCAGGAAGAAAAAAAAAGCAAAAAATTATGTAAAGGTAATTCAAATATCAGGCGCAGGACTGAGAAAGATCACGGTGATATTTCTTCAGAAAGGCACCTGTAGCAGGGAAGCCAGATTGCAGTTTATTTGCTTTGTCTTCTGCTGCTCAGTTCCATGGCTTGTAGTGGTAGAAGAAAGAATTCATTCCACCAGGCACACATCTCAGTACATACAACTTCTCACAATATCCTCGCTGCAGCCACCAGGGGAATAAGTAACAACATACTTGAACATGGAACAATTGTAAATTAACATATAGTAGCCAAGCGCAGCAGTAACACGCTAATAACTATCTGTTTCCCTGTCCCAGTTACTAAATTCCTGAGGGCAAGCAAAATAGCTTACAGCTGATGGAGGTCTTGAAGGATGTGTATGAATCATTCCCTGTCTCCTGAGCATCCTGAGTCATCTTCATTGTGAACAAAACAATGTTATTTATTTACTGCCCATCACTGTAGCATCTGGGTGCCACGCAGAGTTTAAAATCAATATGCTGGCAGGCAGAGCAGGACAGCACAGGCTCTAGACTATGCCAGATGGTTGTTAGATATCATTGTTGTTAGCTCCAGCATTTTTTGCTTTGCTTTGTCTTCTCCTTCTGCTGCTGTCACTCTGGCAGCTGCAGTAAGTTGCTGAATTTGTCCTTGTTTTCCCATTGTTTGAGACCCTGGATGAAGTCAGTGACTATGCAGAGCTGAGAGCTCAGCCTTGCAGATAAGCAGTAAAGCAAGAGCTGGGGAAAACGGTATGGGATTTGTTGGTAACATAGCCCCAAATGCTGTTGTGTTATCGGCTACCGTTTTTATATCATCAAAGCCAGGTCCTGGTTTCTTTTGTTTCTAGGTGTATCATTCACATATGTTTTAATGGGAACTGAGTTTTCAGACAGTGATTTCCAATGCATTTACCTTTCACCAGATAATCCTGTTACGCATTTAGTAATTCACATGATTGAGTAGTTAGAGAGCTGCTTTTTCTCTAAACAAATCCTTCTGCATTTCCTTTGGCAATGCTTCCCTCCTACGTAAACAAAGAAAACCATGTAGAGAACATTTTACTTACTAAAAAAAGACAACATACCATACCAAGAATGAATATCAGGACTTTTTCCCAATTTGACATCTTATTAATTTTTATTCGTTGGATTTAAGCTTCTCAGCCTTCAGATTTCAAGTCAGTGAAGATATATACTTCAAAGTAGAGATGTCTTTAGAAAAAACGTGCTAAGTATCTGCAAAAAACAAGCAGCAAAGAACAATAGAACAGTAATCTTTACAACATTTCTAATAGTTCTTGCTTCTAGCAAGTCTGAAACTTAATAATCTCACCAACTTTCAGTAGCTCACATACTTGGGGTATCTGAATTTTGGAGTGCTCTCAGAACTGCTCAATCCTGCTGAGTTTAATGGAAATCCGTAAGTATTACATTCAAACATGTCAACAGATATCCCAGTTAATCACACATACACACATTAAAAAACTCAATACGCTCCAGACTGGAGGATACTCAAAAAATTTGGACGTAAAGTCATCCAATCCTCAGAAGAGACACTGACAACCCACAAATATGAGGCCATTGGAAATGCTGCATATGCAAGTAATGATTCCCACATAGAAAATCCAAGAAATCTTACTGACTCTTCTCTGTGATTTGGAAGCCTGGAAATCGAGCAACTATTTAAAACTGTTGAGTAAAACCAAAATTTCAACAACAAAAGAAAGAACCCTGTGAGATTCACAACGGGAATTTTTTGCATTTTTTTTCTTTTAATTTTATTTTCTCCTTACTTCCTTGCTTTAAACAGCATGGCCCCCATTCTCCAATGATTTATTACAAAAACCTAAGAGCCAAAGGGTTCTCCTGGTTATCTTGGTTAAGAGCTTTAAAAGGGCACCCAGAAAAATCACAGCTGGAAGAGGCCTGAAATTCCTGTGGAGAAGCGGCAGCAATTTGGAAAGGGACTACATTGGCAAATAGCTCCATTAAATCTCTAATTTCTGTTCCCCCATGAATATATCATTGTATAACTCCTCTCGCAGAATGGAGGGCCCTAGTTGTAGGATTTATTTATTTTAACAATGACTTCTGACTGTATTTAATTATGTTAGCACACAAAATGTACTATCACCTGAAGCAACTGTTACCTTATCTGTTGGTCCTAAAGGCAATATAGGGGTAACTGGCTGGAAATAATTTTTTCTGTAACAAGCTATTAGGCAAGGACATGAGAAATAGAAATTTCGCATGAATACAGTTATATTATACAGTCCCTTCCATCCTTTCATCAACGCATCTCACATGAAGGTAAAATAATACATAGAGAGCACATAAAATTAATATAATTTCAGAAGAACCTTGTGACTTATAACCAGCTGTTTCACACGCAAGTTCTCACTCACTGTCAGGCATCAAAGCAAGGGATACCACTGTGACCCTAACGCCAGATGAGTAACATCAGCAAGAAAAGCTTTGTCAGTATGTCACAATATTAAGCCATTCAAACTTCCACCTAAGGGAGATGGGAGGGGGGGTGGGGAGGGTGGAAATTCCCTGACCTCTTTGCCTAAGATGCAACCACTCCATGTTCCTCCACTCCAAAGGTTGTCTAAGGAACTGGAGGAAATGGAACAAGTTAGAAGACGTGGTAACAGAATGTGTGTGCAAAGAAAGAACAAGCTACATTTTCCTTAAGGATTCCCACCAAGTCTATCAGCATTCCCTTTCTACACACAAGCAAGATATCTGGTATCAGAGATTTGTTCCTCTGCATATCTCCACCCACCAGCTCCCTCCTTCCTATCCAGGTACTTGCAGCTTGGACCAACAGTGACCAACACAGTTCCAGGGCTTCTCTGCAGCTGGGGATCCAGTTCACAGGGTGCTGCACGTATTGGTGCTACCACATCATGCAGTCTCACAGTTCATTAAGGAGCTGTGCAGATGCAAAATCTCTAGAATATTCTCATTTCTGCTGCTGTCTCATCCATAATCTGTTGAGCTGAAGTAGCGCTAAACCACTCCCCCCGTTTCAAAAAAAAAAAATAAAATAAAAAATTCAAGCATTCTTGGGGTCGCTCTGCAGAATCTGACCTCTTCAAAATGACTGCTTCACCTCCTTCAGCCTCTGTAGTGCTCCAGAGGAATGTTATCCTCAAAATCAAAGTACATTAGAGGATCCCAGCAGAGAACTGTGCCTAGGCATGCACAGCTCACCATGGCTATGCCTTGCTGCCAGCCATTCACACTGTTAACCCATACAACACAGCTGTAGTAAGGTTTAAGGTTGGTCCTTGAAACTTTCCATGAAGATAGGATCCAAAAAGAGGCAGCCATCCTGGGCAAACTTCAGCTCCTCACACATGGGGGATGGATCAACAGAGATAAAGCTCAGGATGAACACCTAATATCTGAGGAGCGGTAAGGAATTACTTCCTGGACAACCTTTCATCCAGACCTCGCTCTGCAAGGGCTGCCCTCTGTGCTCCTACAAAGTCAACCATCACCCGCAGCTCAAGATTCAGCTATAAATCAATGCCTCCTAACTGAGACACGTGCCGCGTATGTGCCTGATACTTTGGGCCAAACAACAACTGGCCAAGAAGGTTTCTGACCACAATTCACGATTCAATTTAAAGGCAATCTTGCAATGAAAGTTTAACGTATAGCTATGCTTTGCCCTTTTCAATAGGAGGAAGAATGAACTATCTCCCATTCAAGCCACTAGCAAACTTTGGAAGAAATCTGATAGATTATATATTACTTGCTGGAGTGTCATTTTTCTTCTCTTTAATACACCTTGAATTTTTTCTTTACTATTTTTACACCATATTTTGAGTATAAAAGCATTACAGTGCATGGAAAAAAATTACAACATTTACAAAAAAAATTAATCTATTAAGTTACTATAGTTTCAGAACTGTATCACATTCTACTACATATACAGTAGCAGACAAAAATTGAACCCAGTGATTCTGTGTAGTCTTCAGCCACCTAAAAAAAAGCAGTAGGTGACTCGAACCAACAATTCAAAATTTATTTTCCATTCAGTTTCAAGTTCAGGTTAAGGAAACCTCCGATTAGGGACATCGCAAAGTAAATTTTATTCTTTCTGAGAAAAGAACTTTCTGTGCATGGTAAAATATTCCAAACCTCTAGTAACTCATATATTCTGTTCCCACAGTTTGGGGAAATTTTTCTTACTGTCATTTAGGAATTTGTTTTCTTTCAATTGTTTAATTATATTCAGAGGAACCACATTTTGGCAATTTTAATTCTCTAGTTTCTGGAGTAATTTCTTATGGGGCATACCAAAGGAGAGGAAAAAAAAAAATTTAAAAAAACACAAAACACACCATTACCTGACAGAAGTTAATGTGTAGTAAAGGGAAAGACTTGCTGCTGTGCATGCACATAAGTGAACTCAACCAAAGGCACAGACAGGGAAGTTAATGTTATTAACAAAGACAGATGGTCCTCAAGAGCTTAAAGACAGTTGGCGGCTCATACTGATCTGAGGTGAATCTTCAAATGAGGCTTTATTGGGCAGTTTCTCAATGAAAAATTTCCAAGGGCCAGAGAAGACAAGGCTTTTATGCCAATTTGTGAAGATAAACCAATGACTGGCCATAAAAGCAATTTTCCAATCATATGAAATATGTTGAAGTATCCTAAGAAGAGGCAAACCAATTGTATTATTTTGCAGAAAAATATTTTAATGTTTTGGGTTAATCTAAAATTGTCAGTTTCATTTTCAGCTATTTATACTTGGTGATAAATTTTATTGCTCTTAACTGACAAAAACAAATCTAGAATTGCCATTTCAAAAATGTTAAAAAGGTGGCAAGCAGCTACATTTCAAACTGTGAGTGCCACTGGATTTTTAATTGCTTGTAAATAAATGCAAAAATACCTCATTTTCTGCACCTCTGAATAGAGCGTGCAGTTTCTGGGATTGCATATGTATGGTAACTGCACATGGAAATGATCAAAGAGCTGAACAGCTCTACGGTAGGGTGCTCAATTACTGAAAAAGTGTGATGTAAATTGGGCTGCGTGAACCACATGTACCAAGAGCTTGGCTCAGACCACGTCTCCTGTTCAGGCACTGTTTGTACTGAAACATAATTAGTTTGTTATATTGTTCATCTTCTAAACACTGTGTGTCCGTTACAGAGTTATGCCCGCTACACTCAATGTTCTCTTATCTGTTGTGCTCTTGTTCTTTATTAGCAAGTCCTGAGCACTCTATTCCATCTGTCAACACCAAATACTATTTGTGTTATGCAAACCATAAAAGCAAGTTCAGTCCTTTCTGCGTTCACTGTCTGTATCTACCTCGTGATCTATGGATCCACTCAGAAGTGGATTACGACTGAATAGATTAGTGGTTTGTGCTGCCTTTCAGGGTATCTGGATGGATATCTCAGTATGGAATTTGCAAACGTACATTATGATAAATTACATAAGATAAATATATTTTTTAAAAAAAGGAACTTAAAGGAAGGGTATTCAAATGAAAAAAAATTGAATATAAACAGCCTATTTATATTTTAACCATTAGTAGATAAATAAAAAAATTTAAACATATGGTGCTGAAAGTATTTTATACATAGAATTTTACTATTTTATGTAAAATATTGTGTTTTTATAGGACGTTGCTTAGAAAGTTTAAATCTTTTTTTAAAAAAATCACTGAGTCGTTTCAAAATTAATGCCCTTTGCTTTGCTTTTGTATGAAAAAACAAGTTTGACATAGTAACATGTTAAAAACTTGATGGATGGCTTAGTAATGTGAAGGAAAGCATGCGCAGGAGTTTGTAGTTCTTCTTTATCTTTAATATCTGTAGATCTGAAGGTGCCGGATCACCTGAAACAAAATCTCAGCAAATAAAATAGAGTAGCAGGTAGAGAAAAAAAAGTAAAACAAGGTCACATTTCCACTTGATTTATTCAGACCATCTTTAAAGTCACTTGACCTTTAGTTAGAAAGTGTAGGCAGTGTACGGTCGCTTAATTGCCCAGAAACTAAGTAGATTAGCATTGGCAGTATTTGATTGTGAAATCAAGTCATGAAATAGCGTTAGCCCTTGTTATGTGTTCTTAAATAAGAATAGTGGAAAAACAGTTAGTTTAGCAACAATGGAAACGCTGCCAGACAGAAGCCAGACAAAAATTTCCATAGCACATCATCAGCCTTTATACTACAAGGACTGTGCTATCTGGGACGAGTAGCTAGCACTAGAAAGAAACAGTAAATAAAGGTGTATATCCCTATATGAGTGTTCTGCAGCATCTGTTTAAACATCTGCAAATAAAAGCCAAATAGTCGTGAAAAGTTGCTGCAAGGATATTTATGAAGTTTGCCTGGAGCTGGTTCCTCAGTAAATGAGGTGACAAATGCAACTAAGAAAGCAATGGAAAAGGCAATGAGTACATTAAAAATAAAATGATTAATTAAAAACCTGAGCCTTCTCTGTACATTCTTTAATTCAGTCAGAAAAACTTATAATAAAGGGCAACCTTCTGTATTACCATTCCCTGGGAGTTAAAGGTTGCAAATAACACTGCGATACTGTTGTCAGTCTTCTGCTTCATTTTTCGTTATTATTTCAGTTTGAACACACAAGTCATTACTATATGCAGCAATAATAAAAAGATGCCTCTAAATTGTAAGATGTTTCCCTTTAACAGGAAAATTCCATCTTCAACGCTAGCAAACCACACTACGAAGGCCAGCTGCCCTCAGCACCCTCTCCAGCCAGTCAGCACATCTCGCTCTTACTCAAGCTTGGTGGTTATTGATTAAGCTTTTTTTTTTTTTAATCTGATGAAAAGACTGCTCCAGCACTGAGCAGGCATCCCCCCAAACACACCTCCGTTAGAAGAAAGGGACTGAGCTTTTTGTGCTACTCTTCTTTCCATCTCTCCGTCACAGTGTCTGGGTTGCTCGAAGACCAGTGCGCACCAGTTCTCCCGCCGGCGGAGGCTGCTACACTGCCCCACCAAGCCCTTCCGCAGGGCTGGTTCCCCAAATTCTGGCACTACCTTGGCTCAAGTAAGCACAGCAAACCAGAGAATTAGGCACAGCCAAGCTGAATACTCCTGATACGCCTGCGAAGAATAAATCTATAGCTGAGGACCCAGAGGAAGACCTGTACTAACAGCATCCTGTGACTGCCAGCACTATTAAGCCCAGCACGGTGTATCTGAGAGGATGCCTACAGCATTATGCTGCACTGCCGGCCACTCTCAGTCTACGAGGACTTCTCCCTCATGAGTACCAACATTTCAATTTGGACAGATCTTCGAAAGGAATTAAATCCAGAGACTATGCAGGATGAACAATTACAGATTTCTTGGCTATTCACACTGTTCTGCATCCAGGAATTCTCTGCAGGAATAGATGATTTAAAACAGTGTTTTCATGAATAACACTGAGCACAACAAGGAAAGCAAAACAAAACCACAAGATGGATAGAAATCCTTTGCTAGCTTAAAAATGCATGTGTCCCAGACTGATTGGTTCGAGCTTCTTTTTCTCAGTTTCTGGTGTATTTTTAAATGACAAGGCATGAGGCTTTTTGAGTTAAAAGGGGGATTGTCAGCAGGAGAAGCCAACTTCAGGTTCATTCTTTTAATCAGATTGAACAGAATACATTTCTGTAGCATGTTCTGACAGCTTTGAGTACAGCTGGGTAAATGCCATGATGCTTGCTAATGGCAATTAATTTCATACTGTATTCTGTGTTTATAGCATCATTTCACTTGGAGAAAATATTTTCAATGAAGATGTCAACTTCTACAGAATCTTTTTGAACACAGTTTCAGTGACTGCATTTCAGTGGTCTGTTGTGGGCTTGAGTTTTCCTTTCTTGACTTGAGGGGATAAGACCTCTCCTGGCTTTCAGTGCTGGACTATGGGACCTGCAATATTTCTCCAAGTGCTCAGACCATTTTTTCCAGAAAGGCGTACCTTCAACCCAAATGGGCTAAGCAAATTTTGGACATAAATTTCTTCACTTGCACCAACTCATGCAGCACCTACTCCTAATCATGCCAGAGGAGAAAAGCAGTGCAAATGCAGAGAGCTGAGCAGTATAGTTGGGGCTGCACCAAACCATTATAGAAGCAGCCTAGTGAAGAAGCTAAAGGTGGACTTATACTTTATTTCAGAACCAGCTGAGCCAGTATGAGAGATAACTACCCCAGTTGCCTGTTGGGGCACTGGGCTCTACAGTGGGGGGAGAAGCTTGCCTCCAGGTGCTCCATGATTAACGTCAAGCAAAATCACCAGTGGTTAGAGTTATCTTGGCATGTTTGCTTTAATAAGACAAGAGAGCAGTTAAATTACCTGCTCATCTGACAGGGAAGTCTAATCAAGAGGAGAGTTAGGGCCCAGAGAATTTTTTAATTGGTACAGCTGGACCAAGAAAAGAGATTGTCTTACGCAGGAGTAGAGATGCCCTTGATCCCTTCAGCATTTGCTCCTGTTGAGTTAGACAGATCATAAATCTCATTTAAACTTAACATTTACAACTTTTGAACTATTCAAACTGAAGTCTGAAATCCACTGCCTGAAGTCAAGTAGGAGGCTGCACGTGTGTCACAAGGGGAACTAGGATCCAATGAGCAGATGAAGCTGTGTCAGCCCTGGAAATTGTATTTGTTCTACCTGTGACAAATATGGAATTAGTGAAGTAGCAATGGACAACCCAACCGTATATAAATATAATACATGTACAAATATTTATGTGTTTGCAGTTATTATTTTAGTAACACATTTTTTTATCATAAAGATCCTTTCTTAAAAGTGGCTTTTTGGCCAACTTTCAAAAACTGTTGTATGGTGAATAATTCATCATTTCTTTTTATCAACTGCATTAATTTAAACTTATTTTTATAAATAGCTCTCTAATATATTACTAACCTACTACTTAGCTGGTAATAAGAGAACACTGTCTTCTGTAGTCCTGTCCCACAGACTAAAATGAACAGCCTTGAGAAGAGAAGGTGCCGGGGAGACCTTATTGCAGCTTTTCAGTGCTTAAAGGGGACTCATAAGAAAGATGGGGATAAACTTTTTAACAGAGCTTGTTGCAATAGGACAAGGGGTAATGGTTTTAAACCAAAAGAGGGTAGATTCAGACTAGATATAAGAAAGAATTTTTTTACAGTGAGGGTGGTGGAACACTGGAACAGGTTGCCCAGAGAGGTGGTAGGTGTGCCATCCCTGGAAACGTTCAAGGTCAGGTTGGACGGGTCTCTGAGCAACCTGATCTTGTTGAAGATGTCCCTGCTCATTGCAGGGGGTTTGGACTAGATGGCCTTTAAAGGTCCCTTCCAACCCAAACTATTCTATTATTCTATTAAATAAACTTTAAATATGAAAAAATAGTTGAAAATAGTGAATGCAAGCCAAGAAAAGTATTGCTGTTATGGAGAGAAACACAGACTTATAATTTTGTTTTTTAAAATCCTTTTTGTCAAACTTAAATTATATTGGAAAATGGAATATACTAAACTAATCAAGAATTCACAGTGAGAGACCAAATGAAAGAAGCAATTCTTTCTATTCCCAGAAAGGACTGGGTATGAGACAAAACTGGATGTAGAAAGAAATGTAGGTGGGCCATACAGCAGGAGAATTGATATGCATTTAAAACAAAGTTTGAGGGTAGACCATATTTTCAAAAAGAGGAAGAATAATTCATCTTCTCATTTATTCTTTGCTAAGAATTAGGGTAATCAGAGTAATAACCACAAATTTTTAGTACAAGCAAAGAATAGGTATTGTGTGAAAAATGTCCTGGAGACTTTTGTACCAGGAGTGAGAGCACTAAAAAAAAATAAAATGCTCAAGGCTGTGGTTGCAAAGCAAACTTCCAAAATGCAAATAATAATGATAATAATCAATAATTATTATGCAAATAATCAATGATTCAGGACCGGTTCCTCATATCAGTCTCTCAGCAGGGAAATTCTTTCTTTCTTACTGAGTAAAACATACATAAAAGGAGAGGAACAACCCCTTCGTGTTTGTCTGTCCTGCCTACTGTGACTAGAGTCCCACGATGGTGTCAAGAGTAGACAGAGCTCAGTTTGTTTGGAGCAGGAGAGTACAGTTTGTTTTATTATTTCAAATTTGGTCCATGGTCAGAGCAGTAGAAAATTACATTGTCCCTACCTGTCATGTGTTAATAGTGAGTCTAGGATGAGGGATCAGGTGGGTTTTGGCCTAATACCTCAAATAACATAACCTTTTTAATTCAGTTGGTGACTGGTACCTTTTATCACAGCAAGTGAGTGTCTTTGCTTGAAACTTTAAGTGGTTAACATAATTTTAAGCATATTTCAAAATGGCAGAAATAAGACAGAGTGCTATGATGATTACGGAAAAAAACCACTGACTGCATCTTCAATCACACATTATAGCAAAAATGGGCATCGCACAATCATTCCAAAATATTAGCATAAAACCTACACAGCAAAGAAATATAATTCAAGCCATGTGAAATCACAGGAACAAACCACAATAGATCATACACCATATAAAAAAATTCCAACCATTCTATTGGCTTCATCACTACTCAGATAAACGTAGATGACTTTCTTAGAATTGTTTAATCTAACTGTCACATCCCTGAAGATGCAGCCACAGACATCAACACGTGCTGGCAAGTCTTAGACGATATCAGTGCTCTGAGAGTGTTGAATCCATAACCTTGGTGCTGACACATGGCAAAACATGGGTTACCACATCTCTGCTCTTATTTTGTGAGCCTTGCTAATTAGATGAAACTGCTTTGTGTACACAAAACCTTTTTACCTCGCACCACTGTTTTACTGGGTAGACAGCTCCTCAGACTGATTATCTGGGGTTATACTGCCTGAAACAGTCACACCATTGGGTACTTCTTCCTTTTTGCCTGTAACAGATCCCAGGTATGCTCCTGGTATTATTAATATTGTCCCTGCTAACAACCACAAGGAGGACAGCATTTGCAGGATGAGTAAGGACAGCGGAAAATGACCAAGTTGTTCACTGTTGTATCTCAAAAAGGACTTGTTGGCTCTATTTTGGTTGTAAAAAAAGAGAATTGCCTGATACAAACGTGAGATGTCACTATTTTATTTTATGCGCAAGCTGTGGGTGCCAGCAAATCAAAGAGGTGTGCAGACCCCAACCAGAACTACCATCTGATCAGAGCAACTTAGTCCTTCTGGACAACTTCACAACACTTGGCACAAAGACAACAAAAGATAAGGATTTTACATGCCACATTTTGGTCCCATTAACAGATTTTTTAAGTAACAGATTTAGCTTCCACCTGCAAGTGGTATCCTGGAAATGGAACAGGTGTAGTTTTAGACTTTATAATGTCTCTGGGAGAAGGATGTTAATAGAGACATTTGCTTTGCACAGATGCTGCCTCCTGTAACAGAAGGACAATGATGGGATGGTAATCACTAGGCTAATATATGTTCCATAAAATCCATGAACAGCTACCAGCGCAGGCATCTTTAGGAGGCACTGCACTGGTTTGTGGAATGGACCCTAACGTCCACACGTAGCTTTATTAACAAACAGGGCTACATATAAACTGTGGAGCAAATTTAATAACTGAGAACACTGTCCTCAGAGTAACATGAAATATTATATACTTCTACTTTCTAACAATATCATTCAGCATTTCTTATTCTTTTCTCACCTTTGTGGTTGATTCTTTTAATCTCTGGACAATTTGACTGTCTAGGTACAAATCAGATTACATCTTACTTCCGCATTAGGTTCCCATCCCCTATCTGAAGGAAAGTATTCATCTCTAATTGAAAACACAAATATTTCTTTTAGCATTTAAAACTTTTAGAGAAACATCTGCCTTTGATGACTGAAAATTCATGTCATATAACACAGTTTCCCCCTTTTCCCAACAAAGATGAAGTTGTTGTCTGAAAAGAAACCCTGCAAAACTGACACTGAGAAAATACCAAGTAATATTAACTTCTGCAGTTACTGGGTTGCAGAAAAATAATGCTTGCTTAAGGTCATAAACTTCAGCATGATCCCAGCAATCACCCCAGAAGGCACTGTGACTCGGAGATGCGCCTATGACTCAGGTCACCTCCTTGGCTTCTGACACTCAGGGATGTGGCCATTTACTTTTAGCCCATCACTATTGTCCTGCATTTTCTCAGCTCTTTGGTCAGTGAATTGAAAGATAAGGGTCAACTCAGCTCACATCCTTGAAAGGCAACTGTGTTTTTTAGCCCATACATGATCACATTATTAAAGACTGAATAGTATAAATACTAAATCTTATCAAGATCCCACTGAATTTAACAAGACTGTAGCTATTGGTTTATCTGGATCTTGGGTGCAACTCCGAGATCTGTGGAACTCCCCAGTTCAGTAACTATCTAAATGCGGGAGAATGTCAAGTCAGTGCAATTACTGTGGGGTCCAGAAATCAATTAATTGGTTCTGTAAGGCTAATAGAGATTAAACACACTAAAAACCTCACTTGCTCATTAAAATAGGCATCTGTGACTGGGAATGCTCACAGCAATTAGAAGACTCATGCATCCTTTCCACACAGATACTTTTCAGAGCAGATGAAAAATTATGGAGTCCATACTCCTCCTACTTCTAGTCTTCCACAGCAGTACTCTACACTTTCCTATGTCTGGGAAAATCCATACCTACTATAGGAACAGAGACATATCTTTTGATTCTTGCGACCGTCATCGATTTTCTTTCTTCTGTCTCTGACAAAGGGCTTTTTTTGACCAATGTCAATGATGACGTAAATAGTCCAGTCAGCTGATTTGCCAACATTTTGACTTCCTCCGTCATACCAGTGAATAAAAACTGGTGTTGTTCCTTTTCAGAGGTTCACACATTTTTTCTGTTTCCCAGTGTAAGTTAGGTAGTAGGTTATGTAACACAAATTCACGTTTCAGAATTGCAACTTTCAATATACTCAGAGATTGGAAATTACAAGATAAGGACACCAGATCAAACTATAAGTTACTGCCCAGCTTTAATGAGCTGTACACAGTTTAGATCTACACACAGCAAACCCCAAGTAATTCAAAACTGGATCCAGATTCATTTCCCTATTTTGCAAGCCTAGAAGATCTTTTCAACAATTGTGATCTGACTTTGGAAAAAATTTAAAAAAAAAAAAATTGTCCACCTTCTTGCTTCATTAAAAACATTTTGACACAGTTGTTCATACTAAAATATAAACAGTATTCTCATGGCATATTAGACATTCAAGCCAGCATTAAAGTCTCCAACCAAAATCTTTGCATTCCCAATGGATTAAATTACATTATGTTTCAAAGTCTTTGCAATAAAATTGTATTGAATAATTCTACTGTTCGCCAGCTATCAGCATTTCTTATAAGCATGTTGTTTGTGTCTGCTGAACCTGCCTTAGCATAGACCATACCCAGTAGCCAGGCATCTCCACCTGAAATTCCAATTAGGAAAAAAAAAAAAAAATAGAGTTTAGAGATCTGGATTCTAACAGACCAAGAAAAGAAGCTGTGAGGACTCTATGGAAAGTTTTTGACCAGATGCTTTCTTTCTCAGACCAAGGAAGTTCCAAATCTCCATTTCCTGTTGTCAGTGGATCATTGCTGCCATTATTTCAATGACCATATCCTACATGACTATTGGAAATACTGTATGCCAGGTTTCCTAAGTAATTCCCGGAGCCTCATTCTCATTTCTTCCTCAGTCCCTCACTTTTCTCAACATAGTAAGGGAAGTGCTTAGCATCTTTTGGGTTATGATTCATATTTAAATTATTGCATATTGCAATAACTTCTTTTTTCTAAATATGATGGCTCCTTGAAGCTATAGTCAAAATACACCTCATCACTGGTCTAAAGCATTCCCCACAAAAGCTAAGTGTTGTCTGTTACGGTCTCTCACAACTTCCTACTACTTCTTCACTTTGCCATCAAGTTCATTAATGATTCAACAATTATTTCTGTGGCACTCCTTGAGTTGTGTCCTCTCCCCTGTTTTCTTCTTCAAAATGTCTCATGCTATGCAACTTTTAGAGACTCTACATTTCCCCCTCCTTCACACCTTTGATGCCATGGACAATGGAAAAAATCCTTTATGGAAGGTTTGTCACCACTTGCATATCATAGCTTGATCTTCTCCTGTTTCTGCTCCTGCTTTTGTTCCATCAATTCCTCTTTCCATAGATCTTTCTTATTTCAGTCCCTTTTGATTTGAGATCTTGGCAAGTCATTCAAACTCCAAGCTGGTATCTTCCCGTCTCCTGTCCCACCCCAGTTCTGCGCTAACAGTAACAACAGAATAAAGCAACTAGGTAACACACTAATGTTAAGAATATAATTAAAAGCCATTAAGAGGTTTTGGTTGGCTTTCTTCCCAGATTTTAACAGTAAATTAGTACAACTTAATTATGAAAATAATATATTGCCTGTTTTTAAGAGGAGTGCTTAGCTAAAATAAAAACATAGCCCCAAGGATATTAGCACAACAGTCTGACTAAGCACAACGTATCTGTTATTCACAAAATTTTCATACCATAAAAAAGTGCAGTGGATGAATAATACAAGAAATTCTAATATCTTCTGTATGGTAACACAGGTACTAGGAATTATTTGATCAGTATGTATAATAAAAGTATAATATATTACACATCTTTATTTTTCTTTCTAAAGATTATTTTTTTCTGTGAACTGTTGGAAAACTGACGGACTAGAAAATTAAGACCATCATCATATTAGGATGAAAGCACAACACCTTCTTAGTTGTATTAATACTTATCATCTTATGATAGTGCTTTGAAACATCAGTTTTGGCAGAGCTCTCTGACTACTTTGAAACTAATAAATAAAACAGGTCAGGGAAGAGGATTAAGCCCTCACCCACAAACACTCATACTGTTGAATTCCTAGCATGCCCCCTGGCGCAGTTTTGACCTTCACAAATTAGCACCTTCCTAATTAGCCTAATTTTCCTTCTTGGAAAGACAGTCTGTTGCAGTAGGTAAGGTACATGCACAGACCAAGAGATCACTAGGAAAGTTTAAGACTTAAATACAGAAAACTCAGAATTAATTAGAAAGAAGCAGCACAACTCTCCATTTTAATGACCCCCTAATTTCAGGTCCAATGTTTTAATGGCAGAACCATCTTCTTTGATTTGCCTAATACTTTCCATTGCTTGCAACTCTGCCAGTGTACAAGATTTTCCAATTCCTATGTTTGACTCAGGCTTTTATATTTTTTTTGTATGTCTACATGCCTATACACACACATATGCATGTATTTCCTTTACATGTAATATATTCATGCTTGATCCTACCAAGCACAAATCAAAAAACAATCCATGAAATAAAGATCATTGTAAAACATCACTGAAGTAAATAGAGGTACCATATCTAGAACTAAATCTCATTTTTGCTGTGAAGTAGATTCAGTTCAGAGGGTTTGATTTTGTTTTCTGTGCTACTGAAATACAAATAGAACAAAGTGCTGGAAGTAACTTCATCTCATTTGATGGTATCTGTCATTAATACATTATTTAACATTTTTCAACATTAATGAGGACATCTTAGGTAAAAAAGACAGGGAATACATAATGAGAAGGCTCAACAGCTCCCCTCATATGAGACGAGCTGTAATTAAAGAATGTTTTATATTAAATCGAACTAAATTTAAAGAGCAATATTCTATTGCCAAGACTTTGATATACAAGGGATGGCTCTGAATTTGCAGTCAGCCATTACCTTGCATATCTGCACAAGGAGAAACTCAGACATTAAGATCTATTTGATCTATTTCTGTAGGAAACTATTAAAATATGAATTTCCCTGTTTTTTAATCCACTCTAGGATATACCATTCTTTAGATATGGCCCAGTTATTAGCATGCCCGCCTCACAGCATTCCTTTATGTGTAATTATGTAAGGTCACCAACCTTATATCATAGAATTATTTTAACATGTGGTATTATTGTGGACATTTTGCTAGGAAAAATAACTATAATAGGACTGCCTTCCTCTGTAGCAGCAGAGGGAAATACATTTAGCAGAAGCCATGACTTTTAAACAGAAATGCATAGCAATGGACATTTAACAAAACTAATCATTAATTATTTAGCAACACAGGACTATCAGACTGAGTACATAAATTTACACTGTACTGATAGAGAATTATCAAGGTTTCAAATTTAGCAATACTATAAATAAAGTTATGAAAATAACTGACTTTTTGGTTCACTGGTTAAGCAAAGAGAAAAAAACCCTATTTTTCAGAGTCAGTCTGATGATAAAACCAAATTATTTTGAGATTAATCAAAACATTTAGTTCTGTTCAAAGTGTTTCTTTTTCTTGTGTTTAAGCCACTATTAAGCTTTGCAATTTTTCAAATAGTATGTCATTTTAAAACCAATAAATACTGAAACATTTTGACACATCTTAGCTAGGGTTTCTTCCCACACACACTCTGAAGAAAACTATTCATAACATTCAACCCCAAACCATAAATAATGTGAATCTTACAAAACTGTGACAATTCAAAGAATCTGGGAAATTTCGGATAGGGCTGGGAAGTTAAACGGTGACATGGGTTTATTAACAGTGGAGACCTTCAGAGAGAAACTTCTAAATTGAAGGAAGTAGATTTTTAGAAGTTTTGACCTGTGTCCAGGTCTCCCACTACCAGGTGGTACCTTAATCTAACTATAATTTATGTTTCTTTGCTAAACGAATCTCAATATTTTTTTCCAAAAAGTAGCTGTTTGGTGCTGTACTAAAGTGCATTTTCAGTATTAGCCATAGCAGGATGCACTATACATACTCAGAAGAGGTAAGTCAGTAATTCAGGTAGCACTTGCATACTGTTTTTTAAATAGCTGGCATTACAGAACAGCACTTTGTTGCAATCCTGCACAATCTTTTCGTGCAGATATTATCAAAGACTGTTACTAAGAAAGCCTCAGAAATTATGCTAGCTTTCATCAGTTGAGAACTTCATCTATATGGCTAGTTTATCTTGCATGACGTAATAATAATAGCCTTAAATTGTCAGAAGCAGGTTAAAGTGAAATATCAGGCTGTACATGGAATATTGACAATACATTTATTACCACAGTCTGGAATTCTAGACAGCAGTAAAGATAGATTAAAACAGTACCTCTCTCAAAGAATAAAAACAACAGTGTGGCCATAAAACCTATGCAAGCAAGGAACAAGAGTCTTCAAGCAAGTTACAGAAGGTAACAACCAGTGAATTTCAGAGGAACTGCAAAAAAGAACAAGATTTCAAACCACTACAATCACTAAAAGTAACAAAATAAAGAATTGCAACTACATTCTCTTCTCAAGCAAAATTGCCACTTAAATTGGTGGAAACTTTCTCTAGGGAAAAACTTGAACAAATTGAGTACATATTTTTGAAAAGCTCGTTGAGAAAGCAAGAAGAAATTATTTGGTATTTTCAAGGTACCAACAAAATCCTTACACAGAATTGTTAGGAAAGCTTAAATTCCTTTTCTTTCCTCTTTGCACAGTTTGCATAAGGACTTAGCAAAACAAAGACCATAACAACTAATTAAGTGAAGAAGGAAGAATAAAAACAGGCCTCAGAAACTTTTTATTCCCCAGTCTAAATAGTATTTTAAAATAAGGACTCACATCTGAATTCAAGTGTTGATAATGTAAAGCGAGGATATTCCTTGCTTGAGCCTAACCTCAAAATGAGCTCCAACTTTTACTTTATCTATGGCACAATTATCTTGTGTAACTAACCTCTGTAAGGTACCATAAATATAAAGAGATGAGTAAGGCACACTAGTACTTTAGTAAGGTACATGAAGTGAAAGTTTCAAGAACAGCCACTGCCAAAGAGAATAAAAAGATTTCAAAGTCATGCCTAAGTCTTCAAGGCATACCTTGAATGAAATGTCCGGTGTGCAGCACTTGACTCTTACAGGATCTCAGTGTGATGAAACCATGATTCTTCATCTGCTTCAATAAGCTGGTTATTTTATTGAAGTCTTTCCTAATTTTCCATTAAAATCCCCATGGAAAAAAAAGCTGTAAAAGTGTTTACAAACTTGCCTATCTTCAAGCTATTAAAATCAGTTCCTTATATGCCTGAGGTTAAACATGTACAAAATATTTGCAGCATTGGGGATTTAGAGGATGGATGAATAGCTATAAAAATTGTTTTAGCGCCTAGTGAAAAATGAGATTTAACAACAAGGTGAAAAGGAACATTCTAGATAATGGCTTGCTTTTTTGAAATAAGAAACAATAATTCCAACTATCATTTTATGAGGCAATGATCTGATTTTTGAGAGCATGGGCTTGACATTCTAAATCTGCATCATAAAGCCTCACTGCTATGGCCGAGAATTTGCTTTCACTTCTTTTCCATTCCCATGTGTTCTAAAAAGAAAAGATTCTTTCTTTACTGAAATGGCTACAATATAAACCCAAAAATGTTTAGCTATTAGACCATGTTACCAGCAATTCATTTTTTATCATTTAATTTTTCCATGGAGCTGCAGTTTGATGGATGCAGAATTTTTCTCCTGGGACATTTCAGAAGTACCAGTGGAAAGAATTACTGAATTCTTCAAGGACTTATATAAATACTTTGTGAATCCTGTTTTCAAATGGTGACCTGTGCAAATCATTTGCTCCAGCTGAAACAAATGGCATCTTCTCAGTCTAGTTATGAATGTTCAAAATTACATTTGAACTCCATTCTAATCACCCAATATTTGAGCTGTAAAATTTATACTCTCATTCTCATTACTTACTATGAACAAATCTTTCATCAATCCATTAAATTAAATGAATACAGCTCACAGGTGGAGACATTTTAATCATGAACGGTTGTGAAACAATATACACAGTACCTAAGTCCACAAATGAATAAAGGGTATTTGTAGCAATTTTAAAAAATTAAGTATCTGATAGATTTTTATAGACACATACATTACACAAGTATAGCTACAATTAAAACACACTACTGTAGTCAATGCTTAAAAAAAAACCAAACCCAAACACAAAAACACCCCAACAGTCAAGTATCTGTCTACGGAGCTAGTTAAAACAATTGAGGGTATTGCCCCAAGCTAGTCTCCCGCCTAGCACCTCCTGACCTGCACCAGCAGGTTGGGTGAGCATTTCTTGTCAGCTTCCCTGCAAAGACACCACGGCTTAAACAACCTGCAGCTAAACTTTAAAGGCTGATGAAGGGAAATTTAAGCAACGCCAACTAAATTTGCACAGTAACAGGTGAGAAGCTTTCACACAATCCCCTTGCTGAGGTCCACTTAATAAGTGTGGTGATGTCCATCTGGCCATTTTATACCGTGGCAGATGCTTCTAAGCAATTGGTTTTTGTAGTTCCCCTTTACAAACTTACACCAAAATACTGTAACTACAGCAGTTATAATTTATATATTCTATTTTCCCAATTCAAGTCTGCAGATAAACTTTTAGTTCAGATTAACCTTTTCCAGTCCTTGTTCAGTTTAGTTTAGCACATTCATAAACTAAATTAGTATAGAATCAGACAGTATACACAAACTTAGCCCAAAATAAGAAAATGTATGAATAATAACTGAATACATTAATCCAGTAAAAGGTTTTACGGAGGACAATTAAAAACTTGTAAGACGGTGATGATGTTAAGAACAACTTCATGATCATGTTAAGCAACTGCTTCAAGATACAACCCTACCCCTTCTTCAGGTCTCACAGATGGAAATACCTGACCGTTATGATTTAGCAGAAATTCAAAATTTATTAATAGTTTGACATAAATCAAGAGGTGAAATCTTAGCAGCACTTAATCATTAACCAATTTAAGGATTTACAAGGTGATTTAACAAAATAATTGAACAGTGACTTAATTACAGATTCAAAAATGACAAGTTTCACACTAATTTACTATAAGGTATCCTAAATCCGTGTATTTGTATAAACACTGAAACATACTAACACACACCATTCAAGGAGCTGCACACAACCACCACCTGAGTCTAGGGTGCCAGGACCAAGGTTCCTCTGCAATGGGCAACTCCAGTGAACCTACGGGTGCCCCTTTTCCTAAATCAATATATATGTATATGAACATGAAAACATAAACACACTGACAACGAGACAGAAAATATTTGGATCCAGTAAACCATGAACACCCACACTCGTAAAAGCTAAAGTGTCTATCAGAAACACATAGATAGAGAGGTGGATGACAGAGAGGCTAGCCTATAGTTAAAATTTCCCTCTTCTCCAGTTTAGAGTAACAGGTGATAATTGAAACTTGAGAAGGCTGCCTCGTCCTGGCCCTTTAACCCTCAAGGTGTTTACCTGAGCAGCATCCCAACTCAGGGGAGAAAGATGATGGTCACAGCCCACTGCGATCCAGAACTCAAAGGGTCTCGATACAGTTGCTATTTATAGGGTCTGAGATAACTGACTTTCATCAACCATATAGCCTTACTCAGGCGCATAGCCAAGATTCATGTTTCCCAGTCTCTCAATTATTTCATAAAAAAAACCTAGTAACTAATACTCTTACTGATAGCAGTCGTACCTCTGACATCTTGCTACCCGTCCCAGCACTGCTGATCTCTCATAATTTCACACTCAGCTCCTGTGATACCCAAGCTGTCTTTCTGTGGCTACGGAGGCGTGGGAAGGCAGGGGATGGACAGCTTGATGTGCACACAGAACATCCCTCAACACAGGGGCACAGGCAACAAAATGGTGCCCACCCACGCCCAGGAAATAAACAAACACAGAAGATGGGGGGACAAAAACAGGTCTAACCATAGCTAATATGTGTTTTCATGGGCCTTTCTCCATCAAAGCGTCGAGTATCTATTCATTTTAAGACACAGTTAAAAGTAATCACGATGCTTTGCTGAATTAAGTTCATAATGCATAAAACAAGACTTTGGGACACAGTCCCCCAAGTTAGCTGTCAAAGATCCTTACACAATCACGGAAAGAATTAGGCCCATCAGAGTGGATCCAAAACAACCAGCAAACTGTGAATCTGGCTTCTTGTGTAGCCAGGAGGAGTTCCAGGAAAGAGCCTCCAGAAAACCTCCCCACGCATGAGCTGGATAATAAAATCCATTCAAAGGAAAGGAATTCCTAGGAACTAATGGTATTAAGGGCTCAAAGACACAGACCTTTGGAAAACAGAATGAGGAGATGCAGACGGACCCATCTCCTTTCAGAATGCCCCTATCTCTACTCCAACACCGCTGCTGAGTACAAGGCACAACCAGGAGGGCTGTGTCAGGGCTCTGTGCAGACAGTGGCCATGAAGGAATAAACTGTTTTGAGAAAGCAGAGACTGTTGCACACTGAGGAGGACAAGAGGAGCAGGAGATGCAGCAGGTGAAGGCAGAGGTGACTGCTGGTCTGAGGAGAACAGCACACTAGGTGCATACTCCTTTTACACAGACTCAGTTTTCTGTCCGACATCAGCTTTGGTAAACTCTCCCAAAAGCTGCCCTAAATCAAATTCCAGGACACATCAGTAATGTCCTGCATTTGATGCAGCCAAGGTCCTTTGGAACCATGCCCTGAAGTTACTCCACATGTTATCTATTGAGTTTTGTATCCTGGAGGAGAAACAGTGCTACTTTATCTGTGGCTAATCAAACAAATTGGTTCCAGAAATTATGGCCACCAGAAACGGATCTAGCACAGAGTGGTCAACGCCTCCTGTCTGATCACCAAACCTGTGAAAGGAGGAAATTAAAAGATGCAGATATAAACATCTGCAGGTTCTGAAGTAGGCACCTAGATTCCACCTCAGTTACATTTTAGGAAAACAAACCTCTGTGGGGACACATCTGTATTCCCTAACAGATCATAAAATATACGTGATATTCCCCAGCACCAGCTGGCTCAGTAGGAATGTCCAGTCAAGCATCTCCCAGACAAGAACCAGCCATCCTCATTTGGCAGCATGAAAACGCTGAACACATTTGTGCAGAGTCTCCCTTCCAAATCAGTACACTGCAGACCCAGGTAGCACGTGAGCCTTGTCCAGATGTGTGAACATAGTAGGTATTTGACACGATATCATTGTATTTCTGCATCCTAAACAGTGCTTTGTAAAAACAGTAGGTTTATATGTTTTCTTCAGCAGAGCTTAGATGTAAGCTGTACTGCAGCAGGACAACATGCGTACTAACTTGGGACTGGTTTCCGATAGGCCGTGAAATTACCAGAAATACTATCGTTCATCTCAAAGAAAGTAGAACGGTGATCATAAAACACTATTTGAAATGATAAGGCTCTAGGGGAAAACTTTCCAGATATGCTTTACTGAACCTTAAAGTTTTCATGTGCAAACATACGCAGTGCTTGTAACGTGGGCCAGTTACAGCTTCTTGGTGCTAAACTCAGGCGCTCTCAGGCCCTGGACCACAGCGGCGCTGCTCTCCCTCCCACAATAGCTCTTGGTCTAGGTCAAGTTCCAGCAGCACTGAGCTTCTCAGATTACAACATGGTGGCTAAGAAAATGCATCACTATGCCTTGTTCCAGAAAGTCAGGGGTTGCCCCATTTAATTACTCAACATTTTGGCTAAACTGCTCTTCCCCAGACAACTTTAATCTTTCCCTACTGCTCAGATGTATTTATCACCTAAGATAGCATCTGGGTTTTACAGCAGGAATGTCGCAACATCGCTGAGGTCATAGCTGATAGAAACCCCTGCTTGCTCACTCCATGCTGGCTTCAAACAGAGTGTAAGTCCAGAAATGTATTTTAATTATGACTTTAAAATAATTTTTTAAATGCAGATGTTATTCTGAAAAAGCTACTTCCCAAGAATAACTTGTCTACCTTCATTCAGCAATATATTTTCTTTCCAAAACAGGCCTCAAGATTAAAGAAGCAACATAGTAAAATCCAGTTTCAGAAGGAGCTGGTTTTACTAAGTTTTTGCTAAGATCTGGGGGGGAAAAAAAAAAAAAGAAAAAAAACAAGTGGAAAAATTCTCATCATAGTAATTTTAATTTAACTTACTCAGAGGTACTGACAGAGATCAGCCACCTCTGTTGTATCTCTTTTGTTGTGTGAAGCTCACTGCTCAATGACATGAAAATGGTATTTAACAACTGGTCTGGTAACGCAGTGATAGAGAGCCACTACAAATATTCTTGCATTTATCTAATTGTTAAACTTTGAATTTTACAGCGTTCTCTGTTTGCTGCTGTCTTTATTAGCTTAGCTGAACTCAGTTTATACTCACTTATTAGAAATTTATTACAATATCTTACACATCTGTCATTGGAGATTGTCCTTGTGCTTTGTGAGAATTCTGCAGCGTGGCCATTCTGTTGTTTTCAATACACAGTTATGTTTTCATCTGAGCATTTAGTGTGAACTTACTTTTCATATTTTATTAGGACGTTCACAAAGCAATTATCATGCTCATCTAATCACAGCTCGATATCTAAGAAGCTGGATCAATTATTGGGATAAAACATTTTTTAACTGTACAAAATGAGAATGACTTGGAGCAGTGGGATAAACCTCCTTAGAGAAGCACAGTATAACAAGACATAAGGAGATCATCTTAAGCTATCATTACAACAAATAAACCGGTTTTTTTCCCCCAATGTGGTGTTCTAACAAGGACTTGTTAACAAGGACTGCAGTAGCCAAGGCTCAAACTGAACTGTAGAGCACTGTCACTCTAGCCTGGGTTAAACAAGGCTGGAAACTCAAGTATCTTTTTTTACAACACCAGTCATGGTTCCCCAGGTTAATGGGTGAAGAAGCTTTGAGTTTGAAACACCAAAAGTCATGAGAAAAGTTTCTTAGCAAAATCCTTAATCAAGTTGCAAGAAAATAGCATAGATCTGCTATTTACGAGCATCTGAATTTGCACATTCCTGTAGGGTAGGTATAGTGTAGCTAACATTCACTGTGCTAAAGTAAAAGATAAGCACATAGACATGTTTTTGTAAGTATAGCTTTCATTTTGAATATAGAGTAACAATTTCTCTTTGGTAATTGTACGGATGTCTGCCCTTAACCACTGGAGATGAAGGATTTGCACTGTTATTTTTCAGAAGTATCATCAGATCTTTAATTAACTCTGTTGTCCAAGGATTTTGCTGTTCTACATCTGAGCCGAAACAACAGGATCTCAAGCAGTCCTGCACTTCCTAATATCCTTCTGCTATAGCAACTGAACCATACGACATAAAGCAAGGCTGCCATTTACACCACAGGAAACATCACTTCCAGCAAGACCATTCGTCAAAACATTTCTTTCCACCTCAAGACCATTAATTTGTGAGCTTTGGCTTGATCACAGTTCATGGCAAAAGGATAAAAGATAAATCTTAAAAAAAAGGCTAAAGTCCTGAAGGATTAGTAGATGCTTTGTAGATTTGTAGATGCTCTGTTCAAAATCAGCCGATTAAGTAGATGGAGTTTCATGTGGACACCAGAAGAGAAGTCTTTTAAGTGATGTACTATTCTTTATGTACTATCTGAGGAAAAAAGCACCCCACCACGTTTAACAGCATCACTCCAAAGAAATTCAAACTGTTGAACCACAGAGGGCTGGCACTTACAAAACCAGATGTAAATCAAATACATACTTTGCAGAGTAGCTTTGCAGCACTAACCACTGACTAAGGGGTGAATAAGTCTTGCTTTCGTCTCCCTCTGAAATGCAAACATTCTTTTCCATTTGAAGAGACACACACATACACACACACACACAAAAAAAAAAAAGGGAAAAGGGGAAAAAAAATAAAAAACAGAAAAAAAGCGGAAAAAGGAAAAAGGAAAAAAAAAGACCCCTTCATTTTAAAAAAAATTATTTCCCTTTCTTATCAGCAGTATGTCAGCACTAGTTAGCTTTTGCCAGCTGTCATAGACTGCCTTTGAAATCAGTACCTTCTCTCATGATGATTTGGAAATGCCCAAACAGAATCCTATATGTAAAACCCAACAAGAATATATAGGAAACCAGAGGTAGCAGAATACTTGCTTCTCCACTGTATTTTTCTTCAAAAAAAAATATTTTTTTTCCATGACCAGGGAAATAGAAGAGCTCTATCTATCTTCCAGTGTTTGCTAAACAGACAAGACAATATCCCTACAGAGATACTGGAGAATGAAAGGAATAATCCACCCATGAAGCTGCAGCACTGACTTTACCATAGCCCTTCGCTCTGCTGATCCCTTCTCCAGCTCCTGCTGGCTGACCCACAGCAACAGGGAGGACGTTTCCTAAGCGCTGGACTCTGGCACACCTGAGCATGAATACCAGAAAGCCTTTATCCCTTCTGTCTCTTACCCATCTCTGTCCCATGAGGGACTTAGTTCTCTGGAGGCAGACTAGGTCCCCAGAGGATAAGAAAGATTTTTCCCTTCTGATTACACTTTCTGCAAGTTGGTATCTTGCTGAAAAATTTAAAGCAGAAAACGTGACCCTGTCTTCGTTCCAAGACACCTCACACGTACACAATTTAATGAAAAAATCAACAACCTACTACATTTCACATTTCTGATCTGTTTTTCTTAAAAGAAAGTAAAAGGCACATACTGCGGCTTTCAGGAACAAAGGAAACTGTCAGTAATAACCATACACAGTCTTATATCCAAGGATTAGCCTATTTGAGGCTTTATCAGGAAACTACACGATAATTAATTGGCCACAACACTAAGTTTTGAAACAGAGGTTGGGTCATGTTACAAGAAGGAAAGCAGATCTAGTTACTGCTCCAGAGAGCTCTTAAGTCAGTAGGAGACTTCAGATCTTTATTCCTTTAACATAAAACTGATTTCCCACAAGTTGTATATAAAGACTGTCCTGTGAAATTAGTGGTCAGACAGTATTTATATGTCACACTGATATTTTCCAGATGCAGATTTTGATATTCTCAAGAAAAAAGGAAAATAACCAGCTAATTCAGGGGATCCTCAGTGCTGTTTATTTTTGAATGTTGTATTCCTTTTGGCAATGCTAACTTAAACTCATAAACAACAGAGTTGCATCCCAGAGAATGCAGCATGCCCTCAACCACAACTGAAAGCAATAGCAGCAGAGCATGCTGAGCACCTGGCAGGAAAAGTCATTAATTAGCACCATTTGGAAAGCCATAATATGAGATCACTCACTCTTGGCTCTTAAGAAAGAATATGAGGTGGTCCAGAACACAAAATGTACCCAAATCAAATACATATGTTGACATATGCCATTACCCTGCTGATTTAAACAAAAAGGGTAAGAATTTATTCTTAAAACCATTCTGTAATTGTCCTGTGTTTTAGCTATAATGCATGTCTACCTATTAGCACAGATTCTGTGCAAACTATTTGTATTCGGTTGCATGAATTAACACCATGATAAAAATTGGTAACTGGGTCTCATTCTAAAAAAGCCATGCTTGACATGACTGTCCTTTTAAAGTTAGTGGCACTATTTATGCTCCCATGCAAATAAGAGCAAGGAATACAGAATCATTTGCGGAGTCACTCTGCATAAAGGAAATTACCCTTTCTTGTTAAAAAGACAAAAATAGTTTGAAAGGAAGAAACAGTTTGAAGTAAACCATAAGCAGACAATGTCAAGAATTTCTTCCTCGTAATCAATTTGTAATTGAAAACATCACAAACATGACAGGCTGCCTATATTCTCAGGAAACCTCCTTCTCCTCTCCAGTGCATGGTATATAATTCAGTGAGAGAAAAGACCTTTGACAGTCTCAGACCCTCTCTTCTACAGCTTCACCTTCCATTGTATGTTATTTGCATTGAGTATTTTGAGTATTTGCATTGTTATTTCCATCCTTTCGCTGAGACCTTTTATCTCTCCTTTTAGTCAGAGGTCAACTTCTGCCTCAGGAATGAGCCCACCACAGTGCAGAAGTTATATGCAAGTATTCATTGTGCCAGTGTAAGTATCCAGTGTTCAGTTCCAGCTGGGAAATTCCTACATGTCATTCAACTTACTAACGCACGTATGTCATATGAAAAACAGTTAATATTTCTTCAAGACTAAGAAAACTTATGTGATTTTAAAATCATGGAACAGAAATAAAACATGCTGTGATTGCCTATGACTTGAAAAAAAAAAACAATCTGCAGTACTTGTAATTAATAACACCTCTTACTGACATAAAAGAGGTGGGTTTTTTAGAAAAAAGGTTTCACAAGGTTTTACAAATTACTCTTTCTTAGAGGAAATAGAGGACAAAAAAAGCGACTCTAGTTGAAATTTTGTCTCCCCCAAACCTTCAATACAACCATTCTACTGTGCCATGTTCCTGTTTTTTACTATGACCACCACCATCATGTGGATAATAAAATAATGTTACTTGAAGTAATGTGGTAATTGTTTCAATATGCTGCTTATTTTGACCAACAGACTCCAATAGAGCTAGTTTCTCTATAGGTTACATGGTGACTGGCTTTGTGCAACAATTAAATGATTCACTGGGTCTCTCTTCCTGAAGCAGTTAAATCAAAAAAAAGTTAATTTGCCAAAATAGCTTTTTCTATGCCATATATTACGTTTCATATTACCAATTTAAGATTATAAATCTGGCAAAGGACATTAGCCATTTTGTCTAGATGCAGCCAAATCCTCCTGCTTAGAAATGTTCTCTTACAACTCCATGCTCTGCGATGGAATCAGCAGATCTAACCTCACACGTAAGCTTTTATCAGCTCTTCTGATTATTGTGGCCCAGTGTCCGTTTTGTTGCTAATACTATGAAAAGACAATGTAAATGCATACAGGGTCATCTTTTAAAATAAAAATGCAAGTACAGATAAGTCAGTTCAGCAAACCATAATTTCAAAGTATAAAATGTAACAATCTTAACACACTGCCTGCTGGTCTAAAACCCTGAATCTATTCAAGCTCTGGGAAAACACCACTAAAAATGCCATCTTAGGAATCCCAGCAAGAGGCTCCACACTCCTATTCCAAGGGGGTTTTGGTTTTGTTTTGTGTTTGATTTCATTTGGGGGTTTTTTGAAAAAATTAGCAATAACCAAATACAGCATGATTCAAATTGCAATCAGGAATACTGTTGTCACTGAATCTAGTCTGGGAATGCACTTTACATAAAAATACCTTCAACCTTATTTATCACTGCCTTACTCACTAACTCAGCTGACATCTACTGCATCAACTACTGCAAAAGTAAGAATAAAGCAGGATTCTTACCATCATCATCATCATCTTGGAAATCTCAATACTGCTTCATTGACTTACTACCATAAGCTAGTCACAGACCTACCTAAGAGTCAGCTAAATAGTGAACATCCTAGGAGACAGCACTGACAAACCAGATTTAATTCTGAAGACTATGTAAGGATAAGGAAGAGAGGAGAACAGTACGTATCAAAACTTCTATCATGCAAGAAAACAATTACCAGATCCAAAAAGTGATCTTACTGGAGAAGTAAGGACACGCTGTATTCACTTAATCTCTTCCACAGGAAGAGTGTGTAGGAAACAGAGTAAATAACTGGTTTGTAAGAGTTCTTCACATTACTCCTGAAGTAAAAAAAGAAATTGTGCACAGTGGAAGAGCTGTGAATGGTAGAGAAGTTTTGTGTATTATAGTCATATTGCTGGATAACCATGACTCATCCAGGGTCCTCCAGGCTATTTACTGAGCAATCCATTAACTGCTGCTAATTTTCATCTTGCAATTAAATTATTTTCCTATATAAAACAGGGAAAATATTGTGTTTAGCACTGGAAAGACTAACACACACACCAGTTCGCTCTGCTAGAGTTTTAATTACATGACCCACATGATCCTGGCATTACTGTCATGGTAGAGCTCTATCAACCCCATACGAGGACGTCCCCAGATTGTTTCCACACTCGCACTCATAGTATTCCGCTCTCAGCCATCACAATGGGGCCTTTCCCGGTATGAGAAGGGAAAATTATCGCACCATGAGATCATGGTAACACAGCCACAAAGCAATGCCAGTACTCCTCTGCTGTTATGACATCTTAAACTAAGAAGAATGTTTCAGATTTCAGAACTATGGGCACTCAAGTCAAGTGGCCAGATGTGTCATGATTCCTTTTGGATAAGCTCCCAGATCAAACCTAAGCAGCCTAGAAGAAGGAACTTTTTTTTCTTTTTTGTCTTCTTCCCTTTTTTTTTTTTTAAAGTGGAATGCCCTTTACCAGTGTATCCCCTGTCCTAACTGGCTTTCTAATTATAAAAATATTTGATAGTACTGCATATAAACTGGGGCTTAAAACATCCCAATTATTTTAACCAAGTTAAACTCTATAAGAACTCTTTGCAAAGTTGGCTTATATTTTTATTGACAAGGCAATTATTGATCAGTCCTGTGTGGCAGACTACATATAATATGCTAAAAATTGAAACGTTTGGAGCTCTAGCAAGAATGAAATGTTGCTGCACAACAGCATCGTTTTAAAGCAAAACAGCCCACAAAACCACAAGCAACTTGGAAGTTTGTAAGGGTATGAAATCTAAAACATCATAAAATTCAATGTCAATATAAACCTCCAGAACCTGTTTTTGCCAAATGCAAAGGGAAAACTCTAAAATACAGCTACAAGGGTCTTAAGAGAGAATACCTCAGGTAGCATAGGATGGGCTCTTCTCTCAGCTGAGTGCAGACACAAAATATAGTGCACTGGAACCTCTAAGTAGATGTAGATCAGACAGTTGTTGTCTCTAAAGCAAAAAGCAAGCAGAAGAGAACCAAAAACCCTCTGCAGAGTTTTACCCAAAAGGCAGGAGGAGCACATCTTGAATTTTCTTCTTCATTTGAATGATCTTTTATTTGGTTTGAGAGAAAACACATTAGAGATTGAACGTAACAGAAATAAACAGAATATTGCATGAAAGCTAGAGAGGAGAAAGGATTCAAAGAGCAAGTTAAAATTAAATTAATTAGCAAAAATTATCATCTTCAAACCTTTCACTTAGTTCTTGATTCAATAAATAAGTTTTTTCACTTGATTACAGATATACAAAGTTGTTACAGAGATAAAAATCAAGCAAATTAATCTTTTAGCACATTCATAACACTTTGAAAACCATGTACTTTGAACCAAGGAAATTTTTGTCAGGAGCTGCCAGGTAAGCCAGAAGTTACAGCAAACAGTGCTGGCAAAAAAAAAAAAATAATCCATAACCTAAGTGGAAAGAAAAATAATGCTTTTAGATGCTCAAGAGTGAAATAATTCTGTGACTTCATATTTAATTTCCACCTACTGGCCTTTTCCTATGAAGGGAACACAATCCAGATTCTCTTTATCTCAGGAACTATCTTCAGACACTCTATTTTTAACATCTGTCTTGTAAAGATCTTTTCTGATTGGAATAATTTCATTAGAGAGGACATTCAGCTTATAGCCAGGAAACCGAGACGCTACGCCTCAACTTCAGTTTGGTCTTTGGCAAATAATGAAAACTTGACAGCTTCAGTTATCCAGCTGTTAAAAAAGAATTTTTTTGAGGCCTTAGAGGAGATGTAGAAGACATTGATCATGTATATTGATTTATATCAGCTAAAAATAGGATTATAACCTCTCTATTGAGCAAAATAGCTTGTTTCCCCTACCTATTGAAAGGACCATTACCTTCTCTCCATCAGTTCTCTCTTTTCCTCCTTTACCTCTTCATCATCTGGAGGACTCACCCTTTCTCAGTTTGCTTGTTCTTCTGCCCTCCTTTCTGTAACAGTGAACAGTGACAGTGACATTTCCCTCTTGAAATGAGGAGCAAAGGAAGGTGGGAATAATCTAGTCCTTATCTGTATGCATGGTAGTTGTGGCCTGTTTTCATCTGAAAATTATTTTGTCTGAAAACTCAATCATCTTCTACAGGTGTTGCTGACATTTGTGCTTTCCTCCAGAGCAGAAATACTTTTTTTTTTTTTTTAAATATTCAGACAATCTCATGAAACAATTTGGAACCTGTCATGTTTCACAACACCAGACAAGCAGATTTTCACTAACTATATGGGAATCTCTGCTTAAGGTGCTTGGAGTAAGCATTCCTAAGGTGTGGTGGTTGGTGTTCGGAAGATCACGTGAGAGATGTAGGGGTCGGCGTTCGGAAGATCACGTGATGTGACGGAAAGGTAGACAGCAAATCCCTCCCCTTGAGCGGAGCTTGGCCAGGTATATAAGCTTGTGACGCAGTTTAATAAACAGACATCTTGTATCCACCATATTGGTGTCTGTGCTCTTTGTCCCCGAGGCGTGTCTGTCGCCTCGTAGGCCTCCGGTGGGATATGCCCACTTCCTATTGCTGATTACGGGTGACGGTGTTGCAGCTTGTCGTAGTGAGTAACTGCAACGCTAAGGCAAATAGAAGGTTTTGTGGAAAATTAACAAATTGACCTTTAAAATCATATTTAGAAACAAGACAGCTTTTGAAACAAATTCAGTTTAGTTACACTGTGATTTATTTAGCTGTATAACCTTGCAGTACTGCACTGTATCCACTAGAATTGCCTATATCTTTTCAGATATAATTGATAGGACTTTTCCTTCACTTTACTGATGAACGTCCACTTTGCAGCAGCTTTGCACTAATGCTTTACTAACATAAATCTCCTTTTTTTTTTAAAAAAAATAATAATATTTTCAAATTCCAGACCACTTTTCTGTAAAAATAGCTGCAAAACAAAGCAACTTCTCCTTTTATGCAAGTCATCAAACATGACTCAGGCTCTCTTAAGTAACCTTCAGGTCACCTTCCACAATCCGTTCTCCCTAAGTCTGTTTGGCCTCATCAGTTTTCTTCACTGTGTTCAGAAATACACTGGACGGTCAGCAGACTGCCTATTGAAAAACACTCACCGAAGTTCACTTTACTCTCAAAACTTTATACCACTTCTCTTTTCCTTCAGTCTCAGGCAGAAAGCAGTGGGAGGAAGCACAGCACCGAAGCCTCCTCAACACCTCAGTGTAAGAATTTGCGCTTTGGTATTTATCGTTCACACAGGCTTTCTGCTGTCACTGTAAAGATAAGCAGGTGTCAATCAAGAGAGCAGGTGAAGAAAGGATAGAGCCTCAGAGAAGTAATGTTTTTCCCTTAAACCAAAGATGCTGGGGAAATCCTCTGATCCGTTTCTTTCCACTACTTGTGAAGTAAACTGGAGATGCTGTGGCAGAAACCAGTCTTTCCAGGTTTCACTCAGCTGTAAAGTATATGTTACTCAAACACCTTTGCAAGGAGTGCAAATGATAAAAAGAGAGAATTCATCTCCACCACTGCTAATAATGTCATGTCTTTGTTGCTATGGTTTTAATGCCTTAATAACAATGCCTCCTCACCTTCTCTAGTAACAAATTTGCCATTATATATATAGTACAACAATTTTAGCTGTGTGTACAGATCACCTGGTTCCTCCACAGTACAGACGTGATTTCCATACAACAGAGCTAGAGCTGCTGTCCGACCTGTGCTTCAGCCAAACTTTCTTTCTAGGCATCCAACAGCCATATCAACTCTTCCAAACTCATTCATCTCCCCACAGCAGAAAAACAGCCTAATGACCTCAGTAAAATTTCCATTGCTTTTAGAGAGCAAGGGACTGTGCATGTGAGACAGAATAAACAAGTTTGCAACAATATGTTAAAATATAAGTTGTATTTCAGAATAGGACTAAAAATATAGATCAGTCAATAAACTGCAAAATACCACAGACAGAAGAAATTCACCAAAAGTCAGAATTAATAATAATTCTAATACCTAGTATTTATAAGATTTTTTTCAATATGTGAGAGCACATTAAAATAAAAATGTAGTTTCATTTTATACTGTTATTTCTAAGTAGCAGAGAAATAGGCACTGTATAGATTATCAAACAGGATATAATTGGCAGAGCTGGAAACCTAGTCCCATGCCTCAAAAACAAGCTCAGTGGAAACAGTTCATAGAAAATTAAGTTTCTTCCCATAAGCGAAAACACACTTTACTTCTAACTCATAGAAAAGTTAAGTTTATTTCTGGGTTATTTTCATTCTCTTCAGCCCTACCAACAGAGCGTCTGTGGTACCTACTGTAAACAGGTAATCACATAACATAATCCTATTCATAAATTCAGACTCTGTCTCCACAGCTGGTCCCCATATTCCTGCTCTGGAACCTCCGTCAATATTTCATTGATTATCTACCTCCCAACATCCCTGCACCCAGGAAGAGGTTTCAGCCATCTCTTCCTGTGTGGATTTTCTTTATTTTGTTTCAACTGTTCTCCCATCCTGGAACTGAAACTGTTCTGAAACACTTGAACAGAGCAGTCATTCCCACTTCGTCCTCACTTGCTATCTAAACAACTTGAAGTCTTTTAGTATAACTCATGAAATATTACCTCTTTTTGTGTAATCCAGCCCCAGTTTGAACAAATCTTTCTTAAACAATTATAAAAGCAGCAGATGCCATTATTCTGTATTAACTGACATGTACAACAACTTGAATATTTCCTTGCCTTCTCCAGTAATACTTTCCTTGATATTTCCAAGAAAGACTTTTGCTTTTTCATGGCTGTATTACATTCTTGGTTGAGTCACTTTGTGAGTGAGAAATAGTCAAGTTTTCCCTTTCCTCTTGCGTGAGTGTGTCCAGCTATTCCCGCTTTACAGAAGACAATCAAGCACACAAACTTTTGCTTTGCTCTGTTAGGTTTCTTCTTGTCTTTATTATCCCCATGCTAAGGGACAACCAATTCTTTCATAACATTGTACTCTTTTACACATCTTTTATCTCTTTCTGACTTCTCTTGGCTTTCAAAAATAATTTTAAAACATGCATTAAAATAACAGAAATGTGTCAGCAGTTGTCATGGTACCTTCTATCCTTCTGGACCATAGGTCATTGCTATATTTTAGCTCTAGTTTAGCAGATTTATTTGAGAACTAGCAGATATGCACCTTAACGTGCCAGTTTTTCCTGTGTGCTGGGGAAGAGCTGGAATCACTCTGCCTTTCCTATAGATCAGCCTAAGGTTAGGCTTAGGAGAAAAAGAGTATGATGTTAGAAAGTACAACTCAAAGCAAACTAAGGGATGATACTACTATTTCCTCTGAGCAGTATTAAATCTCTCAGCAGAATGTGGTCTCTGGCCTGTAAATCAGCTTAGAGTTCAGGGTGAAAAAAAAAAAAAATTAAAGTCCAGAGGTACATTTGTAACTGGGGATGGAAATGTGCTGCAAAATGAAACTGAGCTGCAAAAGTAATTCTGCAAAAGGAGACGGGCTGTTCCCTTTGAATGCATTAGCTCTGTATATTAAATTTATACCTTGCTTCCAGCTGCAGCAGCATCTGTACTCTTATTTTTGTCTTTCTTGACAACCACATTCACCCTTCCGGCAGGGCTAACATAACCATCCCATCTTTATGAATTATGACCATGCCTAAGTATTAAGTCCCTCAGTCACATCCTAAGTGGATTCAAACAATGCAATTTACTTGGGCATAAAGCCATCAGGGTCAGCAAACTCTAGCTAGTACAGGACTCTGCAGCTGGTCTCCTCAACAACTGAAGCAATAGCAACCTATTCTTTACAATCCACACTCATTTGTCATAGAACAGAGAGAAAAATTCTAGACCTGAGCTCCTCTACTCCAGGCACTCGGTTTCCCAAAATCGTGCAATTAAAAGATCACTGAACATCTTTGAAAAGATGTTTGAAAACTGCTACTCCAGCTCCTCATTTTAAGATATTCTTTAGAAAGAAACCACCCTTTCCTAAGGCCAGTCTGTACATGGAACCAAAAGCTGTCACAAACCTCACCATTCCTTACTCCAGTGCAAAGTATACATCTCCAACTTATGTTCTCTAAAAAGTACTTAGCAGAAGTTGTATTAAAAAACTATAGATATTATCCCTCAAGGGGATGGCAGGAGAGAAAGAAAAATACTACGCAACAGCTTAGCTGTCGCACTTAACAGGCTACTAGAAGTATTTGGTTACAGTGGAAGACACCTAATTAGTTACACAGCTAGAATGAGTCATTGTTCTTCCTCAAAAGGATGCAGCCAAATTTAAGTGCATATGCATAAAATTAGCTTCATCTTTTTGAACTACAATGGTCCAGTCCAAGTCCTTTAAAGCCAATGGAAAGGCTCCCACTCACTTTAGTCAATTTAACTTGTCCCTGGACTTCTCTTCCACAGTTTGTAAGCGAGTAGAAAAAAAAAAGAAAGAAAAAGAAAAAAAAAATTCAATGAATACAAATCACATGGTTGTTCTAAGTAGACTTCCAAGTCAAAATAAAAGCTGTCTGTAATTAAAGAAAAACAACAGATAAACTAGAACTTTTTTGGAGTCTGGAGGCTCCAAAATAGCAGGACAAAAATGTCTTGGGCATTAGAGAAAGACGGCCTAAACACACTTGTTCTTTCTGGACCAAGAATGTTAGACAGAGTTCATAAATCTGTCCAAGTCATTTTCTCTTAGGACTACCAGTGCAGGCTAGGAGTTTTGGTTCGGTTTTGTTTTTCAACTGCAGGCAGATTCAGAAAAGGCTTTCTCTCAGTGTATTTTACTGAAGAAAAATTAAACAATTCTTCTTAACACACTAACTTATGATATTTCAGAAACGAATGAGTAATTTTAGAAATAAAGTGAGAAATCTTAGTTCATACTACAAAAGTGCAGAGTAATAAAACTGTGCAGAAGTTCTGGGATACAGTCTTCGTGAAGCCACTTGCTTTCAGAAGCAGCTCAACCACGGTGATGTGCTGAATAGATTTTTGTCTCTGGAAACAATCTTGCATGACACAGGTTAAACCCATCCCTTGCCCTAACCCATTTCCCCTTCTCGTACTTCTGTGTATGACATTATTAACACAGCTACCAAACAACTCAGGCAAGGCAGCGCCCAAATGTTTTGTTTGGATTAGGCAACGGTAAGGTCTGAAAGTTTCAAATATCATGCAGGTTCTCCACTGGTATTCACGTAAAACTTTTAACTTGAAAATGGACACAGAGCAATTTATCCAACTGAGAATTCAGACATGTTAGTTTGCATGTAATCTTCAGAACATGTTTGTGAAGAGAAACATCAAGGCAGAAATTAGCCAAGAGCACTGGAAGGAAATCAGCAAACACGAAGTATAGATGTGAAAGAGGACGATATCGACAAAAACATGTTCAGCTGGATGTTATTGTAACTTAATTCTTCTTTACTTCAGTTAATTTACTGGAAAGAACCCTGAACTTCATTCAGGATAAACATCTGTTGTACCATAATTATCTTCCTTGTTAGGTGACAACAGTAGATGAACTACACACAGAGAAAAAACGATATTACTGAGGCTGCAAAGCCAGACTCTCCAAAGTTAAGAAATGCCAGATTTAAGGTTGCCTAATGCAGCTTCTGTATTATGACACAGGCTTTAACCATGCAATTGCATTTTTTCCCAGACTTCATGCACTGCACAAGATGGATAGTTCTTCTGTCAGAATGTCTTCAGTATTATGTTTTATACATATTTTTTCCAACACCTTACTTCATGACTTTACTTGATTATAAGGCCTTCAAATGTTTCATGAAATAGCCTTTACTGCACTCTAAAAACAGAAATGTCGTTTTACAATGACAGACACATTAAGAAAGGAAAGCAGAAGGTTAAACAGCAAGAGGTAGACCTGCACAGTGATTTCAGTCATAATAAACGGGAACTTAAGCAACTAAATAAATAGGTATTTAAGCAAGTAAAGTAGGCAACTCAAAATTAAATGAAGAAATTATTTATTAAAAAAAAACAACAAAAAAAATCAGAGTATTTGGGGACTTAAAAAATGAAAGTTGAAAACTATGATGTTACTTAAGGTGATTTATTCTAGCATGTTCCTGGAAGAGAAACCACCTTATCTTCTTTTTTAAAGAGCATATAAGAGCTGCCTTCACACTGTGGTTCAGTGCAGAGAAGTAACATCATTAGTTTTGTCTGTGGCCTGCTTCTGAGGGCTACTTCCCCTCTGTTTTGTCAGAAAAGTGAGAGGTCTGAAGTATCAGGCAAGTTTAACAAGCGTTTTTCAGGCAGACCAAATGGCCCTGCGATAGAATAGAAACCACACTGCTTTTTGGATGAGATTTTGAATTTCCATTCTTTCTTTTTCCAACCATCAAATGTAGCCATATCTTGAACACTGTTTTGCACCTTAACACTTAAATCTCTGTAGCCTTTAAAGACAAAGCCTGACGAGGCAGGAAGGGAGTCAATATTAGCCATTTGTTGATCTAGCGCTTCTGGCTGAGAGCAGCCCAGCTGATCAAACGCTGCAGAAAGTGGAGCCAGAGTGAGTGAGGATGAAGCAGCAATGCATTTGTCTTCTGAAAAAGCACATTAGACCTTGTCTCCATCCATCATTTTGAGATCCATCTTACGTTTCACTTAAAAAAGCTTAGCAGAAGCAATTAAACACTATTACATTAAGCATTCACAGTGAAAAAATAAGCCTTCAGAAAGTTATGCCACCTGCCAAGTTCTGATCTTTTCACTGGGCATGCATGGTGGAGCAATGAAGGAAGTTGGTGTTCTTGGGAAGGTAAACAGCTCATTTGCCTTTCACAGTAGAGGCTCCCAAGGTAACCATATCTGAATTTTTGCTTTCAGTTCTAAAAGCTTTATATCTTATCAATAAATCAAAGGAATAGAATAAAGCAAGAAAATGTAACTGGGAAAACTTGGAAGCATATCAGACAATAATTTGTGGGTACGCTCTGCTCTTGCAGGAATAAAATCAGAGGTAGTTCTGCCATTGCAGTACTGCACGCATGGGGAAAAAAGCAAGAAAAATGTCTTCTCCTGTTCTAAACAGTCAGCAGCTCTATTGGTTACTGATCTAATATTGACTGAGCAGTTCATTGACTGTATATGAGAGCCAAATGGGGCTAGAAGGATGCTGCAGCACTGTGCCTGCACATGGCAAGCAACATACTTTTCAGTCAAGAGGTCACAGGGCAGGACAGCAGGCTATTGACAGCTTTTTCCAGGCTCTGAAGTGTAGTGGGCTGTAATGACCACAGCTCCAGAGGGAAGGAAAAAGCTCCACTGAGGCTGGGGGATATTAAATGGCTGTTATACAAAGCATTCTCAAAGCATTCAGGTCCCACCATTTCTACCAAGCTACTGAAATTTTTGATCTGGACTATGACCAGTCTGGATGGCAGAGGTCACTCTTCTTTCTCAAGACTGCCATATACAAGTGATAGTAAAGTAAGACCTTTTTCTTCAACCCAATATTGACTACATTACTAAGCACCATAGCAAAAAGAAAGGCTATCCCAGCCTTCATTCTGCAGAGCTCCTCCCCATCCATGCAAGTATATTCTGCGCCTTCTCAAGTTCAGCAACAAATTCTGCAATATCTCTCAATGGCCTTATGCTAACGAACTGGAAGAGAATTTCCTGAGGGTAACACATCTCATTAATGGTCCCACCTCGGCCCCCACAGAGTCCCCTGAAGAGGGGGAGCCGGCGCTGACGGGAGCAGCTCCTCCAGGATGCTGCGGGAGCAAAACACAGAGGTATCATGAAGGTAGCCAAACAGAGAACTTGGCTCTTCCAAATAAATGAGTTAATCTCATGATAATGATTTCTTACTGCATCTGTATGGCTGAAGACAGATATGAAAAAAGTACCCTGCCAAGTCACACTTACACAGACAATGCTGCTTGTCAGTTCATACAGTTTAGAGGGCTAAACGTGACAGCCACTTAGCTTGATGAATTAGCAGTGAGATCTTACCCGAGTGCTGAGTTGGGATTTACATGGGCTTACGCTTCCTTGGAAGAGTTTCAAAACCGTATCTACATAAAATGAAACGATAACCACCGGTGCAAAGACAATATTTTTCATATTGTCTCATAACAAAAATAATTTAAAACCACTGAAGCAACAAACAAAAATATTGTGGCTTTGCCAAGTCTCAGTTAAAAAATAAGAAACCCACTGATAAAAATCCCTTTGAAGTAAAGCCCATCCAGAGCAAGAGGGCAAGAGGGCCTCACAGACCTATTAAGTAAACTTTTATATCCCTCAATTTATATTCCTCCATCTAGAAATGCTCTTCTTGCTAATTGCAGTGAGTCAGTCCATCCACCTCTCTGCGTCACTTTAATTATTTATATTATAAATAATTCTTTTCTTTGCTCTTCAGACGTTACTCAAGTAAAGTATATTTGCACACCTGACTAAATAGGAAGGTCCGATTTATTGACTTTGTTGCTATATGAATATGTAGCACCATTAGAAGAGGGAACTAAGAAAGTTAAGAAAAGAACTATAATAAGACCAAGGAAGTTTCAGAGATATAAGCAAGGCCATTTTCTTTATGCTACCAAATTTTGTGCTGTATTTAAAGGATGTAACACTATGATTCAAAATCATTGCCAAATCGAAATGATTATGCCTGTGAATCACCCATTTCAAAACATAATTCCTACTTACCTTGAAATGGAAAGAATGGAAAATCTAAACAAATAAGGGCATGTGGTTTCCTGGTATTTTTCCATAACATGCAGTGCATTGGCAATCAAAGACATGACAAAGCACAGAGAAGCAGAATTCAACGCCGCCTAGGAGAACTAAATTTCAAAGGGGTGTGGAGGGTGCAGAGTCTGTCAGCTACAACCTCTTAGGAGAATACACATCCTTAACACAAGGCCTCCGAGACCCCAATGTAATGGGATAACAACCAACTATATGAAAACTCTCTTGCTCTGGAAGAGAATGGACTGTTGTTCAGAGGGAAGGAAAGGCTGTTCATTGTGTTCTTCAGAAGACATGGACTAACAGCTGGTACAGGACTATTTCAGGACAACACCACTACAGATGATGTGAAAATTGTGGAAGTCACCCTTAGGCTGTTTCTGCTTTTGCTCAGCAGACCAAAAAATGTTGCTCAGCTTGGTGTCCAAAAAAAAATCTACACAGCAAGAGTGGCTGGTTCACCATACATTTCCTCTGACTCTGCTTGGATGGTTTTTAATTATTATTTTATTTACTGGATGTCCAAATCAAAATTTATAAATAGGACATAATCCAGGACTCCTACTTTTCCCTTGTCAGCATCCCTAATCGCCAGCGAGCTAGACTCTCCTTTTTTTTCCTTAAAAGTTGAGAAAAAAATTAATTCAGCAATTTGTTCTTCATAAAGCAAGTCACCTTCTAACATAAAAAAGAAAAGAATCCACTCAAAAAATATATTGAGAGTAACTTTAAGAGACTCCACTTCATTTTTTAAAGACTAATTTCTGTATCTCCTTGATGCATCAGGATGAGGTCTTTCATTCTTCTCCAAGCTTTTTTTTTTTCCACAGTTAACTTTCCATAAGTTACCCTTATATCCATTTGAAAATTCATTTTCAATGCCTTTATGTAATTGAAAATCAAAGTTGGATGTTTGGGTTTTTTAAAAAAAAACAAAACAAAACAAAAAAAGAACTGTAAGAAATTATGTGTCTGGTTTCAGAAAGAAAACCCGCTCAAAACATTTATCATACCAAAATTTTAAAAAATCGCACAAAAATTATTTCTGCTACATCTAAGCACAGTTGAATAGAGGGGCAACATGAAGGCACATGAAAGTCAATAACAGTAAATGCAAATTGGTGTAGGTGAGGAGGAATTCTCCCAATTACTTCTGCATGTTTTTGACTTCTACACTGATCATAAATGCATAGGCAGAAGATGAGGTAGTCACTGTGCACAGATTAAAGTATCTACTCAGCTTCTACCAGGTATAGAAGGCAAAAAAAAGTAGGGTTCATAAGAAATGAGATAGCAAATACTATTTTTAATATTGTACTACTGTTACATAAACCCTTTATATTCATTATGTACACCACTATGTGAAATATCAGGGGGCATTTTCATCTAGCATCTAAGCTGGGTTGCTCAAACTAGAAGATCAGGTTCTCTAAGTGAGTTCTTTGTTTGAAATGGATCTTAATAAGGTCCAGAAAGAATAGATGTTTACCAAGAGCACAGAACATAAAGACTAATGACAGGATGGAAAATGGAAAGATAACAATCCCTCACATCTTGTTCAAATTGCAGTGAAAGTAATGAACAAAATTCTTTCATTTCAGTGACACTCAGACCAAGATGTAAAGCATAGATGAGTCACCACTAATTGGCAGAGGACAGGAAGAACATCCCTGACTTCCCTCAGCCCTGCCCAAAATCAGACACCTGTTGTTCATTATTGGTTTCTTGAACAAAAGTTACACATAGCTTTTAAAAAACAAATACAGGGTGAATTATGGTATTTCTCTGATCTGATAGATGACTACTGTGCTTCAGATGACCGATTCCTTCTACTAATACATAAAAAC
This sequence comes from Burhinus oedicnemus, assembly GCA_008921705.1. NCBI lineage: Eukaryota > Metazoa > Chordata > Aves > Charadriiformes > Burhinidae > Burhinus > Burhinus oedicnemus. The sequence goes on from VFFE01007836.1 coordinate 3,576,613, forward strand.
TTCAACCCATATTCAAAACTAACACTTTTATTCGAGCTTGTGCTTAACTAACCACATTGTTCAGTCTGTCTCTATGTCCTGGGTCTACCCAGAATAAATACATATATATATAAATACTATATATATATATAAAAATAATAAAGGTTATTCCCATTGATTATCTTTAAATTTAGTTGCTGGAAAATGCAATGTTCTAAGGGGTCAGGAGGGACCTCTAGGAAATGCCATTTAAAGAATTTCAGTCAAATGTTGACTGCTGCTCCACTCCCCCAAAAGGAAGTACGTACCCAGGACACATTCACATAGCACAGCCTCTGCCAGTTTGGTCGTGCCAGAAAGTTCCCTGAGAAAGACAGACTATATATAACCAAACCACCTCCCTTAGTGAGCCCAAACTAACAATCTGAATAGCTGCAGCTCCAGCACAAGCAGCAATAACAGAAGATTTCAAACTGATCTTTTCAGTTCTGGACATTATCTGATTGCAGATTGAAATAATTTTTCAGTACTGTATAAATCTGCAATGAGTATCACGCCTATTTCTTCAAATTTTTGTTCTGTCAGAGGTATGACGTCTGAGAATGATCAATATGCAGAACTTAAATATTGTCACTATTTAGCCTGCTTCATCCAGAAAAAAGCAAGTTCCAAGTTTCTCAAATTAAATCTCCACTCCAATTAAGAAAAATTTATAATCTGTAAGAAACATAAATGAATTCCAACATTCCTTGTCAATGTGTAAACAAATTACTGGGAACAATTTTACTGAACTCTCTCATCTTCCCGTGTTTTCTTTTAATGTCTAACAACTTTTATTAAATTCACCTCTAACTGCCCTGCTTTTCATGATAGCATTTGTTTTCACTTGGAGCTAGCTTAAACAGAATCAGCAAACATTAAGTATTTCTAATCAAACCACATGTATGACAATCACACTAAGCAAAGGGCCACGTGGCAGATCCTACAGTCTGGTGCCATTAAAACAGTGACTTAGACATGCTGATCAAGTCTAATTCGATAACATTTTGTTTTCTAAAATTAGTGATGTTCAATCCACATTTCAGATTGCCTCAACTCATGAAGGAGGCATGCAATCATTTTTGTTGACTATAAAACTTGCCGAAAGAGGTCAGGAATTGCTTTTTCCTTCTTATTGCCCCATAATCGCCTTAAGATGTATGTGCAACATTGAAAAACATTATTATCCATTGGATTTATTAACTAATTCACATGACCCACAATTAAAATAAACTGAATATATTTCTAGAAATCTAAGTTAGGATTCCCATTGCTTTTCATTATGAAAAGAAGGGTCACAGTTTGAAGAAGGTTCAGAAGATCTGTATGAGAACTTACTTATGTCTACTAAATAAACTACTTTGTAAGAACTACCAGAGACCAGTTGCAAAGCAATCTCTATAAAGGGACAAGAAGATGCGTCTGCACTTATTCATGTTTGACTCAGAATATTTCTTTTAAAACATTAGTTTTTAAAATCAAGATTGGATTTTAAAATGTAGAAGGGAGAATCCACCAATGTTTTTTATGTCATAAGTGGTTAATTAACCTCAAAACTGCGAAGATACATTTTTCTTTGAGGCTGAGTTGACTTTGATTAATTTTATTCTTCTCTTATTAAAAATTTTTTTCTGTATGTTTTATCAAAACTAGACTAGCAAATCTCAGTTTTCTTTGTGATCAAATTACAGGGTCTTCACTTCCTCTTTGATCTGCTAAGTAGGTGTTCCTAAACATTTTTAAACAAAGTAATGGAAGACAAACACTCTCTTCTCAGATATTTACCAATCTCTAAAGTATTAAGAAAAGTAAACCTGTAGGCTGTGAATAATTTAACATTTCTTTTCAAAAGGAGCTAAAGATTACCTAAATAGAAATATATTATCCAATGAAAAATTTCTCATTGCCAGCAATTGCACGTATTGGAAACCTACAGCACGTGCGTGCATTTGGTTCACCTGTGAATTTATGGTAACATGAACAGTTAGATGAAAACAGGCAGCATTACACCAAACTCACGAAAAACATACCTCTTCAAGCACTCACACTCTGTAGCCTTTATCGTTCATGGATTTACAAGCAACTAGCATAACAGTGATCTAAGAAATCTGTGTGTGGTTCCTATCAGATAAAATGGAAACAACTAGATCAATATCATATTTTATGTGATCCCAATATGCACAGCAATTGCTGCTTAATTAGGACAGACAAAATTTAAGGGGCACTCCAGCATTGATCGAGGACATCCAGAGGAACTAGGTGGTTTCAATGTTAGACTGGACCTGACTTCACTGAACATCATAGGACTGATCTTTCAACCCAGTTCAAGAAAATGCAGCTTAGAGACGCTGGATGAAAAGTTAATGAAGAGCACAGCCACACAATCTGCTCTAGGCACGTCCGCACCCAGGGTCAGCAGTCTGCCTCTTTATTGAGGGAGTGCAGGCTCCGAGCTTCGGTGTGCACCGCTAGGTAAAGCTGGGCAATCAAACCAATGACCCCATAAGGAGCAGGTGTGGAATAGCTGAACTGTTATTTATTCGCATCTGAGATTATTCCTATATTCTTTACAAGATGCTCATGTTCAGGTCTAAATAAACATTACGAAAGAAAGGGGGCAGGTAAAGAATGTACCTAATCAAGGACAAAGCCAGGAATGAAGAAACAGGGCATCTGGTTGCAATAAAACAGAAAGTAGCAGTATTTCCAGCAGCTGCAGAAAAAAGTAATCTTCATCTGAAGGAATTCAAGGGTGTAGAGAAGACAACAGTCTTCTGGTACTAAAACTGCAAGAGAGTGAGCAGGAAAACGTTTTTCTTGGGGGAGAAACAAAAAGAATTCCCTCTAGTTGTGAAATGCCTGGCAGCAATGTCTCCTGCATGCTGAAACACATCTAATTCAGAAAATTTAGGAATATTCAAGTGAGTAAGAGTCATTAAGGTTAAACATTAGTTCTTAAGACAACATGGGATGATGCTAATCTTTAATAACTGCACTATACTGTGCTTCGAATATCAAATGGAAGATATTTCAAGTAATTAAATTATGTGTATTTTTAACCATTAATTAACCTGTTCTAAATGGCATTTCTCCAATTAAATTGTTTTCAAAAATTATTTAGTGTAACGGTTTTCTCAGTTTTGAGAAAGTTTCTCTTAATATCATCTTCCTTTGAACTCTGCAATAGCATAACTTTTTCCTAGTAGCAATCTAGTTTTTCTATTCCAATAGAGCAGAGAAACCAAGCAGAGAGTAGCAGCAATGCATTAATGAAGGGGGAAATACCGTGTACATTCGCATTCTGCCCGATAACCCACAGCAGCGACCTATGCTTTCCCTATTACTTGGCAGTATCTGGAGGCAGCTTGCACAGGAAGAACTCACAGACCAGCAGTTACCATTACTCAGAGATCAGCTATATGAAGCCACATTTGTATTGCCTCGAGTCAAAAGCACAATAAACCCACTGACGTGGATTTTTACAATTGCAAAATGAATCTAGTAATCGCCTTTTTCATTATTGCCTCATACTGGCTCAAGATATATGAGCAACATTAAACACATCAGCTCTTAGCCTTATTAACCAATTCAATGCAATAAAAACAAAAGTGTTAGGGCCACTATTCCTTTCAGTACAAAAGCTAGAATCACAAAAGAGGGCTTGAGAGCTCTCTGTTAAATTGATATACTTTGGGTCTGCTAAAGAAATAATCCTTTCACATGACGAAAGTGCACAGACCAACCACTGAGCAATTTTTTGCACAACAGAAGGATAGAATAGATTGTTATAATCTTCCAGTCTGACCTTCTGAATAAATTGGGCCATAAGACTTTTATGTATTCAACTTGTTTGAATTGGAGCATTTTCTTCAGAAAAGTATCTGGTTCAGATTTTAAAAGGTCCAATAAGGGGGAATTTATTACAATCTTTATTAAATCATTCCACTGGCAAATCACTCACACTGTTTAAGATGTGCCTGCTTGGAATCTAAATTGCCTAGACTTAAATTTAATTGCACGGATCTCATTATACCTCTGCCAGCCACGCAGGAGAGCTGCTGTTGTCAAATCTCTGCTTCACATACGGTCAAGCTGCTCCTTTATCTTCTCCTTAATAACCTTTGCTGGATCCCACTGCAAAGAAAGGTTTCCAAATCTCAGAGTTCCTCTCAGACCTCCCTGACTAATAAACTTTCAGACCTGCATGTGATATTCCGGTAACCATTGCACGCTGGGTAATTACAGGTTGAACAATTTCATATTCTTCTGTTCAGACAGCAAAAAAAGTCACCTTTATAATGTTGCACCGGGAGCTTCCTCTCCCCCAGAGTCATTGCTTCCCAAGACAGACTTACCTCATAGAAAAAACACTTCCCTGGTTTCTTTCCAGCAGCACAGTTTTAGCTCTAACCGTATTAAAACACATTGTTTGGCTATACCCAGGGCAAAAGGTGGCTGTGAGGTAGCAATAGGCCTGGCTATACAGCCACGTACACATTACCCTATATGTGGGAGCACACATCATGTCGTGCTACGGGGAAGATTGTCAGGTAAGCCATGCAAGGATACAATCATGTCACCAAACAGTCCGTGTCATTCCAAACACCTGCCTCTTCATTACTCACCACACATTCAGTCTTTGTGTAACCGCTATTCATTATTTGTAATGGTTCCTACCTAACCGCTCCTGGAATGTTAGAACCGAGGACTAAGAAGTACCGTCTTTGGACTCACACAGCCACTCACCGGCAGTAACCCACTAGCGAGCCCACACTGGGAGCAGCCAGCCGCTCGTCATCTCCTAGTCTGTGCTGTGCTGATTTCTCCTTTTGCTTCCATGGAAAGGGTGACTATATTACGTCAATTAGTTTTCTCTTGATCAGATTTAGAGATGTGAATTTGCTGAACAAGAAAACCAACGAATACACCAAAAATTACTTGTGAAGCATATCTTCTGTTTGCCGGTCCCGCTCCAGATCAGACCAGCAGCTTCGTAACTCTGCACCCAGGGGCCCAGCAGCGTGCCCGGGAGAAGCAGGGAGCCCTGGTGAGTGGGGCAGGGGAGCGGGAGGGAGCAGGGAAGGCAGCAGGCTTCAACACGTTATGGCTGCGGAAAACACACTTCTCCCAGTCCTTTCCCTATTGCTTTGGTCTAACCGCAGCAGAAGGGAAAGTTCAGAGGGTTGGAAATCTCTTGGATGAGTATAATGAGCAAGACGAGTGTAATCCATGACTGGAAACAGTATCTTATAGAATTCTTGTATCTTATACAATGCTTTCTAAGCATAAGTTATTGTCCTGACAATGTTATGCTGATACAAGATGAGTTGGAAACAGCTGCAAAGCATTTATTACAGATAAAGCCAAAACAAATAATTAACTAAAACATGAGCTCACCAAGTTATATCTTCAAAATTACAATCTTTGAAATGTAGTAGTCAACTGAAATATGTTTCTGCAAATATGGGAAAAAGAAGAGAGCAGTGAAAGGAAGAATTTGGAAGGGAATAAAAGTATCTGCAGTACATACTGGCTGGCATTTTTGTTAATTACTGACTAAATCTTAACTTCAATTAATTATTTCAGAGTTTCAAATGTATTCTGATTAATGAATTAGCACAAAGACCATAGCGCTGATGTATTTATGAAATAGCTAAATACCCGTTCTTTCCATTTAATTAATGGTTAGTATACTCACTGTTAAAGGTAACGCTGCGCTGCACGTTAATGTATTTATAGGTAGTTTTGCCTATTAAGATACCTTGAAAAAAAGAAGAGAAAAAAGATTGAAAACAGAAAATACAAGATTCACTGTTTTTAAACATAAAGGAGGGATTTATAAAAAGGGCTTAAGAAGTCATCAGAGATTTTTGCAGATTAAAATGCCCGGAACATGAGGAGACCCTCACTCTCCACTACCATTTAAATTAGCTTTTATATATGTGAATTGTGTTGTAGATATCCACAACATAATTTTAAGGCCTGACAAATACTGAGACAGAAAATAGTCTTCATAAGTAGCGGAAATCATTCTATGGGACAGAAATGCAGCTCTAATAATGTTTTAAAAGTTCTTTAAATTCTTTAATTGTTAATTCTGAGAGAAAATATTTAACAGTAAAAGTCTTCAGTCTTTCATATAATTTCCAGCTTTTACATATATAGTCTTGGGGGAAAATAACAGGGATATGCGTATCTGTGAGTATTTCTTGAGAGGACAGGGAGGGGAGGGGAGTCGTGGGCATTCATATCTGTAGTAAACAAAACAGCTATGGCCTTGAAATAATCATGTGAAAATGTACATGAGGACATACATCCTCCAACGAAACAGTCTCCAGATCGCAAGGAGGCTGTGCAATAGCTAAGCAGCACTGTCTTCAAGCATGCTGCTCTCCAGCTCTCCAGACTCTCCCAGTACGCATCCCTCAGATGCAGGGCACCACTGTGGTCCTCTTGCTTTCCTCAGTGCCAGGGGAAATGAAGGGGGACATTCAGAATGAGCATCAGTCATTTTTCGCAAGCGTAACCTCACAGCCAGCACAAGAGAAGGTAAGATCCCTTCACTTAACTCTTCAGAGACATAAATCCCATCTTTCCAGAGAAATGTGTTGGCTAATGAATGTAAACAAAGATCTGAACATATTCAAGGTAAACTTCTGTTTAGAGGCCACACCTGAACGAAGAGCTTCCTCTAAGAATCACTTGGCTGTTTCCCTTCTGATTTTTTTTATTTAGATTTGGGTTGTTTTCAGTAGTACATCTGATCTTGTTTTATTTAAACAAGACCAGGAAACAAAGGCATAATATAACCATCACAGATGTAGTCAGACATGTTCAGTGCACATGTTCTGCTGAAAGCAGTTGTAGTTGTACTTCTGGGATACAGGAACAGGTATACATAAATGTAAGGCACCAAAAGAGAAGCACTATTACCTTCAAACTCAACACCACGTTACATAGGAAGATCAGGCTGGGGAAGACATTTCTCATAATAGAAAGAGCCATAAGGAAGCTTACGGTTAGGTCAAGAAGTCATAGAATGGTTTAGGTTGGAAGGAACCTTAAAGATCATCGAGTTCCAACCCCCTTGCCATGGGCAAGGACACCCAATCCAACATGGCCTTGAACACCTCCAGGAATGGGGCCTCCACAACTTCCCTGAGCAACCTGTTCCTGTGCCTCACCACCCTCAGAGTGAAAGATTTATTCCTGAGATCTAACCTAAATCTACCCTCTTCCAATTTGAAGCCATTGCCCCTTGTCCCATCACTATATGCCCTTGTAAAAAGTCCCTTTCCAACTTTCCTGTAGGCCCCCCTTTCAGATCCTGGAAGGTTGCTATAAGGTCTCCCCAGACCCTTCTCGTCTCCAGGCTGAACAGCCCCAACTCTCTCAGCCTGTCCTCATAGCAGAGGTGCTCTAACCCTCTGCTCATCTTCGTGGCCCTCCTCTGGACCCACTCCAACAGGTCCATGCCATTCTTTTGTTGGGGGCTCCCGAGTTGGACAGAGTATCCCACGTGGGGTCTCAGGAGAGTGAAATAGAGGGGCAGAATCACCTCCCTCGACCTGCTGGCCACGCTTCTTTTGATGCAGCCCAGGATATGGCTGGCCTTTTGGGCTGTGAGCACACATTGCCAGCTCGTGTTGAGCTTCACATCCATCAACACCCCCAAGTCCCTCTCCTCAGGGCTGCTCTCCATGCATTCTCTGCCCAGCCTGTATTTGTATAGTAAATAGTGCTTTTATTGTTCAGGTTTTTTTAACTGAAGAGAATTGACCCATTAGAGCAACAGAGTAGATCCTTCATCTCCTGCAACCCTTTGTAGCACGATACACACATTGCAGAGATACGCTAAGAACTCAGGCAGAAAGTACGAGATGGATGCAGGAATTACCAGATCAGTACTGAAGTGTTATGCAAGAGGCTAGAATTACCCAACTTCGAAAAATGACTGAAAGTCATTTTATTGCTCTGACTGGATCCTTGATAGTATTTCTGTTAAGTTGGCGCATTGAACAAACCAAATTGGAAAAACGGACTTTTTTTCCATTTCTTTTTTCATTACATTTTGGTATGCTCTCTGCTGTAAGAAAAAACGTACCTTTTACAAACATTTCTCTCTCAGAGGCTAATACAGATTACTCTGTATGGCAGTCGTTCAACTTATCCAGCCCTGTTATTAAATTTGTATGTGGTTCACTTTCACACATTTGGCAGACTGTCCTTTTTCCAGAGCATATTTTTCTAATCGTCCTTTGTGCTTTTGATGCTTCGTATCTTTCTAATCTTTCTCCTATTTTCTTTTCCCTTTGTCAATGGTTTGGGTCCCAGCCTCTGGCTGCAGCATGTTCCCAAAGCTGTTTCTCGGAAGATATCCTGATATACTCCTGGGCTTTTGCCCACATTGTCTGCTCACATGGCTTTATAACAAGACCTGGGTATGAAACTGTATCCAAAAAAAGAGAAAGAAAATCAAAATTTTAATAGTATTTCTTCTCTAAATTGAAACAACCACAAGATCTTATAAGGGAGACGATCACATACTCTACCACCATGCTGGGGGGTATTTGCCAGGGATATGACCAGCCTGCCTCCAGACCCTCTTTTCCATGATTGTGATTAGGGAACTGAACCTCATTTTTCCACTGTGGTTAAGTGCACATCTTAAGTCATTAGGCCTTCTAGGTAGATTGAGCTATTCTGCTTTTTAAAAGTAATAAAATATTTATTTCATCAGCTTGACTGTGCATCTTGCAATGAAGTGATTGGCTGTTCTCTGGCTGGAGGAGTGCATAACTCCCTGTATAAACAGAGTATCTTCAGCTGTCAAACTGAATCAAATGCTTTTAGAAAAAGTTTTGATTTGGACAAATCTGATTTTTCAGCTTAAAAAAAAAAAAAGTCTATCAGATGAGGTTTATGAAAAGAATAAATCTAGCTTACCCATAACCACCTCAACCATTATCATTTCAGATAGGGTGTACTGCAGCACCTAAACATGTTTCAGATCTCTTTCTAAATAGGCATTGCCACTTAACAATATGGGGAACTTCACTTCCAGTACACAATAGTTATCTGCTTGCATTTTAAATATTCTGCTGCCTTCGCATTTATAATCCATTTATAAGTAATTTTGTTTTCCTATTTCTAGCAATATATTAGTAATTTGGCAGTAAAAATTCATGTTTTACCTGCATAGAGTAAAACTGGCTTTGCCTCTGATTCACTCTGATTGCCTCTGTGAGATTGTTAGAAGGCTATTTACTCCATCACTGGCTCAGCTGCATGATGTGTAGAGTAACAGTAGCATATAGCAAGATTTACTATAGAAAAGGACTTTAAGATTTAATAGAGAAAACATTTTAGAGGGCAAATTGTACAGGGTATGAATTTACATAACCCAGTGTTAAACGATGCATTTGTATACAGCATGTAAAATATTTGATTGATACTGCATTCATTCAGTCATAAGAGAGGTGGATGAGAAAGCATTCCCCACCACACCAAAAAATGCTTTCTTTGAACTTGAATTGAAAAATCCTTTTCCTCTGCTGCCATGAGGCACTACCAGGGAGCAGACTGCACCGGACAAGACTGACACGAGGAAGACAAGGAGTACCTCAGCCCTTCCCGCATCCTCCATCAGCAGGCACTCCCCGCAGCCCTGCCCTCCCGCAGGAGCAAGTGCAGGGTGTGCGAGCTGGTCACTCCAGTGGCAAAAAGTAGCATCTTCTGGACATCGCCACCACCGCCTTTTGCACATCGACTGCTGCATCAGCTGCCTAGTCCCTGTTTGCACACCCTGTGCACAGCTGTCTGGTGCTGGGAGCAGGAAGCAGGACACAAGCCTCCTCTCCACCAGTCCTCCACCCCAATCGCCTTCCCAGCTGGCTTTCGGTTCCCAGATGCAATCGACTCACCGCATGAAGGGTGATTTGGCTGCACGCTCCTTTGTCCAGTGCCATGCTCCAAGCAGGAAACCTAGGCAGAAGCCCCACACGGATGCAGAAGCCCAACATTCACCCTGGTTTTGCCACATTTCACTCAAAAACATCAAGGAGAATCAAATACATAAAATATTTTTATCAGATGGTGGCCCTGCTTGTCACTCTTCCAAGATCCTTGCAAGAGAGAACTGCTTGAATTGACCAAAAAGCAGGAGTCGCTGAGACACTTCAAAGAGCTGCTGTAGATATACCCCACCTGCATGACAGCACCTTTCTCAGGTGCTCCGGACAAGGCCTTATACTGCTGCCTCATGCTTTTCAGGCCACATGAGGGCTGAAACCACATCATTTGGGAGTTTCCTTGTGAAAAAAAGAAAAAAGTGCTCCAGAAGACCTCTATTGCGCAGATCAATCTGGTATAGAAGACCCAAGATCTTTTATTCCTCCAGAAAAACAGGTGTCATTGGCTTTTCAGTTTCATCAGCCATATTCAAAATAGATTCAGGCACAAAGGTGAAAAAGTTTTATTCTTTTGAGCATGAACTCTTAAAGAAATAAATAAATCCACAGAGAAATTAGAAGCAGGACTGATCTCTAGGAAAGGCAAGTAAGTGCAAATCAGGACACTGTGGAAGACACTGATGCCTCCCACACTGAGACTAAAGCTCAGAGGAAACATTCATACAGTGCCATATATTATTTTAGCCATTTTTGTGCTTTGTCATACAGCTTGTTGAAAAAAGAAAGCCCTACTTTTTTTTTTTTTAAATTTGCTTTTAATAATGTTGTTTTACCTCTTTGCTTTGCCTGGAAGCAAGACAGATATTCTACTGGGCAGAAAAGGACATAAAAAACACAAAAAGAGGTGAGACACCACACCGAGGTTAAAATAAATGAGGCCGAGTGACATCAGTGGCGATATTAGCCAAATGATAACTGCAGATCAGCTCTAATGAGCTGAGATTTTTTCCTGCGGGGTATGAGTTACTCTGTGAGTCAAAGGAATATTTTTAAGTGACAAATAAAATGCCACAGAGGAATTAATTGTTGCATTGTTAACTACTGATTACTCATACGTATCACAATATGTGGCTGAGTGATGTCATCTTTTAAACTCCCATCCCACATGAACATAATGAGGAGGTAATTACAAGAAGCTGTCTGGAAGTAATCCAAGGGAAGAGGCACGAAGCAGAAACTGCTGAAAAGGTTGTTTTAATCTTGACAGAGAAGGAAGTGTCATTCCACATTTTCCAGGAGAAATTATCTTACTTACATCTCCATGAACTCTGACAAAACAGAGCTCGTTTCTTTGTTCCCATAGGTTTGTAAGCAAATATAACGCTTTTATTCTTCTAAATCATATTGACTGAGAGTTGATCATGCAGAACTGAGGGAAAACAGGGTCTAGGGGAAAAACCAGTCAGGGTGAAGGCAGATCTGAGTCGTGCAGCTCACTCTGTCCAACGTGTTCTCTGAGACATGGGCAAAATGTTGAAAATCTTCATTCCCTGAGGCATTTGGAAAAAAATCTACCATTAATCTCTAGTATTCAGTTCCCTAGTTATTTTGCATTATGCTTTTGTCTATACATAGCTAGTCTTGGCTTAGGTGATTTGCTTTTCAGGACAGATGCTTGAGAGTAGATTTGTGTACTTCCTCAGGCAGTGGAAACCTGATACGAAAATCCAGGTTTACTACACTACAAACAATAAAGAAGAATTCTTTTGCCAGATAAAATAAATACATTCCTGTTCCATAAACTGAAGTGTTTAAATAGAAATATTTTGTTCTGTTTACTTAACCCTGTCATCAACCGTTACCCCCTTATAAATAATTAATGGTGATGGGCTGTAGAAAATATGCTTCTCAAATTCATAAAATCTGCATTGTCTGTCCACTTAAATGTACTACATGACCTGTTTTCTATCTGCACAGTGACAGTATCAGGTATAAATAATTTGTTTGGTTTTTTAATGCTTTTGACCCAGTTGCCATGGATTCTAAAGTACTTTCTGTGATGATTTTTGAGGGTAACGTTTTGAGAACTATTTATGACAGATGAAGATCTCTTGCAACAATTCAACACTCCAGTCTAGTTTAATTTTTTGGCAATTTTTTCTACATGATGAGATTTAAGAAGATAACAATTTCAGAAGATGCATAAAGAAACAGTATGATATCCTAATTAATTATAATAAACAAGTTTCTGTTACCCACCTCTGTTTCTATGTAAACTAGCAAACACCAATCTGGTAAATGGGAAAGCCAAGGGATCTTGGATGTGAGATCATGGGAGATGGAATGGCACTGGGAAGAAAGAAGATTGCAATCCCGCTCTCAAGTTCACAGTTCAAATGGTTCAAGGTTATTCATTATTTTATTCACTCATTTATCCAAGTGCTCTCAGTAACAGAAGATTCAATTCTTTCTGCAGTAAAACAATTCAATAAAAGCGGTTTAGTGCTAAGGGTAAAATGACTGAATTACACACATAGCACTACCTGTCTCATACTAACCCCAGCTGGCTTTTTTGCTAACTATTAGGCCTTATTTCTAACTCTGGATATGGGAATGAAGATTAAATAAAACACTTCCCAAACTCCTACTTGCCTTAGAGCAAAATAATATAGCAGGATGGTAATTATTATTTTTTTAATCAGCCAACTTCCATGCTCCAATATCGAGATGACTTTTCCCATTGCATTTGTTATGGTGGAAATGTTAATAGATGCTAGGCAGCCTGTCATTCACATACAAGGAATAGCATCTGTAAAAATAGGGTGATAAGACTATTCTTTCAGACTCATTGGCAGGAACATTGAGGTCCTAAATACAAGATATGGCTGGAAAGAATGGAAAAATCAACTGTAGTGCAAAGTCTGACAAAAGCTACGCTGGGTGGACAAAGCAACTCCCTTATTGTTCAGTGTTGTTTGGCAAGCTTAGAGGCACAAAGGAGAAGAATGAAAGCTGTAAGCAAATGAAACTGTCAAAGGCATGATTCTGACATGGAGCGAAGATGAGGAAAATAAAGCACGTTGGAGAAAGCAGTTTGGAAACAATGAGCAAAGCAACTACCTCCCGCCCTCAAACCATCAAAATAAACCAGGAATTTACACACTTCTCTCATGCCATCAACATTTCTTGTAAAAATAATGCAGCAAAGCTGTAAATATGCAATCAGGCCCTTCTGTGAACATTAACCACCTTCTTACTAAAACCAGCACTAACTACAAGCTTGTTCATCAAGCTTATAAAGCCATATTTTTATGCAACGAAAATTGTCATCATTAAGAAATATGGCAAAGTGGTCAGGCTGATTATCACGCATTCCACCTGCAAGTAATAAAGCAGCATGCTTGCAACTCCACTCTCACATTTCCAAATGCCATATAAATAAGACATAATAATGATTTGCAACAAACCTTGAAAACTGTTCTCTTCCCTATAAATACTATTGAGACAGGCTATTTTCTTGCATATGTATTAATGTATTTAATTGAAAACCCAAGGCAGCTGTTCCATTGCTATTCATTTTATTATAGCCATAAAAATAATGGATGTTCAACACAGAGCTGAATACAGATTACAGCCAAAGCTATTTACTAATTCCTTTTCCCCAGTCATTCAAGAGTCTAACCACAAATTTGAAAGGCCAGAAATACAGGGGAAGAGTGTACTGGAGTGAGTTTAGCAAGGTACAAATCTCAGACATTTTTGTATTTATTAGGGGCTACAAATCTAGACAATGGAGAAAACAGTGTCCTGAGCAACAGCCTGCAGCGTAACCAACAGACACTATGTTATCAGCACCCGTTCTTCATTCAACCAGAGCTAGAAGCTAAGCAGAACTTAGCTCTTCCTCCTTGTATGCCCTGGGCAATTCAGCGCCCACACCTGAACATTGCTGAAGACCAGAACTTCTCTCAGCTGTTCCCAGGGATAGGATGAAGCCTTGGCAGACTCATTCTTCAAACTCAAAAGTTGCAGTGCTGGCTTTAAGCATAGGTCTAGGACAGCAAAATGACTGTAGTGCACCAAATCCATGAAAAAATCAGGATCCAGCTGCTAACACCAAAGGAAAAGTCAATAGGATCAGTAGCTAATAGTGGAAGTGATGCATTCCAAGCCCCAGCAGGAGTAGCAAGCTCAAGACTCCAGAGACATCTTCCCTTCCCTGACATTGCTCCCCTTCTTTTGGCATGCAGTAGGAAAGCCTTGGCTTAGCCATCTACCTCCACACCTTTGGAGCAGCAAAATCCAAAAATCACCTACCCTGCTGAGAGACCTCAACTAGACTTTGGCATTGCACTTCAGTCAAAAGGCAAGTTCCTTCACTCCAGTCTCAAAAGACTGTCTATTACCCTACCTGCTTTTTCCAAATCTGTCCACTTTTAAATGAGCCTCGGCAAGTTCAAAACACTTGGTACTGGGGGATCACAGCTTCTTTTCTGGTACTCCAGCAACTATATCATATAACCTTTCTTCATAAAGGTTAAAGTTCTGCCCTAAAACCAATCTGGGTTTTGTTCCCATGCTTTTCCACTGCACTGTTCTAGTTGTGGTTAGAAATCCTCCTTAGTGTTTCCAGACTAACGGCAGTTCATAGCCATGTAAGACACACCTGTATTTTTGGCAGTGCAGTTGGTTAGCTTGAAGAACTCTTCTCTCGAAGATTTTTGCCTTCCTAGCACACTTTTTTGTTGTTTTTACTGTGCCAAAGAATGCAGGTTCTTCAGTTTGATCTTTAAAGATTCTTGTGATCATCTTATTAGACCTTTTTTCTAAACAAACAGGGGAAGCCTGCACTGAGCACATTGCTGCGGATAAAAATCTCACCATTGCCCTGGATAACAACATTACCTCCCAGCTTCTCCTGTATTTCCTCCCTGTGATGCACACCACAGTCATTTTTTCCCCAGATGCAGCCCTCTGGTGGCTTGCAGTCATTCTATGAATGACTACTGCATCAAGGTATTTTTCATCTGTCATCTCAAATGAAGAACTTCCCTCAGTTATTAGTCCCTGAAGTTATGACCTTTCATTTTAAACTACTAAAATTCTATTAGTCAAGTCTTAAAGGCCATCTTCTTGGATAATACTCCACTATTCTTTTTAGTCATGTCATCTTTCCCAGTTTGTGTCATCAGCCATCTCACTAACCTAAGCCTATTCTTTGTGCCAACGACTTTTTTTCTTTTTAAAAAAAAGACATCAGTCCCAAGATCAATCCTTGAGAAAGCCTTCTGATAAACTCTCTAGCTCAAAAGTTTGACCATTAGCACAAGTCAAGAGACGAGTCGTTTCCCTCTCAGGCAATGCTTTAGTCACCTTGGACCTTGTGGACCAAACCATCAATCTGAGGCTAGTTTCATGAATCTCTCCTTAGCGGCAATTCACTCCAGCCAAGAACCTTGTGAAGAAACTTGCACATTCAATAGATAGTACCCAATTCACTGTATTTGAACAGATAAGTAACATTAAAGTTATATTCACTTATCTGTGGTATTGAAAGGTAAGTATTACCTTATTCTTTACCAAATGAGAAAGCATTTGTACCGGTGTCATGTTTATCTAGAGCTTCACCTCAATTCATACTGCTTGTGACCCTGGAAAGAGGTCTTAACTTGTAACTTTGTAACATTTGTTTTCATCATAGTTGGTCCCTTTCTTTCCTGGTGCACTTTATAGATAACGAAAACATATCAACCATGAAACAACGTGCTATTTTGTTTTGTTAACATACAGAGGAAATGGTCAACCTCTACTTTTGTAGTCCTACAATTAGAATTTGCTCACTACCAAGTTTCGTCATGCTAATGACAAACATCCGTTGGACGTTTCAGCTATTCTTACCAATAGAGCCGGAATTTATGTCATTCTGTCGATCAGTTTCTGTATCTGATAATTAAAAATTTAGCATGCCTAGAGATACTTCAAAAAAGGCTTACTGGTTTCAAAACTTAAGCTCAGCAATTAAAATTATCTGTAAAAATACTCATTAGAAACAAAATCCTTGTTGTGAGAATAAGGATGTTCGGAAAGGATGTGTGAAGCGTTTTGATAGAGATTTCAATACTATGATTGCCTGGAGGATACGACTTGCAATGGATTTACCATGCTTTCTTTCCCATTTCAAGCCAGAGGGAGTTTATATGTATGAAGTAAAAATTGGTGCCTTTACTGGAAGAGTTGTCAAGTGAAAGGATTAGACAAATTGTTCTTAGATCACCTGTGCTACAAGCACAACTTGTAACCGCAAGTCTGTCATGAAAACCTTTTTCCACTAAACTAAAAGTTTTCCTCCCTGGATGTTCACCATTCTGTAAACTTATTTCCTCATTAAAAGGACAAAGAAGAAGATTTGAGAATACTTAATAAAAGAATCTTTTTAGTAAGCAGAAACTTGCATACTTATATATCGCCAAGTATTGTGGTGCAATATGTTTCTCCAATTAGAGCTCATCTGAAATTCAAATAGCTTATTTCTTTTACGTAGTTAATTAATGCAGTTCATGCTCCAAAATGAAACATTAATAATAAAATATTTAACTATTCATCCCAAAAGAAGACAGGGGGAAAAAAGTCAATATAAAGCATATTTAGTAATCAAAAATTTGAATATTATATGAATTTTGTTTTCATTCTCTCTGCCTTTGTGAAAAGTTCAAACATGCAATGGCTAGAGAAACACAACAGAAAAGCTTTGGGGACCGTTGTTTGTAACCTTTAGGTTCAGACAAGACTATCTCCCTCCAAAGAGAAAAAAATTACAGTTAATTTCTGAGATAAAACACCCGGACTTACAAAACTCATGAGGTATTACTTTATATGCTACATTCATGAGCCCACATTCATAGTAAACATTAACAGGGCAGGACAGTGGGTACACCTTGGCAAGCAGTCAAGGAACCATAGAAGCAGGTCTGCTGACCAAAACCGTTGGGGCCAAGTACCCAACATCCCCACTAATCCTGTGTCAGGGATTTACACTGAACTAGCTCTAGTCTGACCCACAGATTCAACCCCCCTTAGCAGCTGGAAAGATTAGAAACTAAAGTATCTGGCCAGTGCTCTCCCATCGTTACTCATTCATTTATACCCCAGCCAGTCTGGTGGGTATGCTGGGAAACTGGGGAGAAGTAAGATAGGACCAGTTCCTCACGTGAACCAACAAATGATTATCCCCATAACTGCAATGGTTTAGCACTTCGTCCTACGTGAAGCCGCTCACTTTCCTTCTCTGATCCACTACCCTGTCTGTCCTGCTGTGAGCTCCTGTGCTTTGCACACAGTTTTATGTATCAATTCCCAGAGACCACACTCAGCAAAGATGACTGGCACAGCAAGATTAAAGAAAGTGAGATGAAGACTTGGGAAGAAAGGCTTGGATTTGTTCACGTGTTCAGTCATGTTCTTCATCTGAGCTCTTGGAAAACTTGTCCCTTGTGCCACAAGCTGGGGTTACCTGTTGAGCTTTTGAATAGTGGTTACTCTTTTTTCTACAGTGATTATTTCCTAATAATTAATAAGGCATTCTTACTACCTGGTGATTGTTTTGGCATTATTTTCAGACAAAAGATTTTACCAGATACCACCTTCTCTGTTACTCTTCAGCATTCTACACACAGGTCACCGCAGCAGTACCGCAGTAATGACTCGAAGAAGTGGAACTGCCAGATAAATTTCTGTTTTTCTTTGAAATGAAAGGGCATTTCCCCCTGATTTTTTCCTCTTTCACATACTATATAGTAAAATTAAGTTTATGACAACTTGAAAATCTGCATTAGTTCTCGGGGAACTGGGAGAACCCCACAGACTAATGATTCAGCTACAAACCCAACAGCTACATTTTTCGGAAACAGCTCTGACACATCAAGAGAGATTTAGGTAAGGACTGCCATTATTTAAAAAAAACCTCTCTGTTTACAAGCAACAAGAGTTGAGAGATAGAGCAGCCTAAACACGTGAGGAGGTTCCTTCTGTTCAATCTACAGACCTCGCGTAGTTTTATTTAAAGGCAGTGCGTGTGTTTCAATAAAAAATAGATCTTTTCTTTAAGTTTATGATGTCTCAATCTTTTTCTTCTTTTTAGTTGTCATTCCCTAAATCTCACACACTCAATATACCTTTTCCGAGGACAAAATCTGCACTGCAGGCTGCATACTTTTTAATGAAAGACTGTTACTATTTACAAGTATCTTCAAGAAATGCTGAGGATTTTTCCCTATCTTTGACTTCCAAGCCTGTAAATTTGTTCATATTTTCATAAACTAAATCACAGATCCTCCAAAGTACAACAACATCTAAAGACAAAATACCTTACAAACATAAGGAGTCACAGAATTGGAAAAGAAAACAATACGGCATATAAATTTCAGATGAAGCTCTTATTGCTAGAGTTGAGTTCTGAAGTTCACGGCAGACATGCATTTGATTTCAAAAGGCCAAACAGTCAACACCCTGACTTTTAATTGTTCTGAAATATCTCCTGGCAGAAAGAAAACGAAGAGTAATATATCATTTACTACAATATTCAGACTTTGGAACAGAAATTCTTAGAGTGGTTTTAATGAAAAAAACAATATGCAATTGGAAAAGTAGCAGAAGTTCACATTAAAAAGCAGAAAAAAAAAAATCAATTGCAAATGCTTTTGTCATCACAGTCAGCACTTTAAAAACTTTATACCTTGCTTTACATCTTGCCTGATAGCTTTTTCTTAAAAAAATATTATAAATTAGCTTAACTTGAAGATTAATATTCCACTCTCAAATACAAAGAACAAGATTTTCAAAGCTTTATATTACATTTATCTAAAAAAAAAAAAAAGGAAAGACAAATTGTGAAGAAAATTATATACAGAAATAAGAACATATGCATTATTCACACCAAGGCGCAAATCTGAATAGCAGACAAGATTTTCCCAAATACACTGATTATATTAATAGGTATTTGATTACCAACTGTACTATGAATAGGGTTCCATAAAATCAAAGCTAACTGAAGCAACATCTGGCATACTAAAGGTGTTGCAAAAGATATATCTGTAATATGAAAAATTAGTTCCATCAAAAGTGTGAAATATTCACTGCTCATCATATTTTTAAGATTATGAGCTGAGAACTTTGTGAACACCAGATTTCATTAAATCCCCTTGTTGCATCTAAATACTATTGCTCACGGAGAAAAATACTGATGTATTTTCCATTATCTCGAATACAGCAGTAAGTCTGGAAGTAAAGGCACAAGCAATCGCATACATCTGCCAGCTCCCTGCACACTGTGCACCAAATTATAAGAATAAGGAATCGGTGAGTTTTAGAGCAGCATTCAGGCTGAGTTACTACCTTGTCTTATTCCACCTCAGATTTTGAGAGGACTATTCACCAACATTCACCTCCACCTTCAACACACACTGATAACAACCTGTTTATAGTCCTACTCTGCTCAGCACTTACATTAACTAGAACTAGTACTTGAAATTAATTTGGGAGATTTCTGTAGTGACATTTAATACATTTTCACCCTACAAAGCATGCAAATGCTTTAGTGTTGTTATTGACCAGGTTTTAAAGGGTCTGCAGGCTGTATTTCATAAGTAAAACATTAATTTACCACACAAATCATTACAAAGAGCAAGAAGTATTTATCGTATTTCATAAGGTAGTGTGATTTTTATGTGACAACTTATTCATGCATAGCTGGAAAATGCAAATAACCTACTAAATTGGGTACTGGTACCATTATGTCTTATGTGCTGGAAACATACTTTATTGCAGTAACTGCTAGTAAAATTGCAATCACTATTTAAATCTTAGTTCTGGAATAAACTCCACAAAGATAGGCCACTGTGACAAAATACAGCTCTGTGCAGAATTAGAGCTTCAGAAATTATTTTTATCTCGCTATTTTACAGTGTAATGTGACAAATTATCCTCTGAGGATAATTGATTGAACAACATTAATTTCTCAAAATAAAATGAACAGCCAAAACACAGGAGGGGTTGTCTGCTACAGGTAACAGTTTATGTATTATTTCAGAATACGACTCTTCCATAGTACATTTTTTTGCTGCTTAAGAAGGAGTTCTTAACTGTAATTGGTTTAATAATCAGTGGCATGTTGGTTACGAACATTAGTGTATATAAACATTCCCACAAAATTTGACATTTGAGTCTTATATAAAACAATTTAAAAACGACAGGGAATTCCTGACATTTTATTTTTCCTTATCACCTAAAAGAAGTTTTTAAAGAATAAATTATATGGCCCACAATACTTTAACTCTTCACTACTAAGAGTACATTAGTTAAAGTAGCTCTGTGCAAGACAGAGTGTGCTCAACTGCAACAGAAGATTGTGGGCTCAGGCTTGCAATTATTAAATACAGAGAAACACTATCCACTTCTTGCTATTTGTCCTAAAATTACACTCTTTCCTCAGAATAATACATCCTCATGGCCCCAGTTGAGCAATGGGATGTATAAAATTTAACCACTTTCTTACAAAATTTTATGTTCAATTTTACTTTCAATTTTACTAAAACTCGAATTTTCTTGTAAAATTATATATTTTTACTTCTCATAACTTGAGAATAGCCTAAAGTTTTCTACCTATATGTATTTCTACATATAGAAATTGATAATTATCACACTTGTTTGAAGATATATATACATTTCATCCCACCCTGGTGATATGAGGTACTAGTACAATGAAAAGAAATTTTGACACCTTTGAACTTCTTAGATACAATAAAATATATGACCTGCATACTACTCATTTCATAAAAAGGGACATCTATATTATGTGAAAGCTTTTCCTTAAATCAGACATACAAGAGCAAAATATTCAAAACAGCATTTATAAAATTGGAGATTATCCCCATTGAAAGACCACTTAATTATTAATAAGACTTCTTGCAATATTTCATAACTAGAAAAAGTATTCCCTTATTGTAACACGTGCAAAAGACTGAAGTGGAGTTTAGGAACCTTCCTAAATAACATAGTAAAGAGAACGAGGACCTGTTGAGGACTTCAAAGTGTCATGGTTTTAGACCCAAAAAAATCATTGAGATAGAACATGTAAAATTATTGGCATAGTCTTTATTTTAAAGAGATCTCTGCAAAACAGTGAAAGACATTTTCCTCAGAAGAAAAGTAAGTAAGCAGTGATTTAGAAAAAACACTTGTAATACCTATTCTTTTATATGCTTACGCAAATATAAAAATACTAAAAAGCTATGCCACCTTCCCAGGTCAGGCCCCACATTCTTGTGCAATTTTGTTTTCAAGGACACTCATGACGTGTTATTTAGCTATAATAATCACTTGAAAGTAGCTTTTTCTAAACAAATGAGCAAATATCTGTCCTAATTAAAACCAAGCACAGCAAAAACTGAAAAAGAATCTCATTATGAGTAAAGACAAAACTTATTGCATTGTTCTTCATTAAATACAGAGTGAATAGGAGGATAAATGCAGGCATAGCAGATGTGTTAAAACAGACAGTTCATTTTTAATAATCTGAGATTTATTGGTAAAATATTATCAGTTAAAATAAATTATGTACAATATAATTGGAAATTCTAATATCTAAAATCAGTTTAATGTATTTTTCAGGGTTTAGGCATGCATTTTCATACAAATCGTGATTGTTTGTGACTTTACAATAATATCTTCCAGGTTTGAACACCTTCAATGTCTTTCCTATGTTGCCATGATGAAAAAAAACCCATCAGCCAAAAGCAGAACTCCATAGGAACTCAGCAAATCATTTAGCATATGCAAAGCTCAATTAAGCACTTAGTCATATGCTATAGTCTCCAGTGCCAGATCACAGATATTATTCAAATATATGAATAGTAGTCAAAATTAACATTTGTTTCTTCCTATGCAGTTGCTATTGCAATAATATGGCATCTGAATAAAGCAGCAGCTTCCTGGTTCAAGCACTTCTACTGTACTTACTCATCTCAGCAATACCCAGACAGTGTGTATCATGACTCAAATGAAAGCACGTCTTTTTCATTCAAAGATCTTAGTTCTCATGTTTCAGATGAAAATTTTTTTTCCTGAACTCAGGTTCTTCAGAAGCAGGGTAGCTTCTTCCCAGCTGTCTACAGAAAAGACTATGTCTGGGCAAAACTGCAAGAAAACTTAAGGGTTTAGGTTTTCCACAGGTCTTTGTGTACGTGAATACATGAGGACAACAGAAGATCAGGGAACTGCAGCATGTACCTAGGCAGTTTTTCAACAAGTTTATAAACCTTTCTACAGAAGAGATAAAATAACCCAAACTCTTTGTTGCATATGACTAACACTCTTCAGACTATTGATAACAAAGTGTATGTACAATAAAAAATACCTAATTTTCATAAAATGTCTGTATAAATATATCGCCTTGACACACTCCTTACAGTGATTTCTGCATGTAAATGAAATGTTTTAAATGTGCAGTTGTCAGAACTTTGGGGTTATCTTCATATTTCTATTACAAAGCTTCCTTTGTAAAAGAAAGTTTCAGATAAGAAAACTTATACAGAGCACCCTGGATTTATATCAATAAAAGTATTAAAATTCTGAGGTACGTATTTGAAAATCATTTTATATTTTCAAAGAGGGATTGATAAACTGCACAGTTCTCATTCCAGTCTTCCTTGCTTAGCATCACCTATTGCTCCCCATACATCAAAGACAAACTCATCTGGAAATGCAAAGTCTCCAAGAGTTTCATCCAATGCCACTGCAAATTCATCTGGGTTTTTCTTGTCTCTTCCAGCTTCCACCATTGTTGCAGCTAAAAAGCAACAAAACAAAATAATGTAATTATTATGAAAGTGACAGCTAACATATACAGTTAGTTTTTGAATGTGTATTTTCAAAACCAGGTAAGGTCAGCATAGGGGGATGTAAAGCTTACCTACTGAATTTAGGATTCAATAGGAATTAGGAACTTAAATCCCCCCACAGCAGCTACATTCTGCTCTGATAAACAGGAGAGCTTCCTTGGAGCGCTCGTTATATATTCTTCTGTTTGTTTGGCAGAGGTTTAATTTTTAATTCAACAAATCTTCATTTTAATCTTATTAAATTATATTCTGTATCCATTACTGAAGGCACGTGAGCATGGGTCTAGAAAGAAGGTTAAGCACAACTCTTCTGCAGTAAGAAGAGCCATGCCAATTCATCGCCAGCTTCAGTGAGTTTGATATGAGCTTGCTGATCTAAACCAGAAGATCCAAACGCAAAACCGGAAGTTTTTTTCCTCTAAACTACGAAGTCGAGAACTCGGTAAGTCAGAGTTTAAAGTGGCCAAGTTTTTCACAGAAAGCCAAAAGGCATAGGGTTTGAACACGGAAAACAACATACAGCCTGCATAATAGATACACGCAACCAAGCTAGTATGGGTTTGCTAGCAACAACCCATGTTTTATGAATTTAAATGTTTAAATGTTGAACATGACTTGCATTTAGAAAGGAGTAATGATAAATGGGCCTAGAGAAAACACTCCCTACTTTAGGAAACAAGAATTAAATACTAGGTTCAACTAACCTGTAGTGTAAAATACAGAGAAAATTAAAATCTGGTTTGTTAAGTATTGGACACAGTATGTTTGCAACTGCCTGAAAGAACTTATGCCCTCAAGAAACTACCACATGACCTCAAACAGATTTGCTTAATTTTTCAGCTTAATTTTATTTAATTTTAATTAACTTTAGCTTAATTTTTTAATTCAGAAAACCCCACCTCTAGGTAGTAACGAGACTGAGGCATTTATTTTGAGCCACATTTTTCTTCTGCTTGGATCTACATTTTTTTTCCATACCATCCAAACTCAAGAGTAACTAATTTCAGTGCATGAGTTTGCTTCAGTTATTATTACCTCCAGCTCTGAAAAGCAAATCTTTAATTTATAGCACCCTCAAGGCTGGGAAAGTTTGTGCTTATGCCACTAGGAAGTGAAAAAGATCCAAGTTATTCCTGGAAGTCTCAGCCAGGTGGTTCAAATTGCTGCTGTGCACAATAAACCAGAGCCACCAAAGACTAGGAACATCTTGGTACCCAGGAAAGTTAAAGCAGAGAGGTCTGATACAACAGAGGTAGACTGTGAAATCTTGTACAGCCATGCTTTCCGGCATTTTCTCTTATTTAACACCCAAGTATCAGAATTTATTAAGTTTTAGACTTCAGCTTGGAAATGACTACACTGGGGTCGCTGCTTAGGACTCAGTCCTTAGCTGCTGTGCTCATCCCTCACCTTTAGCCACTGCACAGTTTCTGAGATTCTCAGACAAATTACAAGTCTATCCCAACCAACACCGGATGCTGGCAAGCCAGGGATGAAAAACAGCAAATGAAAACTGTGAGGGCTCAAACCTCTCTTGGTCATGGCACCTGCACCTCCCTGAAGGATGAAAAGTGTCAGCACAGGACTTTCTCCTGGGTAACCTAGGCCAGGAGAACTACCGGCAGCAGGCTATTATGGTTTGAGAGTTGCAGAAGACTCTGTAAAACAGACTCGGCACAAACAGCACTGCTGAATGTTTATTTTCTGAGCTGTATCTCTGCTCCACAGCCTCTGCTCATATTTACAAGAAATTACAGTATTGTATAATAGATGAAACCCTTGAAGTCTGCTTCATTTCATGATTACTTTACACATCTGCCTTAAACTGCAAGATGTCCTCCATCTTTTGTTACACATCAAGTAACCACCACTTTCTTCATGAGCGTACCAAATTCAAGTGTCACACTGAAGGATTTCATAGCTTCTAGCCTTTTCTCAGAGGGATATCCGAGTGGAAAACATGTATTACAGTGCCTGAGAAAGGGAAGGAAGTTCTGAAGCCACAGAAGACCATCTTCACTGGGACAGTCTGCTGTCTACTGGGTGCACTGTGTTGTATCGACATGGCAAAATCTCTCTGATAAAAAGCAAAAGAAACTTTCTCAGCTCTGAAGTTTTATTAGATGTATTTAGTATTATTTTGTTGACCTGAAACTCAGCTCGAGTTTATTGACAGTTACAAACTTCTGGCAAACAGTGTTTGCTGTTATGCAAACTTGTAACAAGCTGTGAGCAAACTTGAGCCATATTCCACATTGCAGACGTCAGCAACAGTAATTCTGAAGAAATTTGACGTTTTGGTTTTCACTACGTGCAGACATAAGGCTTCAAACTGAATCGCAAGTGTGCCAAACTACACAAAGCAATCCAAGGAAAATTTACGTAAATCTTGACAAACAAACAGCTGTGATCGAGACAGTTCAAGTGTAACCCAGCTCCCCAGGCACCACTAGTGGTTCCCAAGGACTCTCAAGACTCGTTTCCCTGCCAGAAGGAACCCTGTCCCTGTTGCATTGATTCTTTCTGTGTCCCCCGTGCAGTCCCTAGGACACTGACTCGGAGGAGTCTGGATGAGAAACAGGCATTAAACAGGGGACTCATGCTCCTGACAAATAGAAGACAAATATTTGTCCTATCAACTCCACCCTATATCCCCTGGCACTGTGGCATAAGGTACTTGCAGAGGAGCAGTCCAGGAGGATAATGAGGTGAAGGGTGTAGTTCAACCTTCACAGATTGTTGGATATGAACCAGGATATTGCATTACCCTATATAGACATTAGGAGAGGGATAGAGGGAGAAGACCTGTGCAAGGTGACACAAGAGCAAGCATGTCTAGATACAGTTACTCGAGATATTAAAAAAAGTTGCCATCAACAGAGTGAGGATCTAGAGAAGCGTTCCAGCAGAAAGAGTGGGAGCAAGGAATTTAGCTAGTTTTAAGGTAAATTAGTCAAGATATATGAAAGAGCCAGATGACACAGAGAGCAGCGATAAAACAAGATAACACAGCATTATATTTCAGTCTAACTGCCCTAGTTGAAACCTCAGAATTACACAGCAATAAACCGTCATTAACAGAAAATGTTACTTCAAACACAGTTCTCTTTAAAGACTGAGCTTCCCAAATTATGAAACAGAACCTTAAAAATAGATGATTAGAGATTTACCAAACTTGAAAACAAAATCCACTAAACTTCGACAATCAAGACAACTTTCGATCCAGTCAAGCAGGAGACAGAACGTCACCGCCACGCAAAACCAGCAGCCTCAGATAAAAGCGTTTTCGTCTGCATTGAGGAACCGTAATCAGCACTGCCCGGGTATATTTAACGTGCTAGATTTATTAAAGCCCCTTCCCCTTGCCACATTGGCCTGACGGAAGGAAATAACGCTGCTGGGGCGGGAGGGCAGGACTGTCCCTGCTGGGCTGAGGGTTTTCGGCAGCTCGGTGCTCACCCCCAGCGCCAGCCACGCTGCATCCCCACCCAGCACACCCCAGCCCGGGAGACAAGCCACCCTTCCGGACCTTCACATCCAAGCTGTACCCCCAACACACACCGGCGTGCGAAGCTGAAGCCCACTTCACTGCTGTCATACCTGCAGGGACACTACAGCTGTCCAGTCTTCCCCGTCACCCTGCGTACACATTCCCCTTTCCCCAGGCGGTTAACACGGACATGGGATGGCATCCCTATCCCTGTCCCCTCGTCGACACAGCTGTGCAGAACATCCATGTTTACACCATGACATTTGCAATGCATAAGTCCCGAGGCAAATCAAAACTACTAGTTGCCAAGGCATTTAGCAGATACTTGCCAGCTTGAGGAAAACTTTACTGGTTCTCCGAGGGTGACAGCTCTGTGCCAAATTGCCTCCACTCCCCTCCCTTTCCCCCACTGCTTCTTGTAACAGCTGCACAATAAGTGATTACAGGAATTTTATTCCAATAGAATATTTTTCCACACTCCAGACAGCCCCAATTGTTCTCAGATTTTTGGGTTTTTTTTTTTTTTAAAATCTCACTTTGGGCAATGCTCATACCCGAGATATTTTTTACATAAAATGTGAAAAGTTCAGCAAACTTAAAAATGATAAAAGGAATAAGAAGTTTTCTCAACTTTAAACGAGAAGCTCAATATCAGGCTTCCCAGAGTAAAGAACTATGTTGGCTTTTTAAACTTAGTCCCTTTAAAATAACTTTAAAGATCTTCCACAAAATCCTTGTTTTCACTTTTGACAGACACATGAAGCACAAGCTGCATCTACCTGCCATTGTCATCATCTACCTTACATAGTGGTTTTGCTACCTATATGCTATCCTGTAACTTCTAAAAAAACTTTTCAGAAGTCTTAACAGACACTTCAATATTTATTTAGTTGTATTGCTATCAGAAGCTTTGCCTTCATCAAAAGGTAACAAATATTATTACTCTGGCCCGATGCTTTAAAAGAGCTAAAATTCACATTCAAACTTCCTTACAATATGACAGACAATGAAGCGTGTCATTGCAGTTTCCAGTGTTTAACATTATTTGGTTTTAGTTTCATGTTGAATGCTGTCAGAACTGGCACTCAAACTTCTTGAAGTAGAGAAGTTTTCTTGTTTAACCAGACTTGCTACCTTTCCCTTTTTCACAAAACTCCCATTATTCTCTCAAAGTAAATGAACACGAACAATATACCCCAGAGCATATACAATAAAATCCTTTGGGAAAGGAATTCAGGTGGCAGGAGGAGCAGAAAACAACAGATTCAGGGAGAATATCACTTTAGTCAAAGCATTTCAAGATAAAAACATCCAGGTAGTATTGCTGGGTTGGATTAGTGAGCCAAGAGAAGCAGCTTGGGCAACAAAAAGTTTAAACCTGTTAGGACATTCTGACTAGATGGTAAGTTTGAAAGATAAAGTCAAGAGTGGAGAAGAAGGTTTGAAATTCTTCTAAAGAGAAATAGAGAATATACAAAGATATGTAATGTCTGACAACATTATAGGGAACCACAAATGGAAATCATCGTGCAAAAGCGTAGAAATAGAACAGAATAGCAGTGGATAAAGAGCTAGACAGAAGATGCTGAGAGAAAAAAGTTGGACGGGAATCCTTTTTGCCATAATTTTTCCAATCAGTAGCATTCTAAGGTTGGATCCCATAGATGCAGGCTTCTTCTCACCCAGAATCTTGGGAACAAATACAGTCCATAACCATTCAAGCCTCACCAATTTAAAAAATAAACGCCACCAGTATTTTTCACTAGCACTGCTTCCTGAGTCCCTCCTATTAATTAACCGCTCACATTCCTTTAACAGAAAGCACTGACAGGATTTAAAATAACCTGAATTATCTCTCAATGGCACATTTATGTTTTAAAGAAGGCTGAAGTCAAGCCTTGGCCCAATTTCTAATGTGCCCATAAAACAGCTAAGGAATACATTTCCAGAGCCAAGCATCCCTTCTACAGACTAAGTCCAGTTTTCTGTAAAGTAAAGAGGTAAAAAGGTAAAAGTGCATTCAAAAGGCAGCAGCATTTAGATCTCTGAAAATAAAAACCTGTGCCAAAATAAAAAGTAAGTGTATGCATTTCCATTAAATGATTTCCAAGCATTTTGCTCCAACTTAGGGATTTGTATGTAGATCTAGTCAGACATTCTTGAAACTGTCAAGATACTTAACTATGCAAAAATTAAGAGCTTTATCTCATCTTTAATTCTGTCTGTAATATTACATTATTTTTTCTTTCCTTTCTTTCTAACTTCTGGCTTAAAACTGGGGCACTGTTTTAGAATTCAATCACACCATGGAAGTGTCATTTTAATGGAGATGAAAGAGCAATATTAACTGACATCCAAAGCTTCTGACAAACAGAACTGCATGGGAGTGAGCAATGATTGAGATCTTAATCACTTGTCGGTTGTCGCATTGTGATGACTTGCATTTTCAACTAATCTGGCTTGAGTAATGAGTGAAATTTCTAGCCGAGTGGTGATTGGCATTCTCTGAATGAATCCTTTCCTCATATTTCATTTTCATGGGTGACTGATCACATCCAGTATATGAAAAACTGACATATGTTAATTGAACAGATTTGTGACAGGTGATTAGCTCTCCTTTCCTAAAGAGTCCTAGAGCTGTTTAATTGTTCAAAATTGATAAAACTGGGGGCTTGTTTTTTTTTTTTGGTCACCAACTTGGCCCTCGACACTAAGATCTGAACTTTAGGAAATGGCTTCAAAGGTGCAAACTAAAACTACATGAACCCTGTAGTCTTTGACTCCTGAAAGTTTCTCTTTGTTTCACTGCCTTTTTGGGAGGAAGAGAGGGAAGAAGTGAAGGGCAAAATAACCACCCAGTTAGGAAGAAGAGAGTATCTTTGAGGACAAAGACCTCTTCCTCCTTTGACTGTTCTTTTAAGGCATTCTTTGAAACTTTCCAAACTACTGAACGATGAAAGGCATTAAATCTTTTTTTTTTGGGGGGGGAGGGAGGGGAAATCAAGGAATTCATGGGAAAACTCTACCAGGTGCTTGGCAATCAGCTCAGCTATATGTGCTGAAAGCTGAACTCCGCAGTCTACTGTACAAGAGCCATCCCTTTACAGTACAGACAGCCAAAAACACAGGGAACACCAGTTCCCACAGAACGTGCTTCCCTGTCCCAGAGCAGAGCACGTCACACCTCAACATCCCAAGAAATTATGTTCTAGCCTAGGATCTCAGGGTTCTGGACTACGGACACCAAAACCAGAACACCTATAGCTGCTGGTTCCTGTAGGGCTAGAAGCCTGGGGACCTTGGAGGCAACCTGCAAGAACAGAAGCCTCCAGAAGCCCAGCTCAAGCTGGGACTGCAACAGCTGCAGGACAAAAACAGCTCCCAGAGGGACGGCTGGCACGAGACTCGGGAGCTTTGAAGCCTGAACCAGAGACGACCGAGCAGTGGAGGCTGCAGGAGACTGACAGGACATGGGATCTTCCCTAACCTAGATGGTCAGCACCACACAGGGCTCCCGGGAGCATATTGTATGGCGGGGGCATCACATATTAGAGTTGCTGGGAACAGAATTTTTGAGAATTTTTAGTTTTCTGGGAATTGGAAAGTTTAGATATTACCCGCAAAACAGAATTCACAAATTTTGGGCAGCTCCGCTCTCTTCTATGCCGGGAAGCCCACCTCTACCTTAGGCTGGAGGACAAATAATACTCAACCTACAGTTTTTCCTGTGAGAAAACTAGCGGAAGCTGCCAATCAGATGCTTGCTGGTAGGAGCAGCCAACAAAGGACTTTTGGCTATTCAGATAATCCGCTATTGTTCTCATTCCTCCATGCTAAGTGCTGTCTGTCCAACCCTTTGCCCTTAGTTTCATGCCAGACCTGTTCTCTCTTCTGCTTCGCTTCTCTCATAAAAGCTTTCCTTTCAAGACCACTTTCCATTTAGCTTATCCTTTCCTAATTCTTGGCTGATTTTTTTTAGATATTACCATAACAATAAATACCTTCCTCTTTGTCTCAGTATTAGCACTTCTACAAGATCATATGAGAACTACACCCAGCCACAGCTGGCTACAGCAGCACTTCTTCCTCAGCTCCGCTGCAGCTTCTTCCCATACAAACAGAAGTTCGTATTTAGTTGTTGTCAGATTATCAGAGAGAAGCAACAGCTGCAAGGACAAGTTTGCTGCAGTTTTAAGGAACTTAAAACACTGGGGTTGAATAGTTTCTTTTATTATAAATTGATGATTGTGATAGCTAGCAAATATTCTGGAAAATTTCACATGTTCTTCACAACACAGGCTTTAGAGAATTCGATAAATTTGTGCAATTACTCTGTCAGTTCCCTCACTAAATAGTTGCCCTTTCATTGATGAAGACCTCAGATTCAAACTTCAGTGATCAACTTTGATGTGTCTAAGCCAAGGGGCAAAAGAGAAAAAAACCAAATAGACATGCTTATCCTTAGCAATCCTTAAATGTGGTACACGCAAGCCCCACTAGAAAATAGATGCCAGAAGGAATACAGTGATGACAGCTAATGGCAAACAACTAAATAACTCATACAATAATGTATAGATAATGTGCAGGAAGAATAGAGGATTAATTAATCACATCATAAGGCTTGTAGTGAGACATTCTTTCTTTTAGCAGAGGCACACGTTTGCAGAAATACAGGCAAGCTTTTGAGACTGCATGGGGGACAAATCTTGCTTCACTTACATCCAGAGACTAAAGTACTCAATAAATTTTAGACTACAGAAAATGAGAAATTATTTAATCTTGTGGTAATGTATCTGTTAAAAACTCACCTAATTCAATATCTCTTATTCCCATGTACGTTTCAAGAAGCTCATCCACCTTTTTAATTGCTTTTTCTTCAACTTCAGTTGGCTTTGTTGAAACAAAGGGAGAAACAGAACAAAAGTATGATTATATCCATACAGATTTCAAAATAACCAGCAATTTGCCACTGATTATCCTTACTCCCATCCTAGCCACCTAGGCTTACAAAATCTACAAGTAAAACACATTATTCCACTCTCTCTCCCTCTTCTGACAAGCCTGAGCCTTCCTCCTAACACCAAGACACACAGCTCTCACATTCAAACTAAGCAGGGCCCTTGCACCTCCTGACAGTACAGATCTTCATCAAATCCTCATCAGTTTTAGAGGAAGGCAGAATAAATAACATTTCTTCTTCCAAACCCTAATCCTGGTTTTACACATATTCATGTCAACGTACATTATTAGCCTCTCTTAACACCAACCCCTACACCAGCCCTGTACACTTTGCAATGTCAGAAACAGAACCAACTCTACAACTGGCTCCCCCTTTTCCCCCCTTCCCTCTTTTCAACACTCCATGGCCTAATCTACCTTAAATTCATCCATGTAATCCATGACATCTACATATAGGCTCTCTGTTTCCAGATTCCTCAGCCCCATCCTATCCCTGCTAGCCTTCAACTTTATGTAAGCATTTCTCCCTGCAGAAGGCAGTCATCTTCTTAAGTCCTGCAAGCTTTGTAACATCTGGATTTTTCCTTCCTACTTTACCTTATCAGCCTTGGGGAACAATAAATCAGGTGCTAGATGATTAAACTATTGAAGGACCCCAAGATAACCATACCATTTCCTCCATGGTAGCAGGCCCTTTGGTTCTCAGCCGAAGTGTTTCTCTCCCTCTGGGGATTTTAGCCTCTGGCAAAGTTCCACCTTTGGACCTTGGTTCCAGCTTTTCTGAAGACAAAAGAAACAACAAAAAAAAAAGGAAAAGAGTACCAAACAAAACTAAGTATATGGTACATCAGAATATGATATATTTGCTTTGGCTATTACATTACCTTCACTTTTTATTCTAATCAAGATCTAGATGTATGTAAAAATTTAATTATAAAAATTAACTGTATTCTAAGTATAGCTTTGCTGACAGTTTCTTGTCTTCAAACTTTCACATCTGCTTGACTGCACTGAAGCTAGGACTTCCACTAACCAATATACCTTTGCAGGCCTATTGCACTCAACGCCATAGGTGCACTTTGTATAATTTTATTTCCCTATTCTACAGAAAAGTAGAAGTATTTATTACTTAATATTAGATAATGGCTGAAGTCATCAGCCAAACGCTGATTTATCCTGGTCTTTACAGGCAGACTCTGTAGCAGGTTTAGCATTGCAACATTTCCATCTTTCACTGGTGCAATGGTGCAAGCACCGCTGCTAAACAGGTCATGATGAGCCACATTGAGTGGAGCTAACAATTTGATTACTAGCAGTCACATAGGTGAAATGTCTGTAAGTAGATCTGCAGGAGTTTTTCTACTGGTTTCACCGAGGTCATGATTTCACACCTGATAAATCTCTACCAAGAAAAGTTTACCCAAAGTGTTCTTTACCTGAATTCAGCTTTCCTCCTTTAATCTTGGGTAAGGGCACCCCAGTTAGTAAATGGAGTATGGAACCATTTAGGATTTGGCTTCCTTCTTCTAGGACATAATTTTACATTCAGGAGTGGCAAGGCTTTAATTTACTTACTGACATGGGAGTTACATAGTTAATCTAGAAAGAGCTAGAAGAGAGGAGATGACTTTGCAGAGCTGTTTTTAACTGTGCTCTTTTCTCTACCAGATTATTCCTCCTCTTAACAGCAGGCCTTTCTAATAAGCTCTCCTTGAAGGCAAGGTTTTAACATGCTATATTCATTTTGCCCAGGTAGATTCCAACTCATCATTCTTGCATAAGTAGTCAAAAATCCAGATTATTCTGCCGAACAAGTCTTGAAAAGTAAATTTTAATTGCTTTTATTTTAACAAATAGATATGGCCCAGTCTACTACATATATACTTAGGATCAATAAGTTTCTTTAATCCTTTTATTGCTTCAAGGACAGTTTAAAACATCCTTAAGATTGTCATCATTTCTGCTAGACTTGTTTCAAAAAGTCATTCCTGGTACAACATACATCTTTTTCCAGTTTTGTCACCATCAGCACCTTAAAACTCACGACCTGACAAGCTTTACTCGCAATACTTTAGCCCAAAGCTCTCTGGCCATCACAGAAATCACTTTTCACATTCACATAATTTAAATTTAGAGTTTGTGTTATGCTGCCTTTACTTAGTTTCTATTAATTTTTCACCAATTTGTAGAGGGCCAGCTTGTGACTGGTAAGGACCGATCTTATTCAGACAAGCCTTTAATTCTGTGCTACAAGCCTTGCCTGGAGTAGCTGAGGCACTCTGTGTGCACGTGGAAGAAAGATATCCAACCAGTAAATTACATTTATTTCACATTCTGCTGGGAGGAGGAAAAATAACAGTAATTTCACATACAGACTCGTCCCTTATTTCTATGCCCTCACAAACTTGTGTTGAAACTAACAGGAATTCAGCACCTACTTCTCCAGCAGGATCTGGATCTTGTTTGTCATCTGCTCTGGGGCTATTCTCAGCATGCTGCAGCTTAAACACTGTCTTGAATAAATTTGTGCCTAAAGTCTAACTGCACCTAAGGCTAGAGGCTGGATATTCTAACCTATTGGGCGCTGCAACTTGTAAATTAATTTCTGCAGGGTAAAAAAATAACATGCATCTTCCAAAAATCTATCTGAAAAGCTCTGATCACCTCTTAAGTCAATGTCAGATAAAAGGTATTGTCATGGAATTAGCAGGTTTCCTTCTCTACATCACAAGCAGACTAAAAGGTATCTTATCTTAATCACCCGACTAAAGTAATTACTATTAAATAATGGCTGAAGTTATCAATCAAATGCTGATTTACCCTGATCCTTACAGATTATGTAACATTTAGCACTGAATGCAACTTAGAGACCCATATTAAAAAGGTATTGCTCTATTACTAATTGCAATACTATGCATATGTAATACTACTTTAGCGTAATGCATAACATACACAACTTACACCCAAACGCATTAGAGATTAGCTCATAACCCTCATTCTTCACAGAAACACCAAAAGCCAAAAGAAACGTTCAAATTTCTCTCATTTTCAATTTCTGCTGCTATTCTGACACCAAGTGTCAAGACTGGTGTATGACAGCAATTGTAAACTACTAACAGATAAAAAAACGATTTGAAAAATAAACATTTCAAACTTTTGCTGCTGTGGTGAAGATGGTGATTTTTAACTTGCTGTTAGTACAGGCATGCACAAGGACTCATATACACTTATAATTTAGCAGTATTTTGAAGTTTTTATTACAGAAAAATGATACATGGTTTGGGAGGGGATATAAAAAATTGGGAGAATAAAAAATGAAAACTCAGTCTCTCTTTTTTTTTTTTTAGTTTACCACATTGATAAAATCAATATACATAACAATTAGCAGTAGGTATGCATTCCTCCCGTATAAGTATCACTTTCTCATAGCATGCAGGTGGTAGAGACAGAGTGTTGCCTTACTGCTCTCTTCCCATTCTGACTGTACCTCCTGCATGATTAGAGATCCACAAAATAGCTGGGGCGAGCAGGCAGGCGTGCAGCAAAGGAGACGCTCTAGGGAATCCCAGACAGTGTTTTCCGCGGTATCCTTCTGCATTAGAGAGTGCAGTCCCCAGTAAAGGCTTCAGAAATAGAAAAATCCGACACACAGATGAACAGGGATTACGTATCAAGAAAGGAAAAGAGAAGAGGAGGTTCAAGGATCAGCGCATTAGTGAAGCAATCTGTGCTTTAAAACTGTGCCTGTGAGACAATTCCTGCGCTTATTTCGTACCATCATATGGTGGGGCAAAGGAATCGAGCAACTGAGACTCAGGCTGGGGCAGCCCACACCAGGATGACCACTGGAGAAAGCAAGATGGAAGAAAATCCATTCATAAATTTCCCACTTCAAAGAAAAAAAAAAGAAAAAAAAAGAAAGAAAGAAAGAAAACCCCACACTTTTGCATCAGTTATGCTACCTTGGGTGGACACCTGGCTGCAATCTGAAAACAAACTTACAGTGCAGTGCAGTGTTGGGATTTCAATATCCAGTGAGCAATGTGGACAGTCAGGTCACTCACCAAATGCTTTCATGGGCTCTACCAACTCCAGCTTAAACACCTGGTCTTTCTCCAGATCTTTTAGCATTTTGGCAACTTCATAATGCCGACGATCTGACACATTTTTTCCATTTATAGTCTCTATGTGATCACCCACGCAGATGATTTTGGTTCGGTCCATAAGGCTACCTTCTTTGATTCGCTATTGTTAAAAAAAAAAATTAGAAACATTTCTTTAAAAGATAAAGAGGTGACACCGCAGTTTCAAGAATGTCAGTTAACAACATCAATAGCATTGAGCATTTCATAAAATGTGTTTCAGGAAGCATTATTTTTCAAACAAAGTATTTTAATAAGCATTGAATATAAAATCAACAGGAAAAAAAAAAGAATGCAATCATACTTTAGAAATTAAGGCTTCTGAATAAGCTAAATTTTTGTGCTTTAAAACTGAACCCAAATGTGTCAGTAATGTGAATGTTTAATTGAATTTGGGGGGGTTATTTTGAT
The DNA here is from genome assembly GCA_008921705.1 of Burhinus oedicnemus. Classification (NCBI taxonomy): domain Eukaryota; kingdom Metazoa; phylum Chordata; class Aves; order Charadriiformes; family Burhinidae; genus Burhinus; species Burhinus oedicnemus. The sequence continues at coordinate 3,612,437 of VFFE01007836.1, forward strand.
TCGATAGTTTGACAAGCATAGGAACAGAACTTTTCTCTTTTCAAGTATGGTCCAGGGACATGAAAAAAAATGCGTGTGATATGCTAAAAAATGACATACTATAAAGGGCTAGTCTTAATAGTCTTAGTAGCATAGACCCATCTACGGTGACAAAACTTCTACCATTTTCCTTATTAAGCTATACAGATGCATATTAAAGTATTTCCTCTGAAATAATAACAAAGAATAATAAATTCTTCTAAATGCCATCTCATGGAATACAAATGGTCTAAAGGTCATAAAATGTGACAGAAGTTAGTACTGATAGTTTTTGTGAAGTGGAATTTAAAAAGTGAGAAACACCCCAATCTTTAAAAGATCTCTATGATTTATTGAGTCAATTAAAGGACACTAAAAATTTCAGTGATTCTGTTTATTGTTGTTATATGCTGTCGTATTTGTTTATCATGTGCCTAAGTCATGTGAGCCGTTATCCTATGGCTATTTAATAGAAAAGCTACGACATAGTAGAATACCTTGTATTTTGTAGAGATCTGAATTTCATTCCAATTTCTTCCTGAATAGCGTACTTTTCAATAAAGACTGATGTTGTTCAGGCCAACTTTGAGTGAGATAACGGTGAGACAAGGGAGATAAACATATCACCACCTACTACTATACCACCTAGCCCAGCTGCATAACTATCTCAGAAACCTGCTTCTAGTTTATGTGCGCACGTCTGAGCCCACATATGTGCCTCCATCTGAGAGAGTCAGTGGGAAGTGTGATAGTGCTCAGTGTCCTATAATGCACTGCAACAATTTTTAGCTTCAGGCTGAGTTTAACTCTTTCTAGCACTTTTTTCTTTAACCTAGATTAAAACCAAAAAGAAGCCTCATGGTGAAGAGGGGGGATACCGTACACACACTAGAAACCAGGTCCCAAATGCATTTCTGTTACCAGATGCCAGGATTCAAAACTGTGCCCACCAGACTTCAATTAATGTTTAGTCTACATGTTAAATTCATTCTCATTTAGCTTTTCTTCACTTGGATCCTAATACCGAAACTGTTTAAGTAATATTCACTGGCTCTTATTTGTGTCATATCAAATATTTTTTAGTGACTTAGTTTTTATCATCACTCCAAGTTAACTGACCAGAGACAGCCAAGCTACATTGTCACAGTAATTAAGATGCAATTGATATGCCTCTGTTTCTAGTGCAATACAGTCCATTTAGAAGCTAGGATCTATATTTCCTACACAATGCCTAAAATTAATTGCACCACCCCATTTTATAATGTCTCCTTACGCACCAGTCAATCTTGCTTCAAATTCTACTGTTATTCTTTGAATGGCTAATTTGATTCCATGATACAGCTTCCCATCTGGCCATGTACCCAGAAAACAAATGTGTGAAAGCAGAGTGACACCAAGTTTTGTTCTTAGTAAGGCAAAGCAACATTAGATTTCATAGGAAAAGAACCTGCAGTTCAGAGAGTCCGGTTTAAAAACCGGCCGGGTTACCTATCAAACCTAGAAACGACCCTGTTATTCAAAACACAATAAAATTACTACAGCCCATAACAGTTTTCAACAACACATGGATAGGTTAATTTAATATTAATTGATAATCAATAATAGAACATAGTAACAATTTTTCAAGGAAAGTAAATACATAAACAAAAATAATTCTATCAAACTTTAGAGACAGTCTTTGCTTAGTCATTTACCTAGACCACCAAGTATAAAAAAGATGCAGCTTTTAATTTGCATGTGCATTTTCTATGCTGTTTTAAAAAAATCCATTAGCTAAACATGCAAGAGCAACAAAGCAAGCTCCTAGAAACTCCTTTAAACTGATGTATTTCCACAAAGACGGCACCATTTTCATTATACTGCTTATTAGACCAATACAAGGACAATGACGTATAGTTCAGACAAGTTTTATACAATCTACTGGAAATTACAGCTTGTCTTGGTAACGTGGTGAGGGTTTTCCAGTCTGCTCCAGTTATGCAGTGGTCTGTGCGATGGCTTTTCTCTCTCTCCATGTTAGCACAGAGAGTAACGCTCTGCGCACGCGTGAACTTTAATTGCTGAAGGGCTGCTTTCAATGCCTTCTTTTGAAATACCACATAAGCAGCAGCATGACTGAATGTTAGGGGCTGCGTGGATGCTACCACTAGAAATTCAGACTTCTGTGTCTCTAAACAGAAAAATGAGGCTATGATTTTGCCAAACTGCTTGCTGAAGCCTCCTCTGCATCTCGACTTTCTCAAGCGTGACCTCAATCACATTTTTCCACAACAAAGACAAGCAAACCTATTTCTAAAGCACATCTTGTTTTATATCCATGGTAGCTAAGGAATGAATAGAGAATACAACCTCTCCATACAAGAAGCTCTGTTTACACTAGCAATGAGAATAGCGATTGAGACAGCAGTAATCAAAGATAATTGCCAATGCCTCACTAATAATAGATAATTGGAGTAGATTAGAGCAAAGCATCTAAAAAAGGCAGAAAATGTAATTAAGGTTCCTAATAGTCTAGCAAGAAGGGTAGCATCATTTCCTCAGCCTCTACTTGTCTCAAAACATACTATCTGAAGGTCATATAGAAGAGGAGGAGGAAAGTAATTATGATTAATATCTTGTACATGTTACTGCCTATAGTTGCTAGTCAAGTTGATTCTGGTAAATTATGTTAATCCATATCCTTAACACCTTTTAACTCATCCTACCTATCAAAGGCAACAATACTGGAAAGCTGAAAAAGCACCATACTTGCACCTATTCTTGTAACACAAAGGCTGAGAACCGTCATAAAGACTGAAAGAACTTGATCTCATTATCACATGAGTGACAGACGTTCTATAAGCACCTAATGAATGACATCAGAAAATCACTTCAAAAAAAAAGAGAGGGGGCAGAAGCAAGCAGTATCTAACACCTACCACCTCAGGGTAGGTCAGAAAATACAATGGTCACATTGTAAAGCTGATACACATTACAGAAGCAATGAACAAACGAACTAATTTTGAATGACACGCAGCACAGAAATAGCTGAACTAATTTTGAATGATGTACCTAAAGAAAAACAACTTTATTTTTTACTTATCATATATATAATAATAAAAGATTTTATAGTTCTAAAGGATCATCAAAACAGTAATTAAACTGTTATAGTAACAGAAGCTTCTATAGAACCAAATATTTCACTGGTTATTAAATTTACCTTTATAAACGGACAGCCAGTTCCATTGTCTGTAATGGTAAGCCCAAGCACATCATCAGTTTTAAGAATTTCCACTTCTTTTCGTTGTCCTTTTATGTGGGCAAATATGAAATCTTCAAGGCCAATTTGTGCACCTAAGAGCTTGTCCATATCAGCTTTATGAGTGTTCAAAGTGCAAAACATGATCTGTGCAGGAGGAAAGCAAACACATTATCTTTAAGTTTAATGGTATATTAGGTATAGTGAGCTCGGTAGGAAGATAAAAGGAGAGCGTAGCTCTGGCCTCTCGGACAGATCCAGAGCTGAAATGATGATTATGCTCCTTCTCCAGCTGCCCCAGGAGAGGTGACAGTCTCCATCCACGCACATGACAGGAGGCATCAATAGCTCAAACTCTGCAGATAAGCGCTGGCAGGGAGCGCAGGAGAGGGACCCATCTGTGTGAGCGGCCTCTCACGGCCTGTCCCAGCACGCCAGCTCTGACACAGGCATCTGGAGCTAGAGCAGAACAGCTTGTTCCAGAGGTCAGAGTGAGCAACCCAAAGAGCCACCACCATCTTTCGCTTCATCATTCACCCACCTCAAATGCCACAGGATTCAAACATCACCAGGAACTGCTTCAAAATGTTAACTGCTTGAAAGCAGTGCCATGGAAAAAAGGGAGCTCGTCACAACAATAACGTCAGGAGAAAGCATGAAATGGTTTTTTATTGCTCCACATGTTCCACCATTAGCTCAGAGCACGTTCTCTCCAACAAGCTTGCTTAGTTTCCTACCCTTCCTCCTTCCTAAGTGGGGGTCACCTCTGTTCCAGCATGAAATGGTTTTTTATTGCTCCACATGTTCCACCATTAGCTCAGAGCACGTTCTCTCCAACAAGCTTGCTTAGTTTCCTACCCTTCCTCCTTCCTAAGTGGGGGTCACCTCTGTTCCAGCAAATTTTTTCTTCGTAAATCAGCCTTTATGTGGGATTTCCCTTCAGCACTGAGTGTTAGGCACTCCTTTTTCTCCCTACGCTTATACTAGCAGTTCTTTAACAGGGAGGTTTCTTGTCCTGGGCGTAGGCAGGATGAGACGAACCCAGCTGTACTGCTCGGGGCGGAGAGAGTCCTTTTGCCCACCATGGAGCTGCATGGAGGAATTTGGCCAGTCCGGGCAGGCTTTGGGCTCTCTGCTTTTTGAGTACAGGCTGTACTTAACAGCCTAGCCAAAAAAGAAAAAAAAAAAAATAACAAAAAAACCCCAAACCCAGTGCTCCTCCTCACAGCTAGAGTAGCTACACCTGCCCGACTCCTTCCCAAGCTGCAGCTGGAGTGGAGGGGGGGACGGCCCGCACAGCCTTCTCCTGGGCAGCAGCCAAAATAGAGAAACTCTGCGCTCCAAGAGAAACTTGGAGAATCCCTAAGATCTGCTTCACTGAGGCAAAGAGCAGCCCTAAAGACCGTCTTTCACATGCAACCTGGAAGTGGGGGAAGAGGAGGACACTTGCCACCCCATTTGGCCCTCCAGCACAGGTGGCAAAGCCACAGCTGCCAACCATCAGGCAAAGGCTCTGCTGCCAGCAGGACACACGTGGCTCTGACGGAACAAGAGATAAAAGCAGATACTTTTCTATCCCCTCCTATATCTGCTGGACAGTATTTTCCTTCAGAGCACACCTTGGACCCCCCTTGCAGCCCACGGCCCACACCAGCTCCAAATTAGGAAGTGGAAAAGGCAGTGCCAACACATGAAAAGAAGTATGCGGTGGGGAGCTGGCCTAGCATTTGAGGAAAAACAGCAGCAGGATGTCGCTCAGTGTCCTTCATCTTTGCTCCTGCTCTCGTGGCAGTCCCCGGGGAGCAGCGGGCCAGGCCAGCTGCCCCAAAACCCAGGCACAGGCCTGTGTCCACAGGCTGCCGAACCCCCCGGTGCTTCGCTGGAAATGCAGGGTCTCCTTCTGCCTTCCCGGCTTCCCTCACTACACTTGTAAAAGTTACAAGGTTTTCTGCACCAGAACACTTCAAATGCCGTTTCTTTCCCTCTGGCATCACTGAATGACAGCAGAAAAATTCAAACGAAAGTCACCAACCTACTAAAATCTATTCCAGGTCAAATGAGAGGTGAATATTTTTCCTAATGTATTTCACAGAGAGTATTTCAGTTTCTGAAGCTTTCTAGAGCTTAGATTCTACAACTCTGGGGGCTTGGGTTGGAAAAATATGGAAGTTTAGTAGTGAGATGGTGTTTCTTGATGAGGGGGAGGTCTTGTTTAGTTGTTGTTCTTTTTTAAAAAACAAACAAAAAAACCCTACACCAAAACCGCCCTACTTTAAAGGCTAATTGCTTATCTCATATAATCCACCAAACCTCCACTGCAATCTAACACCTTACCTTAACAACGACAGTCGTAACAGCACACCCTTAACACACCTTAGTTTGATTCTCTCAGGTAATGCAAAGGTTTTCAGTAAACCAATACTCGAGCAGTAACATCATCTAGAGAAATTCAGCTGGTTTTAAGTAGAAAAATAAATTTTATTTTATAAATAATAATCATCTCTAATCATCAGCTTTTTTTTTTTTAACCAAGAAGGTTCAATTCAAACAGACTATATGAAGTTCACGTATACATTTTCAGTTCTCTCCCAAGCTACATAATTACTTGGCCGGTTTACAACTGCAACTCAGTTCTTGTTCTTAACGATGAACAACAAACACTGTGTCTTTACATTTTAGATATTAGCATCCTTCATCTGACCTTGTCAAACAGACAATCATCTAGTAACTACTCTCACACCTTTGAATAGATAAAATTGGCAACAGAGCAGAAATGTGATATTTAGAAACTCGATCCAGAGTTTCTCTTTTTAGCCCTTCATCTGGATGGCATTCCTGCTACAGCCTATAAGTCTGCAGAATTTTCTGTGAGTCAGTTCTGTGCTAACCACAAGGCTGAGAGAGCATCAGACAGTCAAAAATAAAACTTAAATCATTCTTTATCCTTTTTAGTGGACAACTGCTTTTTCTCAGAACAGATATATGCAAAAAGTAATGTACTAAAAATGTATCTACCCAGGATAATATACAGTTACACCATCTATCAGTTACAGCACAGCTTTATTTGTACATGACTGAGACCTGTCAATTCAAAAATTATATTTTTTTGTAAATTTTACATGTTTAATATAGGTACCTAATAACGGCTTATATACTTAAATAATTAAACAACAGCTACTATAGTACACCTTCCATTCACTCTAAGTTTGGTATATTTTTGTTAGTTATTTTCTTACCCAGAAACGAAGCAAGAAAAAAATTCAATGTGCAATTTTCATTGTTGTCTTTTCTCTCCCTCCTTACCCTCAGTTTTCCTATGCATTTGCTCTTTAACTCAGCATACCAGTGCTGTGACATTTCATGCCAACTTCAGCAAGATATTATAAACCGTAACTGTTACATCAGTCAGGAAGTATCTAGGATACCTCCTTCACTGAGGGAGTTATCTCATGCAGCACACAGAACAAGGAAATTCCATTCGGCTGGCAGGGACAGCGGCCTTATGCACAACCTTATAAAACAGATTTGTCAGATAAGATTACCGACAGATTATTCCCTGCAGCAGTATTTTCAATAGGAAGAGACTTTTTATTAGCCAATAAAAACAGGGCTACACCGTGCGTTATATAAAGAAACAGTATTAGCTGAGAAAAAGAGGGTTACGCTCTGTGTTATATAAAGCGTATATGCAGTACCATATTGCATATCCTGTACATCAATCACATTCTCAGCTTCCATATTAAGCCTACACCTTGAGAAGAACTCAAAAATAAGTTGACTGATAGATGACATACTCAGAAGCTATTAAAAGTGCTTTTAAAAATCAGTAGATCTCAGATAACTTTACAAAGGAGATCATAATCACTTTCTCTACTTGAGACGTGGGGAAATGGGAATTCTACTTCTGAGCAAGATGTAACACCCACTGACATATTTCCCTACATACGTAGGCGTCATTACATCAAGAAATCACCAACGCACTTTCTAGGTACCTTACTCATTTTATCCTCCCTGAGGAGAATGTGCGAGCCCTGACTTGCTGCAGCAAGAGGAAGAGTAACCAAGTCCTTCAGGTTCTAGTGTGCTTTTGGTACTCTATCAGGTATGAAACTTTGCCTCCCCAAATACATTCAAAGGACTATAAAATAAGCATTCAGTGCTTTATTGTTCTTTTTTTAAACCCAGAGCACACAAGAATTACAGTGTAAGTTCTTCCATACAGCTTAAAAGGATTTGACAAACAGACCATTAACACAGCAGCAAGCATCACGCCTAACCCGGGTGTGAAATCTAAGCACTGCTTAGGGGAACAGCAAGCAAACAATTTGTTGCCATAGGGTTGGGAGGAGGTGGTTTGTAGGGAGTGTTAAGTTTGTTCATTTAAAGTCTTCAATCTGTAGGCGAGATTACGAACAATTTGTTTCAACAGATAAGCATATATACTCTAAAACTTTGAACATTTTGATGATGAGTATTTCACAAGCTGACCCTTTTCCCTAACCTCCTGAAATACACTTCAGATTTTTTCTTGTTATGAGGTCACTTTTATTCAGAAACCTACGTTTCAGCAGTGGCTTATTTTTCAGTATTCTTTCATAAAAGTTTAAATTGAATAGGTTTAAATCAAACGTTTCTGTGAAAGTTTGATGTGGCACAGCCTGACGGTATACGTAAGTGTTTAGCATGAGGGGGCAAGGCTCGTGGCACAGCAGCCCAGGCACAGACTCGGCAGCTCAACTCTGGTTACCGCCGAGACAGAGGGAGCTGCGTTTCTGCCCTTGGCGCTACCAGGAAGGTCTCCCTTCCCCTGTATTCCCCTTAGGAAGCAAAATTCCTTCCACCCTCAGGAAACCCCAACCCCCATGGGCTCCTGAGAGACACACCCGCTGAGCATTCAACTGACCTCACCAGCCCCACCATACTGCACCTTCCAAAGCAAACAAAATAATCAAAATTGCAAATTACGAGTACACAAACTGGAAGTTCATATAGCATCTGTGGTTTACCATTCGCTTCTCATCTGATGAAGAAATAGCCCTGCTACAGCTGGACTTTAATATCCGCATTCCCCGTGCCCAGTTAGCTACCTTGAGTACTTCAAAGCCCTACCACGTGCTCTCACAGGAGCACACCACCACCAAATGCTTTAACAGACCTACATTGTCCTTTGGTCAGCCCTCATTTATGTGTCATACGGGCTGCACTTAGCACTTTCACCCTTACAGGGAGCACAACATTCCCAGGTACGTTTCCCGATAGTCACAGTGGAGCCACCAAGACCACAAACAAATACTTCTCCCAACTACTTTTCCTACTTCATCCTCTATAGGAAAAAAGAGGGAGGTACTCCTGTTATTTATGCAAGTAGAAACGTACAGGTAACTGTGGACGGGTTGTGTTGTTAGTTAAGAACTGCATCTATTCATACTTTTTTTTAGCTCTGTGCTTCCTTGTTGAAACCCTGTTGAAAAAATCAAGTTAAAAGTCAAGAACAATGTGATCTACCTCAAACAACACTCATGTTAATGACACAGGCAATCCATTGCTAGAAGCCACCTTCACTCCTCCTCCCTGTGGAAAGGACATTCACGTTGGACCAGGAAAAGAAGAAATGCCAGTCATGGTGAAAGGCAGAGGGGTACACAGAAATGCAGGCTGAATGTCAGTTTCAAAAGGGATAACCGATATATATATTCACCGAGGAAGATGGATGAAGAATAAAATACCTAGACAAGAAAAGATGAGTACAGGAAAAGCCTCAGAAAGCTGCTGTTACGGCTCACTGCTTCATAGATGCCTAGCAAACATGATAGGAGCGAAGGAGCGTCCCCTTTGAAGCTATACCTGGTCTTGTTCTGCCCGCATCCTACCCTACTCACGATCCAGGTCTGCACAGAAGTTTTTGTCAGTGTCTGTCCAACAAATACTGTGTTTTATACAAGCTTTGCTCTGTCCCTGTTGGCAGTCAATCACAGATCCTGGAAAGGATTCTCCAGCAGAAGCGAAACTCAGCTGGTCCTACGAGATGTGATACAAAGAAGAAACGAGGTGCTGTAACCACGTGGAGTCAAAAGGAGAAGCGACAGATTGCAAGTACAGCTCATCCCAAACTGTACTAAAACACTTCAGTAGGAACTTACCCAAGAATCCATACCCTTGCCTACACTGCAGTAAACTCACATATCGTATTAAATGTATGCACTTCTGCGACAGTTATCCAAATGCTCTCTACACTGAGCTCTGCTCCTCACCGCCCCCCCCTCACCCCCCATGCTATTTTCCACCTCAGTCACCACAGGGCAGAGATCTCTGTGATAGTACCTGTTTCCGAAGGCATTCCGGTATCACACTGCCCGCAGGCTTCAGCATAGCCAGGTCAGTGAAACTTTCCTAGACAGGTAATACCTACAAAGTGGCATTCAAGTACCTCAGTGTCTTTCAGTTTGATGAGGTGTAGCTTCTGCCATTAGTCTTTACACCAGACCGTCTGCCCAAACCCAGCTTTAATTAATAGACAATACCATTTAAAATGTCTAGTCTTTTCTTCCAACAAGCTCAGCAGTTGCTAATAAATTCACGTTTCATGGCATTCCTTGCCATTCACTGATCTATCCTACTTTATCTTGTCCTTCCAAAATTTTGTTGCAAGACTTTCTGGTCCAGGTTCTTTACTCTGCTGTGCCACCTTTCCACCAGTAAATATTTCTGATCGTTATTTTCATTTTGTACAACTTAGTTTCTTAAACCCAACTGAATTTCTTGAGTAAACAATTTTAAGTTCAGTGCCTATAACTCAGCAATAATACTCCTTCCATTTTTACCAATAAAGCACATTTTTTTTTAAGAAATAGGAATGGAGCAGCAGAGAGAAAAATAGAAAAGAAGAAACTTCCCTAGTTTAGCACAAGGCTGGCAATAGATGCCCATGAAACCTGTGGTACCTTTGGGGGTGTCAGATTATAGATCTAGCAGGAGAAATGGGAGCGCGCCATTCATACAAAATTGAATTTCCTGGTGAACGCTGTTCTTTGTCATGTCGGCGGAGCCAAAAGATCAGTAACAAAAGTTCAACAGTGGAAAAAAAACTAACATAGAAGATAATCTGGCAATTATGAGAACTTGAGAGTAAAAGGTATAACTGGGGATGGAACAGAACAAAAGGGGAACAGCAGCTCAGTATGGAAAGAAAACAGAGAAGCAGAAGGTCAGCAAGCAGCCGGGAAGGTCTGGGACATGGGTGCATTGGCTGGCAGCGGTACTGGTACTTCTTAATTACTTAATGCAACAGCGACTGGTTAAACTGTATTCGCTGCTACAGCCACTTCGCTTTTACAATTTACCGTTTGAAACGCTGCTAGGTCAGGCCACAGCAGACTCTCAGAACAAAGTCTGTAGCAGGGGTCTTTACTACTTGAAAAGAGCCAGCTACGGACCAGAAAACAGGCCAAGCTGGATGGACAGCCACACGCAGCCCGAAATACCGAAATGTTAGCGCTCGTTTCAATTTGCCACTCAGAGGTTAAGGTTCATGGAACCACGTAGGAAGAACTTGATATGGCCACTACCTTTTAACTAAGAGAAAACAATGCATTTACAAACACAAATGAATCATTATCCAAACAATGTTTAAAACTTGGCTCAGAAAAAAAGATCAAAAAGGCAGCAGAGTTTAAAAAAAAAAATCCTGTTACAGATTTAAATAGCCTCACTCAAACAGCCTTTTAAAAGTAATTACCTGGCAAAGCAGAAAACTTTCCAAGCATCACATTCAGCTGGAATTTTAAAATGTAGTCAGATTTAAAGCATTTATAATCCCTGTGGCCTTCATTCTGGTTATTTACCCTCATGAATCCATTGTTTGGTTTTTTGGGGTTTTTGTGTTTTGTTTTGGGTTGTTGGTTTTTTTTTTGGTTTGGTTTGGGTTTTTTTGGGGAAACTGGAACAAATCACTCCAGTCAATAATTCCTGCACTGGAAATATTTATTCCACTCAGCTGTAATACAAATGGTTTGACCCGGTGGTTAAGAGTTGTGGTAAACAGCAGGCTGGCAGCAAGTTAACCAAGGCACTTGAGATATTTTGGTTAAAAGGTCCCGTTTTTCCATGTAAAAGTTAAGTGCGCTTATGCTCATATCCTTTCCCGTACCGTAATGCTCAGTCCGAACTAGCAAAAGGAAATTTTTTCCCCCCCAGAAAGAGAAAATAACCACGTCCACAAAAGTTTGGGGAAAAAGAACAAAACAAAACAAACGGAAAAACACCCCAAAACCCGCCCACCGGCCGTTATAGCGCAGAGCAGCCCCCAACTCCTTTCTGCGCCCCTAAGACCCGCGGAGCAGCGCCCGGTGCCCGGCGCGGCGGGTCCTACCTCGGCGGGGTCGATGCCGAAAGCCTCGGCGATCTTGGCGTAGAGCTCTCGGGCGCTGCCGAAGCCCCCCACGCGGCCCGTGGGGCTGCCGTGCGCCAGCTGCGTGTGGAACTGCAGCCGCGACGCGCTCGCTAAGGGGGCCGGGGCCGCCGCCGCGGGGGCCGGGGCCGCCGCTTCGCTCTCCACCAGCTTGGAGGTCTCCTTAGACTTGTCCTTCTTCTTGCTCCTCAGCCCCAGCGGCATCTTCCGCGCCTGTAACGGGCTCCTGCCGCCGCCGCCGCCTCCCCGCGCTGGACTCTGCCCCCGGCGCCGCCCCGCCATGCCGCCGCCAGGTGAGGCCCGGGCCCGGCGGCCGCCCCGCCCCGGCCCCGCTGCCCCGCAGCCCGCGAGAGGCGGCGGAAGGCGCCCGGCACCGGCAGCTGCCCGGCCGCGCCTCCTCCCCTGCCCGCTCTGTCCCCCGCTCCCCCGGCAGTTCGGGGGCACCGGGGCTCGGCCCTGCCCGTGCCCCCACCCCCCCTTCACCTCGGCCAGAGCGGGGTCACGCACCGAGGACCCCCACAGCCGCCCCCCCCCCCACTGCCCACCACAGAAGCCGCAACCGGCCATAACTAAAGCAGAGAAGAGAAGCTATTCGTATAAATAAATAATCCTTCCTGTCCATGATACTGGTTAAGAAGGGTTTGAGGTTTTGGTTTTTTGCTTTGGTCCCCCCCCCTAAACACACCAAGAATGCCAAGTTTGCCAAAGACTGGTATGGTCCATCTTTCAGCCAACGCAAAGACCCCTCTTCCACTTTTTTCTAATTAACTATTATATAAAGTGTACACTGTAAAGTCTATTTACATACCTTTGAAGTCTTTCCTTAAGTTGTACAAAAACCCAGATTGTAAAAAGTTTATCATCTTCCCACTCACTAGTTCAGGAATTTCTACTAAATATTGATCAGAATAGGTTTATATCCAGCATATAAAAGAAAACATGAAATATACAAGGACTTTGGCCAACTCTTGCTTATTTACCGCAACCGTACAGAGTGTACCTATAAACCTCTCAGGATTAATAAAGCAATAGCCATATAAGCAAAGTTTAAGAGGCTTCCTATTGAACTGGACAACAGCTTTGAAATACTGAGATTTAACATATAAATATTTGAAAAGTGTATTTTCTAATATGTAGTAGGTTTAAAATGTTTCCTTCTCCACCATGGAACAGAGAAACATAGTCTACAGAGTAAGTCATATGTTCACAGGTTACAGAAGACATCTTCTGTGCTCCAATATAACTACACTCACCTCAGCCGAATTGCTCCATTTTCCCTGATGTACTGAAGCCACTCGAGATGCAAAGAGTGGAAATTTCATGAGGCAATATCCAGCACTTCTAAAGGAACCTGCTATAAAGCTGCACAGAGAAGCAGCGTTGCCTTACCACATCTTCCGACTCTCAGAACAAAAAAAGACAAACCACTGGGGAGAAAAAAAAACCAAAGGGGATTCTCCTGGCACAGAGTCAAAGCAGGCTGGCACAGAGAAGTGAATTACGAGGAGGCGGCCTGGACTCAAAAGTTCTTAGCATAGCAAGTAAGAGTACCTAGAGCATCTCAGAAAATGTGTACAACTTTTAAACTGCTCATGTTGTGGGGAAAAAACGGTTTGAAGGCAGTTGGATTTCAGTCTTTCCACACGATTGTGGTAGATTTTACCGAATACTCAAAAATGCCTAACTTTTATCCAATTCTAATCTAAGACAATTGGATTCAAGATTGTTAATTTTCTAGTTGTCTCCACCAATAAAAAAACCCACCACAGAATAATCTTACCATCACACTTTAACAGTTGACTTCCCAGTCCAGTTTGAAACCAGACACTTTAAAACTGAAGATTTCTCTGAACTTGGAGAACTGTGGGTAACTTTTCCCGTTATTGGAATGCAATTCAGACAGCATGTTGGAATAAAGTGGATGAGATTGTGGTGAGATGAAATGGGAACGATTAAATAACAGTACCAAACTGTTCGTGTTCATTCTGGTATTTAGGGGGTTTTGCTGTTTTGCGATTTTAAATGAGCAATTTCTTTTAATACATGCCTTTTTCCATTTACTAATATGTATTACAAAGGAATTGGTGGCTTTGACAAGTATGTCTTGTCTCTACCAATATTGATCTCTACCAACCTTGACCTCTACCAACTCATTCCTTACCTTCTGAAAAGATAATTGAATCAATGTTAAAAAACAGTAAATACTGTTTACAGTCATTACTAATGTTAAGCATTTAATGTAAATGAAAATAGTTAAGTTTCCATACAGTGACATACAGAGGTTATGCAGATTTGAAAACTCGTGGACATTGACATAGCCCTAATTTAGATATGTGTTGCAAAACTTCCTTCAGTGAAAGTGTTAATGCTTCCATGTTTCATATGGAGATGGATGGAAAAAGACAGCTGAAGTTGTACACGGACTACACTGATCCTACTTACAGCCTGGAGGAACAGCATCAGCTTTTAACTACAGAAAGAATAAATGATGAGACCAACAGACCTGTCCAAACAAACCGAAGATCACATCGTGATCACATCGTACAGTTTAATACAAGCAGTATGGAGCATGCATACGCTATCATTATTTACATAATGTAACAGGTGAAATTAAACCTTTTTATTGTCGTAAATCAGAGGAAGATAAAAATCGCACATATGCCAAATTATTCTTGAAAGCCAAACCCAGAACTGCATCTACTGTAATTGTCATTAGCAGCCCCCAGCTCTGGCAAGAAGCTGTGAAGACGTGTTCAACACTCACTCGTCCATTACTGCTACATGTACTTATTTTTTGCTAAGCTGCAAATGCTAATTATTAATATTGCGCTGAGCACAGATTAGCAGTTTCAACCATTTAGATTTAACCAGCATAACATAGTGTTCACCGAGTCGTCTGTAGAGCTAGAAATGAGCCAGACTGCAGAGAACCTCAGAGAATAAAAACCTATAATGGACACAAGACATTTTCTGCAACTACAACCAGGCCTGCTCTCAGGCTTCCTCGAATACGTACCCACTAGGAAAATATCTGCCAACATTAGTTAGCGCACATCGAAAATAGATCATGAATCCAAATAAGCCTCCAGTAATTCAGGGTAGTTTGGATCCAAAAACTATTTAAATTTCACTTTCAGTAAGTGACATTATCAGAGAGTTAACCATTTAAATAAAAATGTTAATAATCCATTATTAGCCTTGGTTTCAGAAGCAAAAATAAATCATTTCAAAATAAAAAAAAAAAAAGGAAAAAAGGGTTTCAGTCCTTTTATCCTATGAGTAGATTGCCCACTGCAGTTTTTCCAGATTCTTCAGTTTCTCAGCCATAGTACTTCGGATGTGAGAATTGTGGCATGCAACAACCATAAAGTTTGTGGAGAAAGTATGTGGAATACAACAGTCAAGTTACTGGACATGAAATGCCACAGTGCTATACTGCAAACCAGCAGTATACAAAATTGTTTCACTACACATAAAATATACATATATACATGTATCTGTGACTGAGGCAGTTCTTACCTGCAGCCTGTATCTGTCTGGTCAACCATGTTTCAAATGAAGCAACTGCTTCAAAGAATTACTGGTATGACCAGAGAACGAAGAGCTTCTTTTAAGATACTTCAGGACCTTACCTTTTTTAGTCTAACCAAAATAAGGCTGAGGAGAAACATAGCTGGTGTTTATAAGTATCTATGATAGCATTAAATTGATATAAACTATCTAAACAAAAGATAAAAAGAAAACTGAAATTTCCTACTCATAAATGATTTTAAAAACTTTTTTAAACCATCAGAGGATACTGCAAAACAAGGCCTTTCAGTAATTTCCTCCTCTATTTTAAGACAGGAGTTCAAATAGGACTGCCTGTGACAGGAGGGGACCAAACTCCATTACCGAAACATACTGATCTTTTGAGTGTTTGTCCATACTTCATTTAGTATTCACATTTTGGCTTTGACACATAAAAATCATTAACTAGTAAAACCATCCTCTGAAAGCCCATGCAGCAGCAATAAACTGACTTTGCACACTCACTTCAGTTTTGGAATTGTGACTTCACAGTTTGTTAGCATAGGAGGAAAATAAAAATACATGGTTTTCCTGGATTGCTTGCAGAAGTGGTTCTAGGTACTTATTACACTCAGTCACAGCTTTTCTGGCAAGGGCTGCTTCTTACTGAACCCACTTTAATCAACCTTTCTTTGGATATAAGATACAAGCAGTTGAGACGGTTTTTTTTGAGCATGCCAGAAACCACTTATTCTGGGAAATGCTATATGGTATTTCAGGAGCTGGCTGGGTGGAGATTTTGGTTTTTTAATTACGTAGGGCAGCAGGAGTGTGCAGATGATAATGTGTCCTTGATAAAGCAATCAGGCATGACTAAACAAGACTGTTGTATAGCTCCTCCCTTGGGTAAGCCAGTAACTCCAGAGGAACAAAATAAGCACAGGACAGTTATACCTTCTAGACTCAAGGGGAGCAACGGTAGATCTCTACTTTCAGTCTTTAAATAAGAGAACAATTAATTGGAGGAGCCTGAAGGAAACAAATCGTGCCATCTAATAGTTCATTGCTGAGCAATTTGACAAATGCAGAGCTGAGGTTCTGTACTTCACGAGATTAGTACTGCCATTTGGCCATTTTGCATGCCAAACAGTAAGTGAATATATGAATACCCTGGTTCTATAGAATTTGTTCAGTAAGCAATATCGTAAGAACTATTAACATCATCTGCAAAAGAGGACCAGCATTTACTGGAAAATTGCCTCTTAATGATATTTACAGTAGCACATCCATGTCCCCTATTTTCTAAGTCTAGCATATAAATTCAAGTGCACAGAATTTCACCCTGAATCACAGCAAATTTCACTGGTGCAGCAAAACCTGTTCTACCCCCAAAGTACATTACCAGTGAGTCAGACTAGCACTAAGATGCGCAAGCTAGGAGGGAATGGAATGCATTTCGTAATTTTACTGACTTCAATTCATGAGCTTCAGTTGCCTAGTCACCTCCAGACCTTCTTAGAAGCTTCATCAAATACATAAAGTAATAAAGGGGGCCAGGAGAACCTGTCAGCACGAGAGCTGTTATAACCACTACAACTTGGACCTCTGTAAGTGGATCCCTATGGGAATGATACTGTTGAAGTCAGGGGAATCTACTCCGGATCTGGCAGAGAGTACTTTTCAAATGCAAGACTGACCAGATGTTCACAAATATACTTCTGTTCTTCTCCACAATCATCTGAGTTTAGTGTCTCCCCCTTCCATTGTGCATTCCACTCTTTCTGCCATCTGATACTACAGATACCATTCAGTCACACACATCATTCTCTCAAAGGCCCCTCTATGAAGTACTTGCTCCTGGATAATTCTGTCAGCCAGACACACAGATCATCACCAAGTATGCAAGTGCCTAAAGCAGTGAAATAACACAGTCTGTCAGGACAGCATGAGAAACATTATGATTAACCAGCCTAGCACCTTTTAAAATCAGTTGTCCATGAACAGAGCAAAGCCCTTACAAAGGCTAAGGACTTCACTCCTTTAGCTCAGTAGCATCCCAGATATGCAGTTCCTAAAATCACATTTTAAGACTGCATCATCATATTAGCGAGACCAAGTCATTGGGGAGCCGCAAAAGCACCATAAGGGTGTAAAGATGGGGAGGGGTGGGGGGGTGTTATAGGACTAAAATATTTTGAAAGACTCAAGGGTTATAGGCTAAGAATAAAATAAAAAAAAAATAATAAAAATGTAAACATGTTGAGGATCATAGAGCCTTAACTAAAGGCCAAGGAAAATGAGGTTTGGAAACCACTATTGTTTTCCTCTCCCAATGAAAACTAAATGCCAGCCACCTGCATCCAGTATGTCTCAAAAAAAATAATATTAACGCAGTGTGACTCATTAATATGGGAAGCTTAGTTTATGCAAGCACAGGGCTAGTGGCACTTACCAAGAAGTAGAACTGATTCTTGGCCAAATACAACTCCATTTCCAGGCTGATGATTTATTTTGGAATAAGCCCTCCAAAAAAAATAACCCATAACTCTTAACAGATTATGCAGTCAACAGTCTCCCTCCAGTCTCTAGGCAAAACTATGCAAAGTCAAGAATTTCATGGCACACTGATACCCGTGGACAGCTCAACCAAGGTCTTTAAAACCAAGCCAGCTATAGACATTTTCTTCACCCATGCTTTGGCTCCTTGGCATTGAAGGTACAACCAGTTCAAGAGCTTGAATTATTTGCTGCACTATGCATCAATCTGATGGATGTCTCCTCCCTATGCTTGGCTTTTTGGGAAGCAGACATGGATACTATTTTGAGCATTTACTAAAAATACTAGAACTATCACATCTGAGAATCAGAACACCGATAATCTCATTTGACTGATCATCATAATACATATTGCTCATCTTCAACACTGTTTGTGAGGTTTGGACTGAAGGTCATATTAAAAATAGGAGTGAATACTAGAAGAGGACATACAAATGAGAGAAAGCTTCCACCCTATGAAAGGCAAATGGAAGTGAGTAGACACAGTGTTATAAGATGAAGGTGGTAAGAACAACATTGGAGACCCAACCCCAGTCACAGTCTGTAACTTCCATAACAAAGTAAACAAGTCAGGACTCAAAACCAATTCAAAAACACATCATCTGTTCAACACACCATAAATAGGCTTCAACAAGTTTCCAGCATAGATAATACAAAAAAGGCTCAGTGGAAGAGTGGAATACTAATCCCCATGAAAGCCTGCTCTGGAGCAATCACAGAATAAGACTGGATGGCAGAAAGGAGAAATGGTTGTAATGTAGCTTGCCCTGCTCTTCCAACAGCTTGGGGTTATCCTACAGCTTGACGTTGGGGAGATTAAAAGAGGTTCTTTAAAACTACATGTTTTCATAGACTTGTTGAATTAACTCCTCCAAAGTAACCAAATGACTTTTACTTTCTATGGCACCTAAGCAACCTTCAGGAGATCAAAATATCCTTCTCGTCCCAACTTCATGAATGTCCATTTTATTTCCATGAATTTCAGTAGTCAGGAGATACAGTAGGTGACTGAGTATATGCCTCCTTCTCCCAAGTAGCCTTTATTAAATAATCAAGTGGTTTTTAAAACATAGCTTTTAAGCACATTTTTTGATTAGAAAAAAATATTAATTTTGTGAATCCTGGATTAGATAGATATTAATGCTCCCTCTCACATTTTGAAGTAATTCCACACGCTATTTTCTGCAACACATACTTTGTTACCTCTCCATAAGAAAAGAAATACAAGCATTTCATACCAGTCCTATAGTTCTGTATTTTGAGCATGAAAACAGCTGGAAAAGTTTAGTTTGCTATACATATATATACCTCTAAATACACAAGATACTGCAATTCCTCAATTTAACACTACTCCTCTTACCTGAAGATGGTTACAAAAAATAGTTCTAGTTGCTGTAACTTTTTTTTCTTTTTTTTTTTTTTTTTTTTTTTTTTAAATTTTGTTTTTTTTTTA